>SJYX01020185.1:440389-476576 GCA_006410675.1 Oreotragus oreotragus
ATGTCCCTGAAGGTGGGAGAGCAGAGCTAAAGGCCTTGCCTGGTGCCATGGCCCAGGGCCTGCTTCAACATTTTATATGTAAGTCTCATCAGGTCCCACGGATCAACAGCCTCACACATGTGCTAAGTATTTAGCCACTGGTCCTTTTTAAAAGGGTCAATATTTTAAAATTGGGATATGTGAATGTGAAAGTCGCTCAGTTGTGTCCAACTCTTTGCTACCCCGTGGACTCTACAGTCCGTAGAGTTCTCCAGGCCAGAATACTGAAATGGGTAGCCTTTCCCTTCTCTAGGGGATCTTCCCAACCCAGGGATCGAACTCAGGTCTCCTGCATTGCAGGAAGATTCTCTACTTACTGAGCCACGCGAGAAGTCCAAAACTAGGATATGTCACATAGAAAAAGCTTAGATTGCCAGCTTCTCTAGAAATGCAGGTGTCTCTGGAAGGCAATGGCACCCCACCCCAGTACTCTTGCCTGGAAAATCCAATGGACGGAGGAGCCTGGTGGGCTGCAGTCCATGGGGTCGCTAACAGTCGGACAGACTGAGCGACTTCATTTTCACTTTTCTCTTTCATGCATTGGAGTAGGAAATGGCGGCCCACTCCAGTATTCTTGCCTGGAGAATCCCAGGGATGGGGGAGCCTGGTGGGCTGCCGTCTATGGGGTCACACAGAGTCGGACACGACTGAAGTGACTTAGCAGCTGGCAAGGCTGAATTTGAATCCCCCCACCTGGCCACACTCAGCTCTTTAGGTAAGACCTTGACCCTCCACGTGCCCACTGCTCACCCAGCACGAGGATCTGGTATCTCCAGTATCCCACCTTAGCAGGCCCCTGTGGGCATTTGAATCCAAGGCACTGCTTTGCACCTTGGGAAATACAGGCCTAGTGAAGGCCACCAGGGTAGAACTGAGCTATTTATAATGTGGTGAAAGAATTCTCAGAGCAGATTTACGAGGGCCTGTGCTCCCCCCATCACATCCATTCCCCACAGGCTCACTGGAAAGAAAACCCCATGTAAGGAAAAGCAAAGGCAGGCCTTTCCCCACACCAGCCTCCAAGGGTTGAGCTATGAAAAGGGCCCATGATAAAGCTGCCAAGAGACTTAGAGATGGGGCACTTCCCAGGCTTAAAGCAGGAACACTCAACTGTGGAGCTGAAACCGTATTGGAGGGCTTGACCCTTCCCAGCTGAGAGGGGACAAAGCTGGTGTGAAATTGAAGAAAATCTGAGCTACCCAGGATCCTATGCACATGACCTCTCCAATCCTCTGAGCTTTCGTTCATGCTGTTTCCATGCCTACAACGCTTTTCCACATCTTCTTTGAGCTTCTTCACCTGCCTTATTCCTAGCCAGCCTTTAAGAGGAGAAGGGATCCTTCCTTCCAGGAAGCCTTCTACACCCTTCCCAGAGGGCTAGGTCCCTCCTCAGTTGCCTAGCAATGGCCTTGGGCCCCTTGGTGACAGCACCAGTCATGCTGTGTTGGAGCTGTCTGTGTGTCTGTCTCTCCTGCAGTCCATGAGCCCCTCAAAGGCCAGGGCTCGCCTCAGTCATCTGTCTGTCTCCAGCCCCCACTTCAGTGCCTAGCAGAGCATCAGGCTGCAGCTGCAAGGGGGCCTGAAGCGCCCTCCTAGCTGTTGCAGGCTGTACACTGTCACTGTGGACAGAGGTCAAGTTCTTTCCCAGGAGGCCCCGGACCTGTAAAATGAAGGGCACGTCTAAATGGGGAAGGACAGGTGGTGGGCTAGACGAGGCTGGAGCCCAGATCAGGGGAGTGCCCTCGACACAGGCACCATGGCTGCCATACCTCTGACAAAGCTGCCCCGTGCAGGAGTGGAGGAAACATTCTCTGAGGGGACAGAGAGCTCAGGGGCTTGCTGGCCTAAGCCCACCCGCCTTGTGCTCGGGGCCTGGTCTGGTTCCCCCTCGAGGACACCGTGCTTCCCCGGGCGGGCCAAGATGCAAGGGTGGGAATCAGGAGGTGCATTCCGGCCAGCCATGAGGAGACCAGCCCAGCCACTGGCAGGGGGTTGGGGAGAGGCAGGGAGAGAAGATGGGGAAAGAGGGGCAGGGGCTGGACACTCTGGGGAAAACCTGGGCCCTGGCCCGGGTGCTTCCCACTCTAGGGTGTCATCTCCAAACCCCATCTGGGTGCTGAGTGCCCTAATCGGACCACCTTACATGTCCCTAGCAGTGGACACGTGTGTTTACCACAAAAATAAATCACAGTCGTGGGGACTTTCCTTGCAAGTTGCCTGGGGAATTTCTTTTGAGTGTGTGTGGATTGTGGTAGCTGGGACTGAGGGGGTGGAGGTGGGCCCCTAGGAGAGTCACCACACGAAACACTCCTGGGTCTGGGGGGCCTCGGGGGCACCGGTTACTCCAAGGTGGGGAAGGGAGCTGAGCATTAATGAGATTCAGGACTGATCCCATTGGGTCCTCGCCACCACTTGCAGGCAGGACATAATGATCCCAGTCGTACAAATGGGGGGACCCAGGCCCACAGAGGGGGCCGCTGGCTCAGTCACACTTCTTGGTAATTGTCAGAGCTGAGATCTGGATGCCCCCAAATGGACGCTATCTCCCAGCCTCTTTCGTTTGCTGCACGAAGGCCAGAGCTGGCCTGTGGATGCTCTGGGCAGCAGGGGTCGGGGGCAGTAAGGATGGGTGGCCAAATAACCCAGAGGTGGGGAGAGAGGGAAAGTGGCGGGCAGCATGCAAAGGAAGGGTTTCCCACAGAAGCACACACATCCAGACCAACAGAGGAGCATCTCCAGACTCAGGCAAGAAACGGGTTGCGACAGTGAATGGTCTTCCTCCAGGGAAGGCGCCAGAGAGCCACGCTGAATGAGAAAAGGCTCAGGGAACAAGCCATCCTTGCCGCCGTCATGAGAAAGCCACCCAAAGATGAAACCTGGGCAACATGAGTCAGAAGGAGGAGCAGAGGCTGGGGAAGGATGTTTTTGGTTCCTTGGGACCCCAAATGCAAAGAATCAGCCTGAATCCTGTGACATTAAGTGGCTTTTGATGGAGCAAGAAAATCACCTCCTCCAGAGTTTTCCTCAGTCACTCCCCATCCAGGTGCTCTTTCCTGGGTTCTTAGAAGCCTGTGATTCCACCTGCTGGATACCGACCAGGGTTCCTGGCACTTTCCAGTCAATAAGAATTGACTAGAAGCTGGACAAGAAATTCAGGAGAGGCTTTAGAGGGGTCCCTGGTACAGCAGGGGAGAAGCAGAACAGATACGTTTCCCTTGCTTGGTCCCCGAGTGGGGGTGAGCTGGTTCCTTATACAGGATAAGGGTGGGAGGGTGTCCAGGGATGGCTTAAGTGTTTTGCCCATTCGTTTGGAGGGCCATTGCTCCTGACACCCTGTTTTTGTCCTGGACTTTTCAGAACTGGCAGTTGTTTTTTTTTTACTCTTTTTGTATCTTCTTGTCTGAAATTTGCACCAACTGCACATGCACACAGCTATTTTTAGTCCCTGTTACTTTCTTTGTGTTTTGTAGCTAGGGGAGATGCAGTCTGTTCTGATGCAAGCATTGCAGCACTGTAGCAAAGGGTCCCGAGTCCCAGGCTGTCTCGTGCTCAGGACTGGTGGTTGGGTAAGATGGGAAATCACTGAAGACACAGCTCATAAATGCACGAACCATTTCATTCTAAATGAAAACCTGATTGCTCATTGATTTACCAGTTTTCACGTAAGCAGAGTCTTTTCTTTGAACTTGAGCTGTCTGATTATCTCTTATACAAGCTAACCCATCACTCATTCTCTTTGAAAAAACAAATAGAAGAGAAAACTTGGCTTATTTAAATAATTTTCTTCCAAGAGTAATCAACGTTTTTCAAAGAAAATGTGAAGGCTACTGCAAAGAAAGAAGGAAACACAAAGGAACCCCAGCCTTCCATTGCTCGTTTGCAATAATGACTAATTATTACTAGGGCATGTGTGTGTGCTCTGTGGTGTCTGACTCTTTGCAACCCCACGATTGTAGCCCACCAGGCTCCTCTGTCCAGGGCATTATCCCAGCAGGAATACTGGAGTGGGTTGCTGTTTTCTCCTCCAGGGGACCTTCCCGACTCAGGGATCAAACCCGAGTCTCATGTGGCTCCTGCACTGACAGGCGAATTTTTTACCGCTGAGCCACCTGGGAGGCCTGGTTATTAGTAGTAATAATTTGGTATTCTGCCTTCCAGATTTTCTTTCCTGCTGTGTTATCCATATGATTTAGTGCCCAGCTTTTTCCCCACCTGACATTCTCGCCCAAGTGTTCGCTCTCTTTTGGTGAACTCTTTGGAACATCACTGTTCAATTGTTTAATCAATCCCCTAGTCTGAAAATTTTTTGCTTGTTTCTTATTTCCCTAATCCAAGGGTGGGAGGCTTTTCCTGACCTTTTGATTGTTTTCGGAAATAACAAGCAAAAAGTAAAGGGTATTTTTTTAGGTTCTTGATTTGCTTCACTGAATTATCCCCAAATCCAGTTTTCTGGGGGCAGGTGTGAGAGCCTGACAACCCTCTGTAGCTAGAGAAGACACAGACGCGCTCATCTGCCGGCCTCCCTCCTTCAGCGTGCGACGGGCCCACTAAACATCTGCAGACCAGATTGCTTTACTGTTGTCTTAACTCCGAGGATTCCTGAGGAATCAGGGCCAGGCAGCCAGGAGCTGGAGATGGTGGACAGCGTGGTGTCTTACTCTTATAAGAGTAATCTCTAATTGAGTGCCCGCATGGGTGCCAAGTCACTTCAGTTGTGTCTGACTCCATGTGACCCTATGGACTGTAGCCCACCAGGCTCCTCTGTCCATGGGATTCTCCAGGCAAGGATACTGGAGTGGGTTGCCATGCCCTCCTCCAGGGGATCTTCCTGACCCCGGGATCGAACCTGGGGTTCCTGCGTTGCAGGACCGCTGAGCCACCAGGGAAGCCCAGTTGAGTGCCTACAAATCATCAATCCCATGTCAGCAATAAGGAAACCAAGGTTCCTAGAGGTCCAGGGCCCGGGCAGTGAGAAGAGGCATGGATCTGTGGTCCTGCGCCTCCCTCCTGGCCGGGCTTTGAGTGGAGTGTGCCGGAGGGTGAGCAGCCTGGGCGTGGCCTCCCCCTGGCCCAGGGTCCCTGTGGGCCAGGCGGGGCATCTCCCAGGCTCTTCCTTCTGCTTCCCAGACTGTGACATACCCGGGGACTAGGCGAGCTCATGCATGTCAGAAATGCTCCTCCGTCCCAGTTCAAAGAGTTGGAAATTTCCAGCTGCTTTAGCACTAGGAATGATGAGCCCTGGCAGCCTGCAAGCAGTGTCTGTGGGAGTGTCGGGGCCCCAGACCAGGACACACAGCCCCCTGGTGCCAGCTGAGCTGCAAACTACAGTTCCCCTGTAGGGTTATAGGAGGGAGATACTAGTCCCCTCAGCTCCCCGCTGTTTCTCCCCCTGCTCCCCGCTAGGAGAAGGTCGCCTAGTGAGGGTAGAGTAAGTGCAGGGGTTGGGTGGTCTGAGGCCAAACCTTGCTTCACAGCTGGGTGGCTTTTGGGGGATTAGTAACCTCTCTTCCCAGGTGGCTCAGTGGGAAAGAATCCACCTGTCAATGCAGGAGACATGGGTTTGATTCCTGGGTTGGGAAGATCTTCCTGGAGAAGAAAACGGCAACCCATTCCAGTATTCTTGCCTGGAAAACTCCATGAACAGAGGAGCCTGGCTGGCTACAGTGACCTCTCTGAAGTTCATTTTCACCCTGCAGTTGGATGGTGTCCCACCCAGAGCAACGCTCCTGCAGTGTTCTTGGGGAATTAAGGGAGATCAGGTCTGTGAATCTGCTGACAGTGGGCAATTCCAGTACCTTCATATCACACAAATTCAAGATATGTGTCCCTGTACACACTGCTCTATCTAAAATGGACACCCAACAAGGATCTACTCTATAGCACATGGAACTCTGCGTGATGTCATGTGGCAGCCTGGATGTGAGGGGACTGTGGGGGAGAATGGATACCTGCATATAGGATTGAGTTCCTTTCCGGAAACTATCACAAGGTTGTTACTCAGCTATACTCCAATACAAACTAAAAAGCTAAAAAATAATAATATATATGTCTCAAACCAGAAAGGCTGAGGGGCAGGGAAGCCATGGGGTTAGATGGGACAACCACATGTACTCCCTGGGGCTAAATTCATAGAATTTAAGGAAGCTTGGTCCAAATACACCAAAAACACTGCCCAGACATTACTTGAGTTCTTCCAGTGACAGGGAGCTCACTACTGCTAATAGCAATACAATTCAGCAAACATTCAAAAGCAGTTATGCTACTAGGACTTCAAACTCGGAGAAGAAAAGACTGTTCTGTGCTTGAGTGACTGACAATGTGGCAATCAAGACATGTGTAAAGAGAAAGAAAATTGCAGTGTGTGTGTGTATGTGTATGTTTGTGTGTACATAGTGAAGTGAAAGCCACTCAGTCGTGTCTGACTCCTTGTGATCCCATGGACTACACAGTCTGTGGAATTCTCCAGACCAGAATACTGGAGTGGGTTGCCATTTCCTTCTCCAGGGGATCTTCCCCACCCAGGGATCGAACCCATGTCTGCACATGGAACTCTGCGTGATGTCATGTGGCAGCCTGGATGTGAGGGGACTGTGGGGGAGAATGGATACCTGCATATAGGATTGAGTTCCTTTCCGGAAACTATCACAAGGTTGTTACTCAGCTATACTCCAATACAAACTAAAAAGCTAAAAAATAATAATATATATGTCTCAAACCAGAAAGGCTGAGGGGCAGGGAAGCCATGGGGTTAGATGGGACAACCACATGTACTCCCTGGGGCTAAATTCATAGAATTTAAGGAAGCTTGGTCCAAATACACCAAAAACACTGCCCAGACATTACTTGAGTTCTTCCAGTGACAGGGAGCTCACTACTGCTAATAGCAATACAATTCAGCAAACATTCAAAAGCAGTTATGCTACTAGGACTTCAAACTCGGAGAAGAAAAGACTGTTCTGTGCTTGAGTGACTGACAATGTGGCAATCAAGACATGTGTAAAGAGAAAGAAAATTGCAGTGTGTGTGTGTATGTGTATGTTTGTGTGTACATAGTGAAGTGAAAGCCACTCAGTCGTGTCTGACTCCTTGTGATCCCATGGACTACACAGTCTGTGGAATTCTCCAGACCAGAATACTGGAGTGGGTTGCCATTTCCTTCTCCAGGGGATCTTCCCCACCCAGGGATCGAACCCATGTCTCTTGTGTCTCCTGCATTGCAAGCAGATTCTTTACCACTGAGCCATCTGGGAAGCCACTGTTAATGGACCCCCCCAAAAATCTCTAAATGGAAATATTCTTCTAGCTTGAAAATTCCATGGTCCTGACACATCTGGGGTACTTGGAAGTTTACAAAGTACTTTTGCATCTAAATCCCTGAGTTCAAATCTTACCCCATCCCTGTCCACTTACTAGCTAATAAACTTGGCCAAGGCCATTTACCTAAACTTGCACAAGCCCTCTCTTGAATCCAAGCCTATTTCATTAAGATGAGGACACGGCTGTGAGCCCCACCCTCCTTACAGGACTGAGGGAGGCACTTCTGCACTGCGTCTCAGGCCAGGCTCTGAGGCTGAATTCTGCTGAGGCTCAGTTTAGCAATGTCTGTCTAGAGCTGTTGCAAAGACTGAGCCGGCTGATATTTGTTAAGTTCTCAGAGCAGCTGGCGTACGGCGGATGGCACATACGTTGCTGTCAACATCATCGTCATCATCGTTATTCATCCTTCTACAATACTTCCTGATCACCAGCCCTGGGCCCTACGTACCGGGGTTTCTCTGTAAGGTACTTGAAAATGTGGGCAACCAAAATTAAAGTTGTAGGCACTTTGCACATTGTGGCCAGTCTTCACAAACCCTTTTCAAGGGAGGTTATACCTACGGGGGCTTCCCTTGTGACTCAGTGGTAAAGGATCCGCCTGCCCATGAAACCCACTCCAGTATTCTTGCCTGGGAAATCCCATGGACAGAGGAGCCTGGTAGGGGTGGGCTGCCCGTGGGGTTGCAAAAGAATCAGACAAGACTGAGCATTGTGGTTTACCACGAAAGGTCCATTTTACCAAGAGGCTGCATCGCCTGCCCCAGGTCATCCAGCCAGACAAAAACCAAGACGCGTCCCAGGTTTGCCCGGCTCCCGTGTCCAGGCATGATAAGAGTACCTAAGCGAGGGGCAGCGGGCTGACATGTCCCGTCCTCTCTGCTTCTCCATTCTTGGGGGATGCCAGGCCCATGCCTTTGCAGATCACCCTTTCCTTCTTTTCTAAAGAAGGTATAACACGAACAGAGCCCAGAGCTCTGGAATTCTGAAGGTTGACTCCCTGGATTCCAAGGGGATCAGCCTCCTGCTGTGGAATCGGGCAGAGGGTAGCAGTCACATGGTTGGGGAAGGCTTTTTTATGGGAAGTGTAATTGATTTACAGTGCTGTGTTGCTTTCTGCTGCACAGCAACCTGATTTAGTTATACATGTATATACATTCTTTTTCACATTATTTCCCATTGTGTTTTTAGCACAGGATTTTGAGTATAGTTCCCTGTGCTATAGGACCTTGTTATTTGTCCACCCTATATGTACCAGTTTGCATCTGTTAATCCCAAACTCTCATTCCATCCATTCCCCAGCCCCGTTCCCCCTTGGCAACCGCAAGTCTATTCCATGACCGTGAATCTGTTTCAAAGATAAGTTCGTTTGTGTTATGCTCCAGGTTCTACATGCAAGTGATATCATCTGGCATTTGCCTTTCTCTTTCTGACTCCCTTCACTTAGTATGGTGATCTCCAGGTCTATCCATGTTGCTGCAAATGGCATCCTTTCACTCTTTTTTATGGCTGAGTAATATTCCATTGTGTATATGCACCACGTCTTCTTTATCCAGTCACCTGTTGATGGACATTTAGGTCACTTCCATGTCTTGGCTATTGTGAATAAGGCTACTTCATGAACATGGGGTGCATGAATGTTTTGAATTAGTTTTTTCCAGATATATGCCCTGGAGTAGGATTGCTGGATTAAATGATAATTTTATTTTTTAGTTTTCTGAGGAAACTCCATACTGTTCTTCATAGTGGCTACACCAACTTACATTTCCCCCAACAGTGTAGGAGGGTTCGCTTTTCTCCACACCTTCCTCAGCATTTGTTACTTGCAGACTCCTTAATGAATGACGGCCATTCTGACTGGTGTAAGGCAATACCCCCTGTAGTTGATCTGACTGTGGCTTTGACTTGGGCAGGCCTGACGGGGTGGGGCAGGTACCCTGAACCTGGGAAGCTTGGAG
Source organism: Oreotragus oreotragus (assembly GCA_006410675.1). NCBI lineage: Eukaryota > Metazoa > Chordata > Mammalia > Artiodactyla > Bovidae > Oreotragus > Oreotragus oreotragus. The sequence goes on from SJYX01020185.1 coordinate 449,701, forward strand.
GCTTCAGGGAGCCTAGCAGGAAGAAACTTCTGCTTCACCACGCCCAGAGAAGGGAAATTTGCTAAGACTGACTCATTCTGCCCACCTCTACAAGAGTTTTTGGATGCCAGTGAGTGAAGCAATGAACGCTGAGAAAGCAATGCACTGACCCTATTGTCTCTGCTTGCATGCTTCTCAGAACGGGGAGCTCACTGCTCCCCCACAGCAGCTCATTTCCCCTCTAGGGACATGATTCTACAGATGTCTCCAGAACCATGTGGTACAAGCTCTCATCCTCCCGATGGGGAAATGAAGTCCCAGAGTTGTCAAGGTCACCCCTGGTACCCAGTGATGCAGGCAGGACTAGAACCCTGGCTTGATGCCCAAAGCCCTGGACCCTTCTACCTCTTTGCTATAGAGTCTCAGACAAAGGAGGGATCCCTGCTGGCTGAGAGGTCAGGAAGGCCTCTCAGAGGAGGTCACGCTTCAGTGGTCCTTGAAGGATGGCACTGGGATGTGACTCGATGTCCACATTCTTTTTAGCATGCCTGTGCCTTTCCTGCTGTATTGCACACTGAGCGTGGCAAACATGAGGAATAAAAGTTTGTTGAACGAATGAATAAATGGGCAGAAAGGCCCCTCCCGGGAGGTAGATGGGTGTGGGTCCCTTCACAGCCAAGGGCATCTTGTGGAGACCCTGTGCAGGAAGGAATAAAACAGCACCTGCCTCAAGTTTGGCATTCACCACTCATTCTTGGGCAGGACCCAGACCTCTTCGTGCCACGAAGAGTTGTTTTCTCTCTGCGGTTGGCTCAAAGTCACCACAATATTTTCCTCCCACGTGATTTATAAACCGGGCTGGATGGGAAGACTGGTCACGGCACACAAACTTGCGTGTGGCTGAATCCCCAGGCCAGCTGTCCCCTCCTCCTGCACCAGCAAGGCCAGGGCCACCCCTGGGGCCACCAGGACCTTCAGGGACCTGGGGCGTCTACTGGGAAATGAAGATCTTCGGGCCACCAAGTCTGAGCGGTTCCTGAACAAAGGCTTTTCTGGAAAACACACTCCCTCTGGACCTTACATAGTTTTGGCTTTTACTCTTTTGTAAAGATCTCTACTTCCTTCCTTTATAAATTATTTACATGCTCATGACGATAAGTCCCAGAACATACAGGAAAGTGAAAAGCAGACATCTTTCTTTTTTAAAAAATCTTTTTATTGCAGTATAGTTGATTTACAATATTGTGTTAGTTTCTGGTATATAGCAAAGTGATATATATGGTGTGTGTGTGTAGATATACATATATATACATATGTGAATATATATATATTCATATATGCTTGCTAAGTCACTTCAGTCGTGTCCATCTCTTTGTCACCCTATGAACTGCAGCCCTCCAGGCTCCTCTGTCCATGAGATTCTCCAAGCAAGAATACTGGAATGGGTTGCCATGCCCTGTTCCAGGGAATCTTCCTGACCCAGGGATCAAACCCACATCTGTTACATCTCCTGCACTGACAGATGGAGTCCTTATCACCAGCACCACCTGGGTAGCCTTGCAGGATCATATGACAGCTCTATTCTTGTGTTTTGAGGAACCTCCATACTGTCATCCATAACGGCTACACCAAGTTACATTCCCACCAACAGTGGACGAAGGTTCTCTTTCCTCCACACCCACATTTTTAGAATAGTCATTCCAACTGGTGTGAGGTGATACCTCAACATAGCTTTGATTTGTATTCCTCTAAAGACCAGTGATGATGAGCATCTTTTCATGTGCTTATCGGCCATCTGTATGTCTTCTTTGGAAAGATACATGTTAAGGCTTCTGCCCATTTTTTCACTGGGTTGTTGGGGTTTTTTGGTTGTTGAGTTGTGTGAGCTGTTTGTACATTTTGGAAATTCAGCCCTTGTGGGTTGAATCGTTTTGTAAATATCTGCTTCCAGAAGAACATCTTTCTAATCACGCAAAGGCAGCTGCTCTTACAGTTTCGGTGCGTGTCCCAGCACACCTTTGCAGGGGCCGGGAGTATGAGGTTTGGGTTTTTGAACATGGTCACAATCAGGCCTTAGCACACAGCCCTGTCTTCTGCATAGGATGAGGGCAGTTGTGGGATGATTTAGAAAAAGCAGAACAAACAGGGGGCTTAGGTACCATAATTCAAGGACCGGGGTTCAATGTTGCGCTCTGGCGCTAAGTGGCTGTGTGTCCTGGGAGAATGTCTGCTGTCTCCGGGCCTCTGTGTCCACTTCTGTAACATGAAGGGGTCTGATGAAAAAGTGGCCAGGAGCCCTTCCCACCCTGATATTCCAGAATCCTATCAGGCTAACCTGGGATTCTGGAATCATCCCGGAGCAGAGGAAGCTAGAATATGTTGGGTACAGGAACCCAGCTTTCCAGTAAGACGGCCCCTCGGGTTCTGTTCCCACTGGCCCCAGACCTGTGAGAACGTCCCAATGCCTGGTCACCTCTGGCCTGGACAGACCTCTGACAGGTCACTCCACCAGGAGGCAGGCCAGGCCATGGCCCTGTCTGCATACTGACATTTACTCGCTGTGTGACTTTAGGCATCTCTCACCTCTCTGAGCCTCAGTTTCCCCCTCTGTCATGGGGAGCTGGGAGTAAGTTGAACATTTTCTGTTTAAGTAGAACTCCTTTCTCCAAAAAAATTGTTTGCAGAAACCTAACATAGAGCGGAGAGGAAGGAAACCCTGACACATATAGCTCCTTTAAAGTGTGTCAAGCATCGTCCTAAGCACTTTACATTCATGACCCTGTCTCTCCTGACAGCAACCCTGCAGAGTGGGTGCTGTTAGCTCTCCATTTGACAGACGGAGACGCTGAGGCCCTGAGGGGGTTGGTTATCCACAGCTAGTGAGGGTTGGAGCTGGGATTCTAAGGTGGTTGGGTCTTAGTGGTGAAAGTCCAGGTCCCCTGTCTTTCCAACCCGTTGGGGGCATCCCCTGGCACCCAGCCCATGCTCTTCCGCGCACACACACACACTCTGTGGTTTGCCCTCTGCAGCTCCTCTCAAGGTCTAAACCACAAGTGACATGAGATTGAGACACTGAGGTTTCTTGCCCCCACCCCAAACCCACATCAGTGATGCTGAGCAGGGCCTGGGAGGCCCACAGGGCCCTGCTTGGCATCATCACCAAAAGGTCCCAAGGCCCAAGGCCCATGGGCTACCAGCTTCCAGCCTGTGCTGATCTCCGAGCCGCACTCACGTGGCCAGCAGAGCCCTGGTTTGAATTGCCCACCCACAGGCACCTGCACAGACCTTCTTCCCTTGAAGAATGAAGTCACAGTGCCCCCTTCAGACCAGGGGAAGCCAGGGCTGAAAGACCACATGATCCCTCAACTATTCACAGGGGGTGCCTTGCATCAGGAACTTTAAGGAGGAGGATGAGGCCTTCCCAGGCAAGAAAAATGCCTTGGCATTTGGACTCAGGTAGACCTGGGTTTGAATCCTGACTCTGCCTATGGCTAGCTGTGTGATCCTGAACCATCTCAGGTTACTTAGCTAAGTCTCTGCCTTCCTGTCTGGCATATGGGAATATACCATATATTTATATTCCCATATACATACCATATATGGGAATATACCATATATGGGAATAGACATCAACCACACAGTATGGTCTTCAGGATGTAGCAGGCAGAGCACACAGTAAGTTCTTCCACTTCCCTTTGCCTCTACTCTGAAGATGTGTCTGCTGGGGAGGGAGAGAAAAATAAGGATCACCCTGCCTTCTGTCAGTGAACAATCATTTATTGAGCACCTAGTAGGAGTGAGAGAAAGGAAGACACACACAAGCATTTCTGATAGACCTGCACTAATCAACGTGGTGGAGAAGGAGGAGGGGGAGAGGAGGGAAGAGAACTCCGCTGCTCGAAGGCTCAACTGAGAAAAAGAGCCAGTGAAAAAGAGACTGGAGTGCGGGGCTTGAGGCATGTGCTTGGCTGCGTCTGACTCTTTGTGGCCCCATGGACTAGTTAACCCCCAGGCTCCTCTGTCTATGGGGATTCTCCAGGCAAGAATACTGGAGTGGGTAGCCATTTCCTTCTCCAGGGGATCTTCCCGACCCAGGGATTGAACCTAGGCCTCCTGCATCAGCAGGCACACTCTTTCTCTGAGCCACCAGGGAAGCTTGGCAATGGGAGACAGGTACTAACAAGTTTATTGCAAGGAATTGGCTTACGTGATTGTAGGGCTGACTAGGAAAGCCCAGAATCCATCAGTGAGGTGAGCAGGAGAGGTGACCAGAACTCTCAGGCGTGGCCTCTCCACGAGTGGAACTCCTTCTTCTGGGAAACCCTGCTTCTGCTCTGTCAACTGATTAAGCCAGGCCCACCTAGATGCTCAGGATGATTTCCTTTACTTAACATCTGGTGAAGGATTTCAATGACACCTTCAAAATGCCTTTACAGCAACATCTAGATCCATATTAGGTTGAATAATGGGGGGGGCTGTAGCCTAGACACATTGACACATAAAACTAACCATCGCAGGGCACTTTGGGAGGCTCCGTGGAAGGACTGGTAACTGAGTAGGTCTCAGCTTCAAAAGGTAGAAAGTGGGGAAGGGGATTCAGGCATCGGGGGCAGCCCTGGCAAAGCCAGAGGGGGTGGGAACGTAAGAAAGAGCCTTGGGAAGCGGATGTGGGTCATCATGGCTGGAGTCCCATGGGGAAACATTACATACAAAGGGGTAGAAATCGAGGAACGGCTTCATAAATAACAATAAACCAACACCATGCATTCTCTTAAAGGCATCCTTATGATGCTATAGAACAACATGGAAACTTCTTCTTGGTCTGATGGTCTATGTAAAACCACAGGAGACGAAAGGCTGGTTGAAAGGGGTATGAAAAGAGTTGTTTGGGGATAGAATTCTGGGGGATTTTAGCATTTTTAAATGCTCTACCGTGGTCATATTATCTTTTTTTAAAAGGGAGACATTTATTTTTTTAAGGGGAAAGATTGGTGTTAGGCTATCAGCTAGAATTGCTCATTCATCCATTAAGACGACAAAGCTCAATGTCTGGGAAAGAAACAGAATAAGCTAATTCTAAGAAAGTGGAAACAGATGGAGACCAGCAGGAGCCCCAGCCTCTGTGAGGATGAGAGTCCGGGAGGCATGCCCTGTCATCGCTGCAGAAAGCAGGGTCGGTGGCGGGGCCGGCTCCCCCACTTCCCGCCAACCCACCCCACCTCCACACGTGTTTCCAAAACATTCCAGGCCCATAAAGTGTCCAAATGCCAGAAGGGCCTACCTGCACGTCGGACTGAATGGATCTGATTAAGCTCTCTAGTTGTTCCTGGAACAGACGTTGAATTCCCAGAACCCCGTCCATCCCCCCACAGACAGTTCTGGCCTTTTCTCAGGGCAAAGGAGAAAAAGCCCCTTGGAAACTGTGCTCAGGCCACTTCTCCCTGGTATGGAGGCTGGCACCGTGCGTGCGGCCCCACGGCCTCCTCTGCCCCGGTACTGACAGTGGTCTGCAGTTCACCTCAGTAACTGTCTAGCTAGAATTGCTCATTCATCCATTAAGACGACAAAGCTCAATGTCTGGGAAAGAAACAGAATAAGCTAATTCTAAGAAAGTGGAAACAGATGGAGACCAGCAGGAGCCCCAGCCTCTGTGAGGATGAGAGTCCGGGAGGCATGCCCTGTCATCGCTGCAGAAAGCAGGGTCGGTGGCGGGGCCGGCTCCCCCACTTCCCGCCAACCCACCCCACCTCCACACGTGTTTCCAAAACATTTCAGGCCCATAAAGTGTCCAAATGCCAGAAGGGCCTACCTGCACGTCGGACTGAATGGATCTGATTAAGCTCTCTAGTTGTTCCTGGAACAGACGTTGAATTCCCAGAACCCCGTCCATCCCCCCACAGACAGTTCTGGCCTTTTCTCAGGGCAAAGGAGAAAAAGCCCCTTGGAAACTGTGCTCAGGCCACTTCTCCCTGGTATGGAGGCTGGCACCGTGCGTGCGGCCCCACGGCCTCCTCTGCCCCGGTACTGACAGTGGTCTGCAGTTCACCTCAGTAACTGTCTATAAACAACATCCTTCCTCAGTGATCACGTGAAACAGATTTTAGAAGAAACCATTTATTCCAGGGAGGTGTCCGGGAAAGGGCTCTGGGCTGGATTTGGGAGACCTTGCTTCTTTCTAGCTCTGGCCTCGACTCCAACCTGAGTGGTCTGAGAGATTCTACTTATTTATGGAGCAAGGGTTTTCCAAGAGACTGCGATGTGCGAGACACAGTACAGGCGCGGCAGAGGGTGGGGAGATGAGCGAGGGGAGGTGAGCGAGGCAGGTGATATGTAATACCACAGTTACGCGTGCGCACGCGCACACAAGGCTGTCGCAGCGAGACCGGATGCAAAAGGCAAAAGCTGACAAGACCGCCCCTCGGACCGAGGAGAGAAGTGTGTGGTCTCACAGGCTTCCCTGGATTAGGTGGGCTGGTGATGTCCCAGCGACCTGCTCATCTCTCCGTGCAGCTGTGGAACTGTGTCTGTAAAGCATCACTGGGGCTGTGCCTCGCGGGGGCTCCTGCAGCAGACTGGAGCCCCGCCGGGCGCCTCCCTGGGTGGTCCCGGTTCTGGACACGTTCACCACGTGCTTTGTGCGCTTGACACGGAATGCCTTGTCTGCTACTCTCAGCAAGGCACCGTGAAAAAGCGAGGCACCATGAGCTTAAAGAGCAACCCGATGGAGGGGGACCAGATTCCAGGTCTGCCTCCAGAGCGGGTAAGCCTGACCACCCGGCCGGGCCTCTTGCTTGTGACCTGGGTTTTCGGCTGGACCCCTCGGGCTGTGTTTTCCTCTTTTCTGTCATTCTACACACAAGCTCTGACATCTCCGTCACCTGTACAACTACTTTTTTTTTCTTTTTTGGATTTCATTTTTTCTTTTATTTTCTGGCCACACTATGCAGCATGTGGGAATCTTAGTTCCTCAACCAGGAATCGAACCCATGCCCGCCCCCCGCAGTGGGAGCAGGGAGTCTTTACCACCGGACCATCAGGGAAATCCCACAACTATTTCTTAATAGTGACTCGCTTCTGAACTGTTAACTGTATATCACCAACTTAAATGGAAAATGAGTATCATTTGTCACCAAAAATGCCCTGTTGAAATAAATACAATGGACCGTAAGCAAGCCTGTTAAAGTCTGGTTAGATTTGGGCGTCCAGCCCAGGCGCTGCTGGGCCTGCTGGTTTTGTTGAAAAGGGAGTTACAAACCTTCAGAGGGGTGATGGAGACACACAGCTCCAACCTGACACTTTTCTCCAGGGTTAACCTGGAGTTAGTGTGGTTACTTAACCACATGGAGAGGGGTGGGCCAATGACTGGGGGTTATTTACCATCCAATCCACAACCCTCGCTTTGGGAACTACCTCCCAGCTTCAGTACACACCCACGAAACACTGGGCGCAGTGGGTCACCCAGTCAGGGTTCCATAAAGGCAAACCCTGGCCCTGTTGAAAGTCATGCTGTGTGTCCTGGGGCGGCCACAGCCTCACAGCCCTTCAGAGGCGGATTCTTGGGGAACCAAAATAGACTCGATCTGGCACGGAAACAGAAATGAAGAATTTCCCTGGTGGTCCAGTGGCTAAGACTCCATGCTTCCAATGCAGGGGTTTGCAGGTTCAATTCCTGATCAGAGAACTAAGACCCCACAGGCTGCGGGTGGTGCGGCCAAAAAAAAAAGTGGAAATGACTCTCAGCAGCACCAAGAGCCAGTGTTTATGTGATTCGACAGAAGGAAATACTTTTAAAGTTAAGTCTTCTTGGATCCAATTCTGAGGGAGATAGAGTACAAGTGAATCAGGATGTTGGATGTTTTTTCTAAAACATCGGTTTGAAAAACAAGGGAAAATCCCAACTGTAGAGTCACCGCCCCGTCACCCCCACACAGACACGAGGATCAGAGTCTGGGGGGAGCATGGGTCCATCCCCCCACCCCCAGCTGTGTCAGTGAGAAAACTGAGGTCCAGGGAGGGCTAAGGGACTCCCTCAAATAGCACCCAGAGGACTGCATACCAACCATTGCCCCCCACTGTGTACCCAGGTGCCCACCACAGCCAGCTCCCCACCCCCCAGGCCTTCAGATGCATCCCTGACATCTGAGTTTGTAATCCCCAGATGTATTAGTTCAGGTCCAGTAGTGGATTGAGAGGCCACGATCAACCTGCCTAATATGCAGAGGAGTTTAAAGAGGGTCTACTTCCAGAGTGTAGACAGCATGTGAGGGTGACTTCTGCGGACAACCCTTTCCTCCCAACCCGAGGCCTGAACCACGAGAGGAGACGGCAGTTGTCAGAATCACTGGACTTGGAAAGGCTCCAGTGAGAGCTGTGCACCAGCGCTGGGCCCAGCCAGTCCCTGGAGGTCCTCAAGGGAGGGAGCTAGGAGCCAGATGCCCTCCTCCTTCCCTCCCTCCCCCAGCCTTCTGCTGCTGCCCTGGGGCCAATCCCCGCAGAAGCCGGACTGCAGCCCCTCCTGGTGTGGTCTCTGCATCCTGGGGCAGGGCCAGGGAGAAGCAGGAACGACGATGCTCCCACACACGGAGCATCCGAAGCAGATGCAAGGAAACCAGAGTCGTACCCTTTCCTCCCAACCCGAGGCCTGAACCACGAGAGGAGACGGCAGTTGTCAGAATCACTGGACTTGGAAAGGCTCCAGTGAGAGCTGTGCACCAGCGCTGGGCCCAGCCAGTCCCTGGAGGTCCTCAAGGGAGGGAGCTAGGAGCCAGATGCCCTCCTCCTTCCCTCCCTCCCCCAGCCTTCTGCTGCTGCCCTGGGGCCAATCCCCGCAGAAGCCGGACTGCAGCCCCTCCTGGTGTGGTCTCTGCATCCTGGGGCAGGGCCAGGGAGAAGCAGGAACGACGATGCTCCCACACACGGAGCATCCGAAGCAGATGCAAGGAAACCAGAGTCGTCCCAGACCCCCACCTTCCCCCTGGTCCTCAAACCGCCTGCTCTCTGGACACGGGAGACAGAAAAGCCCCCGATTTTGTTTTGAACAGGAGAGCAGTGTTGACAGACATTAACAGTTAGGATCCCGATGGGCTGACTCTGCGAGATCTGGGACGCCTGACCAGACAGGCCCGTACCAGAGGGCATGGTGGTGGGGGGGGTATCACTACCCCAGGGTGACAGAGCTGGGAGGCCCTGGGTTACCTGGGCGGCTGTCACTGTCTCGATGGAAATGGTGACCTCAGCAGGCAAGCTGATGGCCCTCACCCAGACAGGGAGCCCCATGGGGAAGGGAGCTCAGCTCCACCCTGCCCACCAAGTCACCAGCACTGAGGGTCATGTCTGGCTTCTCCGTGAGATCATGAGTCCCTGGAGGACGGACACTGTGCCTATCCCCACATCGTGTCCCGGCACTGGGTGTGTGATGGGTACTTAATAAATATTTAAGTGAAAGCCCCCGTTTCTCTCCTTGGAGGAGAATGCATGCGTTTTTATGGTCTCCAGTCCCACTATCTAACCATCTCCATCGTTTCTCCTCCAGGGAGGCCCTCACTCGCTTCCCCCTCTGAGTCCCAATGTTCTCGGCCTGGAAGAGACCAGTGTTCCCATCCATTCATGAGGACACCGTGCCCACCACTGCCTCCTTCGGGTGAGTCAGAGGGGCTTTACTATTTCTGGGACAGGGGTGTGGGCACTCTGGGGAACACCTAGGAGAACATACCCCTCCTCTCTGGGACAATTATGGAAGCCCACTGGAAACAACACGCAACGTTAAATCCTGAGTCAAAAGTCCTCAACGGCTGGTGTTCAAATCCCCCAGGGCCTGTCAAGGGCAGAAAGGAGAGGACTGACTGTTCTGCTTCTGGGCTGGGTGTTGCAGGAGGAGGGACACACCATATGGGGGGGTCACATGTGAACCAGCGCAGGGTCGAGGGAAGATGTGAAAAAGAAGAGATGGAAATTCTGAAGGCAGTGCAAGAAGTCAGACAGAGGCTGAGCCAGGTCTCCATGGAGAAAGGATGTCTCCAACACATGGCCGACATCCGAGGAAGGTCTGGACACTCTAAGGAGAGAATGTGGGGGGGATGGATCTTGAGTGGAAGCAGAGGAAAGGGAGGGTCCGTCTGAGGGGGCAGTGTTAGGGAGGGTGGGCAGTGGGGCCCAGCTGGCGTTCTCGGTCCTGTGGCAGGTGTGACCTGCTATGGAGATGACCAATGGTTGTCGCAGTAGACGCCATGGAACATGAGCCCGGTCACTCCCAATGAAGCCCTCCCCAAAACCACCTTCTAATGACGCTGTGGCTCCCTGGAGTCAGGTATGGGCCAGGTGCCATCCTGTTGGGAAGGACTACCTTGCTGGAAAATTAACAACATCAGGGGAGACACTCTAGTCTCTAGAGAGCCAGACCACAAGAGACAGCACTCCAAGTCTGGGGCTCTGGGGAAACAGGGCTTCCCTTCCTGCAGAAATGGGGCCAAAGGCTGGACCAAGGGGAGCATGCAGGGCAGGTCTTACCTTCAGAGGCTCTGCAGAGAAGACTGCCAGTGTCCACGGGTCAGGACTTTAGGACTTGTCTCTGTTCCGTGATGTCTGGAGCTTCACTTGGAAGACGCACAGGCTAGGGGACCAGAATCAGCCAGAGGTTTCACTGTGGCCAGAGGAGCCGCATCCAGGGTGACAAGTCGAGGCCTCTGCACGGAGCCTCTCCGTGTGGCTGCTTGCGCATCCTCACACAAGGTGGCGGCCAGCCTCTTCCTGAGCAAGAAACCCAAAAGGCCCAGGAGGAAGCTGCAAAGCCACTCGTGCCTTAATCTTGGAAGTCACACACTGGCACTGCCACCCTGGGTAGAAAACGAGTCACTCAGTCTGGCCACATTCACTGGAAGAGGAGTTAGACTCCACCCTTTGCAAGGAGGTTTATCAAAGAATTTGTGGACATATTAAAACCACCCTCCACGAGAAGAGTATTTCCAGTTCCCCCACTTGCTCCTTGAAGCACTCAGGGACAAAGCCTCGCTTTCTTAGCAGTGAGTGAAGACTGTCCTTTTTTTCTCTTCTTCAGCCTCATCCCTTGTCACTTCCCGACATCTCGTCCACCTGCCAGAACCTGCCTGTGGCTTCCCCACTTCTGGGCTCTGATCAGGCTGCTCCTTCTGCCTGATCTGCCCTCCCTCCCTCTCGGCCCCTGTTGGCATGCTCTTCATCCTCTGGGCCCCAGCTCCGGAGTCACTTCCGAACTCACCCCCTCCTCCCACCTGGGTCCCTTAACCCTCCTGCCACCCCGAGGCCTCATGTGCCTCATTCCCACACTGGGTCTGAGATGTCAGGAGCTCCAGCAGGGCAGGGATGTGTGGTGTCCCTTTCTGGGTCCCTACAGCCAAAGTGGAGCTCAACACGGAGGAGATGCTCAAGAGACATGCAAGGATAAATTGCGTCGATGAGTGAGTTCATCACAGGTCCTCAGTCTGGCCCTTCCAAGACAGTCAGCTGCTCTAGAATGTATAGGGGCTTTTCCTGGGATTGTGGTGTCCCTTTCTGGGTCCCTACAGCCAAAGTGGAGCTCAACACGGAGGAGATGCTCAAGAGACATGCAAGGATAAATTGCGTCGATGAGTGAGTTCATCACAGGTCCTCAGTCTGGCCCTTCCAAGACAGTCAGCTGCTCTAGAATGTATAGGGGCTTTTCCTGGGAAATCCCAGAGGCAATCAGCAGATTCTTTCCCATAATCTATTGCTCAGCTCCTCTCCCTCAGGCCTACCCAAAAATCAAACTGCCCAGGAAGAGTCCCTCCACCTCCACTTTTCCCACATCCACCCAAAAGACTACTTGGAACACGTTCAGTTAGTCCTGTCCTCTGCCTTGTGCTTTTAGCTTTTCGATATGTCTTTACACCTACTCTTTGATTTGAACCTTGCAATAGCCACGCAAGGCGAATCAATGAGAGAGTAATACTCTACTCCAAAGAAAACAAAGCGGAAGCTCAGATGTAATTTACCCAAGACCACACAGCTAGGATTGGAGCCCATGTCTGTCCAAGCCCCATGCCTCTTTGCTGAAGGCAGAAAGGAACTAGCCTTAGAGAAACACTTACAGAAAGTGAACTGCCCTCTGGTCTCTCACCCCAGAATGAAAGAGAAGCCAGTGGGTTAATGATAAAATCAGCAATGTGAAAGTAAGGACTGGGACTTCCCTGGTGGTCCAGTGGTTAAGATTTTTGTCTCCCAAAGCAGAGGGTATGGGTTCAATCCCTGGTTGGGGAGCTAACGTCCCACATGCCTTGGGGCCAAAAACCAAAACCTAAACCTGAAGCAATGTTGTAACAAATTCAATAAAGACTTTAAAAATGGTCCACATCAAAAAAATCTTTAAAAAATACAAAGAACCAAGAGTGGTGCTCCAGTTTGACACTTTATTTTAATAAGTTCACACACACACACAAAGTAATGATTCTTGTTTATTGAACCGAGTGCAGTGCTTGGGACTTCCTGTACTTTATCTCAGATCCTCACCACAATGCCAAGATTTTGTTATTCCTAGTTTATGAAGTAGACTATTATGATCCAGAGAGGTTTGTTAACTTACTCAAGGTCACACAGCTAATAAATGAGTCAGGACTGAACCCAGAGGACTCTCTGACGCCAAAGCCCCCACCCTCCCTTTCCGTCAAGCAACCTCAGTTCATCATCAATGCTCTACTGATGGAAGGTAGTGAAGCTTGACAGCTACCCTCTGCCAGGAAGAGACAGGGCGTGGGCAGATGGGCTGTGGTCTCGGAGCCAGGCTAGAATCCCGCTGTCTGGCATGATACCACTTTTCTCTTCTAATTAATGGCTCACTCACAGCCAGGCCACAAGAGGCTGAAAGAGACCAGCGCCCTTAGGAGGAATCCCTGTGATAAGGAAGGAATGTGCTGTGGATCCTCCCACCATGGAAGCTTCCAGGAGGACCAGCATCTAAGACTCACGCATGTTCATATGGGTGATGGATGCTGGCCAAGGAAACCTCCCAGCGGAGCCTGGAGGCCAAGAACACAAGCTCTCAGTTTAAGTGCAAGGAGCACAGGCACCTTTCCAAGACCCTCAGGGACCCATGTGCACCCGGACTGTCTGTGAACATGGCAGAGCAAAGGCCTGAATTCCACCCCTAACTGGACGCACCCCCTCGCCCTCTGTACCAGTTGCTCCTCCTTCCTCCCGTCACCCCGAGGTGTAACTGCCTCTTTTCCACTTTCTTGCAGCGCCAAAATGTTCAACCTCACCTCCCAGGTCCTTGAACCTGCTCTCAACGGGACCCTGCCCGAGAGCAGCAGCTGCTTCCAGTCCAACCTGTGGAACTGGCTCAACACCATCCAGCCCCCCTTCCTCTGGATCCTCTTCCTGCTCGCCACCCTGGAGAACACCTTTGTCCTCAGCGTCTTCTGCCTGCACAAGAGCAGCTGCACAGTGGCGGAGATCTACCTGGGCAACCTGGCTGTGGCAGACCTGATCCTGGCCTGCGGGCTGCCCTTTTGGGCCATCACCATCGCCAACAACTTCGACTGGCTCTTCGGGGAAGCCCTCTGCCGTGTGGTGAACACCATGCTCCACATGAACCTCTACAGCAGCATCTGCTTCCTCATGCTGGTGAGCATCGACCGCTACTTGGCCCTGGTAAAGACCATGTCCATGGGCTGGATGCGCGGGGTGCGCTGGGCCAAGCTCTACAGCCTGGTGATCTGGGGCTGCGCGCTGCTTCTGAGCTCGCCCACGTTGGTCTTCCGCACCATGCGGGAGTACAACGCCGAGGGCCACAACGTCACCGCCTGCATCATCAGCTACCCATCCAGCAGCTGGGAGGTCTTCACCAACATCCTCCTGAACTCGGTGGGTTTCCTGCTGCCCCTGAGCGTCATCATCTTCTGCACCGTGCAGATCATGCAGGTGCTGCGTAACAACGAGATGCATCAGTTCAAGGAGATCCAGACGGAGAGGAAGGCCACAGTGCTGGTCCTGGCCGTCCTGCTGCTGTTCGTGGTCTGCTGGCTGCCCTTCCAGATCAGCACCTTTCTGGACATGCTGCTGCGCCTCCAGGTCCTCTCGGGCTGCTGGGAGGTGAAGATCGATGTCTTCACGCAGATCTCGTCCTTTGTGGCTTACAGCAACAGCTGCCTCAACCCGCTGGTGTACGTGATCGTGGGCAAGCGCTTCCGCAAGAAGTCGCGGGAGGTGTACGCGCGGCTGTGCCGGCCAGGCGGCTGCGGGTCAGCGGAGCCCAGCCAGACGGAGAATTCCATGGGCACGCTGCGGACCTCCATCTCTGTGGAACGCCACATTCACAAGCTGCAGTAGCGGGTGGGGAGCAGCCAGCGAGCAGATGGCACCCGGGGCTACCGATGCGTGTGATGACGGATGGACGGTGGCTCTCGGGACGCGCCCCCGAGAGCCGACTCTCAGATGGTGCGGAAGGCCAACATGGGCGAGCTCAGAAGCAGGAAGGAGGAAGGAAGGCATCCCAATTGTGACCTTTGGGAGTGAGTTGTTGTCTCCAGTAAATTCCTGCCCCGCCCAAGCTGTGGTGAACAGGGCTGCGAGGTTGGAAGGTGCACAGCCAAGGGCCCCAGAAATAATGACAGTATTATCCTTCTTACTGGCTTCCACCCCTGGGCCAGTCTGCTGCTTCCCGAGGAGCAGAGGAGCCTGGAGACAGGGACAGGAGTGGCCGAGCTCCCCTCCCACGTGGTGGGTCACGTGCCGGAGCACGACAGCTCAGATCTCCAGAAATGCCGCCCAGCTTTGGGGCAGCTGCTGAGAGGGCCGCGCACACTGGCTGACGTGTAGTCTTGGGTTTCTTGAATCCGCTCAGCTAGGACTTTGGAGGAGGACTCCTCAGGTCAATGAAGGTTAAACTCTGAGTGATCCATGGTGAGAGCCCAGAGACCAGGCCTCTCGTTCCCCTTGCAGAAAGACAAGCGGTCTGTGCCAAAGACGAACCCAATAAGTACTTACCCAGCACTTGCTCTACACGCAGTGTGGAACCCTGTGGGCAAGAAAAAACAGAAAATCTGTCCTGAAGGAACTTGCAGACTCGCGATGAGTCAGCAGCCACCGCAGGGCTGTTCTAGACGCGGTCAAGCCAGGCACTGTGGACAGGGCAGGGAGGAGGAGTCGGCCCAGCTCAGAGGACAACTGGCTGCATGTGGCCGCGTTCCCGCCTTGGTCTCCTCCCGGTAACACGAGGCTGTTGTGGGGATTAAAGGAGGTAATAGGCACAGAAGTACTTTGACAAATGAAAGGTGCTATGTAAATGTGAGGCATTATTATGCCCGCAGAATGGGAATAAATTCATTCTAAGGAAAAAGACAAGTTCAGCGAAAGGTCTGTAGAAGAGAATCGGTATTGAAGCTAATGGTTGTGGAAAACACGCATTAGTGTCCGACACATACTAAGTGCTCCGTATGTTAAGCTCCCTTCCACCACCTGCCCTTCCCATCAATTTGCACACGTGCACATGCGTGCATGCGCACACACACACACACACACATGCGTGCACAAGCATTTTCAGGAAAGATCACCCCTTCCATGGAGGCGGGAGAACACCTCCCCATCCCACCTCCACCGGATCATTCACCCAAAGAAGCAACTGCAGAGGGGCCGCGGCCCTGCCTCCTGCAGGCGGGGCCAGGTGGCGAAGGGCGTGGAGGGCAGCGATGGGCGGGGTGGAGGGTGGGTACCAGGTGTCAGACGGGAGGAAAATTGACCACCATCCTTGGCCCTTAATGGACAGGCGCCTGGCCCCAAGCCCCAGATCCCCCAGGGGGGATTCCTTTCTTCTTTTTCTACACGTTTTATAATCTGCCTCCTGAGGCCGGCCCTCTGGGAGAACAGACCATCTGGACACCAACATCAAGCTCTTACAGTCAAGACAGGGATGGGTGCTCAATAGCAATGGAGTTTAGGAGCTTCTGGTAATGTAGGCAGCACCCTGGTCACACACACACACACACACATGCGTGCACAAGCATTTTCAGGAAAGATCACCCCTTCCATGGAGGCGGGAGAACACCTCCCCATCCCACCTCCACCGGATCATTCACCCAAAGAAGCAACTGCAGAGGGGCCGCGGCCCTGCCTCCTGCAGGCGGGGCCAGGTGGCGAAGGGCGTGGAGGGCAGCGATGGGCGGGGTGGAGGGTGGGTACCAGGTGTCAGACGGGAGGAAAATTGACCACCATCCTTGGCCCTTAATGGACAGGCGCCTGGCCCCAAGCCCCAGATCCCCCAGGGGGGATTCCTTTCTTCTTTTTCTACACGTTTTATAATCTGCCTCCTGAGGCCGGCCCTCTGGGAGAACAGACCATCTGGACACCAACATCAAGCTCTTACAGTCAAGACAGGGATGGGTGCTCAATAGCAATGGAGTTTAGGAGCTTCTGGTAATGTAGGCAGCACCCTGGGGGCACTCACTGGATCAGTAGATGGGTGATTCTTTAGCGGGCTCTCCCTGGGGGAGGTTTTATCCTCCCCAGGGCCAGCAGGATTGGGATGGAAAAGAGCCCATAAATCCTGACCAATTCAGCTCTGGATTTTAAAAGAAAAGGGATCACAAAAAGATTTACTCCCCATCCCAGCCTTTGTTTTCTGCCATGCAAGCCCCTCTGCCCAAATAAACATACACACTCATAGCTGGAGAAAGAAAACAGGTGAAATAAGAAGTACAAACCGTTTCATATTAGAATGAAGTGAAACCATGTGTGGATGTGCTGGTAAAGAATCTGCCTGCAGTGCAGGAGACTCTGATCTGATTCCTGGAGAAGGGATAGGCTACCCACTCCAGTATTCTTGGGCTTCCCTTGTGGCTCAGGTGGTAAAGCATCTGCCCGCAATGAGGGAGAACTGGGTCAATCCCTGGGTTGAGAAGATCCCCTGGAGAAGGGATAGGCCACCCACTCCAATATTCTGGCCCGGAGAATGCCATGGACTGTATAGTCCATGGGGTCGCAAAGAGTCAGACATGACTGAGCAAATTTCATTCACAAACCACATGCATAATGAGAGTGGAGTTTCACAAAAGGAGGCTGGGCTGGGCTTTGGGGTGTGAGGAACCCATTCGTCAGCGGGTGTGTATGTTCTGAGGGTCTCCTGCTGGCAGAGCTCTGGGCTCCTAATGGCCATTTAGGGTCCTCTTTGGGCAGAGGAGTAATTTGTCTGTGGGAGGGGAGCTGCCCTGTGGGTTGTGTTGATACTGTGATAAAGAATATCTGTCCTGTGAAAGACCCAAAGAGGTATCACATTATAAAGAGGGATTATTTCACAAATGAGGAGAAATGGGTGAATGGTGTAAATGTGCCTTTTCTGTCCAAAATAATAAAAGGATGAGGCATTTTTGTGTAGTTCTTTCATTGCTACAACTCCCAAAACTCTGAATCTTGTCACAGACACTGCCGTAGGCAGTTAGAAGTCTTGGGTGGACAGGTTCCATTTATTTCCACTCAACCTACTTAAAGGCTCTGTGCTATAAATTAGTGGTGTCCAAATCATTGTAATTGCCTATCTGTATAAGTAAAAAAAATTTGATTGTTTTTACCCTATATGTACACTTATTAACAGGTATTAAAATGTACACTGTTGAACATACCTAAGTAGAAATTTAAGAAATTTCAACCGTTTGAATATTTTCTCCCATCAGGTGCCCTTGAGGCCCCATGAGGTCCTAGAATCATAAGTAAAAGTGAAAACGTGAAAGTATTAGTCACTCAGTCATGTCTGACTCTTTGCAACCTCATAGACAGTAGCCTGCCAGGGTCCTCTGTCCATGAAATTCTCCAGGTGGCTCAGATGGTAAAGAATCTTCCTGCAATGCAGGAGACATGGGTTCAATCCCCTGAAGAAGGGAATGGTTATTCACTCCAGTGTTCTTGTCTGGAGAATTCCATGGACAGAGGAGTCTGGCGGGCGACAGTCCATGGGCTCTCAAAAATCACAAGGATGACAGCAATTCATTTGTGCATGTGATATGTATCTATTAGGTATCTTCCATATGATTTCCATTTGGCGAGGTCTAGATCAAACAGTTGTCTAACCACTGCTTGCATTCTCACAGTGATGGGGAACTTATCACCCATTCCATTTTGAGACCCCTTCATTATTCATGTATTCAATCATTCATTAAACAAAATTTGCATTCTGTGTCTACAGAAATGGCACTGCTCCATCTCTTCATCCATCCATCTTTGCTAGAAACCTGGGGTTCATGGTAAAGAGGAACAACCATCTCTGTTGTTCCTTCCACCTAGTGAATTGGTACCTTTTTAGACTCCCCCCAAGTGTTTCCTGGATCTATCTGTTTCTTTCTATGTCTAACCATCATCTCTTATTGGTCTCCCCAGCTCTGACATTAACCACTGCCATCCCACGATCTCCCAATTCTTATTTTCCACTCTGCAGCCACTGACATCTTTTAAGAAGGCAAAGACAATGATAGCGAGGCTATACACGTAGAGAAGAATGTTTAGAATGTGATGACATAAAGCAAGATCCTCTATGACCCACCTCCTAGAGTAATGGAAGTAAAAAGAAAAGTAAACAACTGGGACTTGATTAAACTTAAAAGCTTTTGCACAGCTGCCGGAGTCCAGCTCCAGCAGCCAGGGAATCAGCCTGAAGGGATGAGCGGTGTCGGCGGGGAATGATGCAGCCTCTGACTCGAGGTGCGGGACTACATGTTTATTTCAAGCATCAGGCCTTCTTTTATACTTTGACAAAAGCATTAGGTCAGAGGTTTGACATTTCCAGTTCCCCCTCACCCCGGTTTATTGTCTCATTTGCCCTTCAAACAGAGTTCCTGCTTCAGCTATTCTCTTAGAATGGTGTTTACTTTTGATTACATTGTAACTCATGCTTATGTCTGGGCCACATTCCTCAGTTCATTTCTTATCTTTCTAAGTCCTGCCTCCCCCTAGTATCCTAAGCTCACTATCTCCTAAAAAGGCTTCTATTTTTAATTATTTATAAACCCTAAACTCAGCAAAATTCCTTTGCCATAAACATTTCCCTCACAAGCAGGTCTCAGATAACAATCCTTCCCATGGCCTCAAGCTGCGAACTAAGTGCTCATCCTGGGATATTCTTTGTAAAAATCCTTGAACAAAGGTCAATGGTTACTTTATAGATTATATTCTGGGCACAACTGGAGAAGGCTTTGTGCTTTCTCATGCTTCTCTCAAGAACAATAAGCACCTTAACATTCTTTCCAGCCAACTCAACGGAAGAAAGGAAAGAACAAGTCAGAATCACAAAACCTAACTCCTTCATCCTGGGACGGTGCCTGCGGGATGTGGAGAGGGGGTTGGGGCCATGCCTCCATTTTGTCAGTAATGCCTAAAGCGGCTCCCGACACACAACAAACGAAACTATATGCAAGGTGAAAAGACAACCCTCAGAATGGGAGAAAATAATAGCAAATGAAACAACTCACAAATAGTTAAGTTTCAAAATACATAAGCAGCTCAATATAACTCAATACTGAAAGAACAAACAACCAAATCAAAAAGTGGAAAAAAGACCTAAACAGACATTTCTCCATAGAAGACATACAGATTCCTAACAAATATGTGAAAAGATGCTCAATATTGCTCATTATTAGAGAAAAGCAAATCAAAAATATGCTGAGATATCACTTCACACCATTCATAATGGCCATCAACAAAAAGTCTACAAACAATAAATGCTGGAGAGGGTGTGGGAAACTTCTTGCANGTTAACTTACTCAAGGTCACACAGCTAATGAATGAGTCAGGACTGAACCCAGAGGACTCTCTGACGCCAAAGCCCCCACCCTCCCTTTCCGTCAAGCAACCTCAGTTCATCATCAGTGCTCTACTGATGGAAGGTAGTGAAGCTTGACAGCTACCCTCTGCCAGGAAGAGACAGGGCGTGGGCAGATGGGCTGTGGTCTCGGAGCCAGGCTAGAATCCCGCTGTCTGGCATGATACCACTTTTCTCTTCTAATTAATGGCTCACTCACAGCCAGGCCACAAGAGGCTGAAAGAGACCAGCGCCCTTAGGAGGAATCCCTGTGATAAGGAAGGAATGTGCTGTGGATCCTCCCACCATGGAAGCTTCCAGGAGGACCAGCATCTAAGACTCACGCATGTTCATATGGGTGATGGATGCTGGCCAAGGAAACCTCCCAGCGGAGCCTGGAGGCCAAGAACACAAGCTCTCAGTTTAAGTGCAAGGAGCACAGGCACCTTTCCAAGACCCTCAGGGACCCATGTGCACCCGGACTGTCTGTGAACATGGCAGAGCAAAGGCCTGAATTCCACCCCTAACTGGACGCACCCCCTCGCCCTCTGTACCAGTTGCTCCTCCTTCCTCCCGTCACCCCGAGGTGTAACTGCCTCTTTTCCACTTTCTTGCAGCGCCAAAATGTTCAACCTCACCTCCCAGGTCCTTGAACCTGCTCTCAACGGGACCCTGCCCGAGAGCAGCAGCTGCTTCCAGTCCAACCTGTGGAACTGGCTCAACACCATCCAGCCCCCCTTCCTCTGGATCCTCTTCCTGCTCGCCACCCTGGAGAACACCTTTGTCCTCAGCGTCTTCTGCCTGCACAAGAGCAGCTGCACAGTGGCGGAGATCTACCTGGGCAACCTGGCTGTGGCAGACCTGATCCTGGCCTGCGGGCTGCCCTTTTGGGCCATCACCATCGCCAACAACTTCGACTGGCTCTTCGGGGAAGCCCTCTGCCGTGTGGTGAACACCATGCTCCACATGAACCTCTACAGCAGCATCTGCTTCCTCATGCTGGTGAGCATCGACCGCTACTTGGCCCTGGTAAAGACCATGTCCATGGGCTGGATGCGCGGGGTGCGCTGGGCCAAGCTCTACAGCCTGGTGATCTGGGGCTGCGCGCTGCTTCTGAGCTCGCCCACGTTGGTCTTCCGCACCATGCGGGAGTACAACGCCGAGGGCCACAACGTCACCGCCTGCATCATCAGCTACCCATCCGGCAGCTGGGAGGTCTTCACCAACATCCTCCTGAACTCGGTGGGTTTCCTGCTGCCCCTGAGCGTCATCATCTTCTGCACCGTGCAGATCATGCAGGTGCTGCGTAACAACGAGATGCATCAGTTCAAGGAGATCCAGACGGAGAGGAAGGCCACAGTGCTGGTCCTGGCCGTCCTGCTGCTGTTCGTGGTCTGCTGGCTGCCCTTCCAGATCAGCACCTTTCTGGACATGCTGCTGCGCCTCCAGGTCCTCTCGGGCTGCTGGGAGGTGAAGATCGATGTCTTCACGCAGATCTCGTCCTTTGTGGCTTACAGCAACAGCTGCCTCAACCCGCTGGTGTACGTGATCGTGGGCAAGCGCTTCCGCAAGAAGTCGCGGGAGGTGTACGCGCGGCTGTGCCGGCCAGGCGGCTGCGGGTCAGCGGAGCCCAGCCAGACGGAGAATTCCATGGGCACGCTGCGGACCTCCATCTCTGTGGAACGCCACATTCACAAGCTGCAGTAGCGGGTGGGGAGCAGCCAGCGAGCAGATGGCACCCGGGGCTACCGATGCGTGTGATGACGGATGGACGGTGGCTCTCAGGATGCGCCCCCGAGAGCCGACTCTCAGATGGTGCGGAAGGCCAACATGGGCGAGCTCAGAAGCAGGAAGGAGGAAGGAAGGCATCCCAATTGTGACCTTTGGGAGTGAGTTGTTGTCTCCAGTAAATTCCTGCCCCGCCCAAGCTGTGGTGAACAGGGCTGCGAGGTTGGAAGGTGCACAGCCAAGGGCCCCAGAAATAATGACAGTATTATCCTTCTTACTGGCTTCCACCCCTGGGCCAGTCTGCTGCTTCCCGAGGAGCAGAGGAGCCTGGAGACAGGGACAGGAGTGGCCGAGCTCCCCTCCCACGTGGTGGGTCACGTGCCGGAGCACGACAGCTCAGATCTCCAGAAATGCCGCCCAGCTTTGGGGCAGCTGCTGAGAGGGCCGCGCACACTGGCTGACGTGTAGTCTTGGGTTTCTTGAATCCGCTCAGCTAGGACTTTGGAGGAGGACTCCTCAGGTCAATGAAGGTTAAACTCTGAGTGATCCATGGTGAGAGCCCAGAGACCAGGCCTCTCGTTCCCCTTGCAGAAAGACAAGCGGTCTGTGCCAAAGACGAACCCAATAAGTACTTACCCAGCACTTGCTCTACACGCAGCGTGGAACCCTGTGGGCAAGAAAAAACAGAAAATCTGTCCTGAAGGAACTTGCAGACTCGCGATGAGTCAGCAGCCACCGCAGGGCTGTTCTAGACGCGGTCAAGCCAGGCACTGTGGACAGGGCAGGGAGGAGGAGTCGGCCCAGCTCAGAGGACAACTGGCTGCATGTGGCCGCGTTCCCGCCTTGGTCTCCTCCCGGTAACACGAGGCTGTTGTGGGGATTAAAGGAGGTAATAGGCACAGAAGTACTTTGACAAATGAAAGGTGCTATGTAAATGTGAGGCATTATTATGCCCGCAGAATGGGAATAAATTCATTCTAAGGAAAAAGACAAGTTCAGCGAAAGGTCTGTAGAAGAGAATCGGTATTGAAGCTAATGGTTGTGGAAAACACGCATTAGTGTCCGACACATACTAAGTGCTCCGTATGTTAAGCTCCCTTCCACCACCTGCCCTTCCCATCAATTTGCACACGTGCACATGCGTGCATGCGCGCACACACACACACACACACACACACACATGCGTGCACAAGCATTTTCAGGAAAGATCACCCCTTCCATGGAGGCGGGAGAACACCTCCCCATCCCACCTCCACCGGATCATTCACCCAAAGAAGCAAGTGCAGAGGGGCCGCGGCCCTGCCTCCTGCAGGCGGGGCCAGGTGGCGAAGGGCGTGGAGGGCAGCGATGGGCGGGGTGGAGGGTGGGTACCAGGTGTCAGACGGGAGGAAAATTGACCACCATCCTTGGCCCTTAATGGACAGGCGCCTGGCCCCAAGCCCCAGATCCCCCAGGGGGGATTCCTTTCTTCTTTTTCTACACGTTTTATAATCTGCCTCCTGAGGCCGGCCCTCTGGGAGAACAGACCATCTGGACACCAACATCAAGCTCTTACAGTCAAGACAGGGATGGGTGCTCAATAGCAATGGAGTTTAGGAGCTTCTGGTAATGTAGGCAGCACCCTGGGGGCACTCACTGGATCAGTAGATGGGTGATTCTTTAGCGGGCTCTCCCTGGGGGAGGTTTTATCCTCCCCAGGGCCAGCAGGATTGGGATGGAAAAGAGCCCATAAATCCTGACCAATTCAGCTCTGGATTTTAAAAGAAAAGGGATCACAAAAAGATTTACTCCCCATCCCAGCCTTTGTTTTCTGCCATGCAAGCCCCTCTGCCCAAATAAACATACACACTCATAGCTGGAGAAAGAAAACAGGTGAAATAAGAAGTACAAACCGTTTCATATTAGAATGAAGTGAAACCATGTGTGGATGTGCTGGTAAAGAATCTGCCTGCAGTGCAGGAGACTCTGATCTGATTCCTGGAGAAGGGATAGGCTACCCACTCCAGTATTCTTGGGCTTCCCTTGTGGCTCAGGTGGTAAAGCATCTGCCCGCAATGAGGGAGAACTGGGTCAATCCCTGGGTTGAGAAGATCCCCTGGAGAAGGGATAGGCCACCCATTCCAATATTCTGGCCCGGAGAATGCCATGGACTGTATAGTCCATGGGGTCGCAAAGAGTCAGACATGACTGAGCAAATTTCATTCACAAACCACATGCATAATGAGAGTGGAGTTTCACAAAAGGAGGCTGGGCTGGGCTTTGGGGTGTGAGGAACCCATTCGTCAGCGGGTGTGTATGTTCTGAGGGTCTCCTGCTGGCAGAGCTCTGGGCTCCTAATGGCCATTTAGGGTCCTCTTTGGGCAGAGGAGTAATTTGTCTGTGGGAGGGGAGCTGCCCTGTGGGTTGTGTTGATACTGTGATAAAGAATATCTGTCCTGTGAAAGACCCAAAGAGGTATCACATTATAAAGAGGGATTATTTCACAAATGAGGAGAAATGGGTGAATGGTGTAAATGTGCCTTTTCTGTCCAAAATAATAAAAGGATGAGGCATTTTTGTGTAGTTCTTTCATTGCTACAACTCCCAAAACTCTGAATCTTGTCACAGACACTGCCGTAGGCAGTTAGAAGTCTTGGGTGGACAGGTTCCATTTATTTCCACTCAACCTACTTAAAGGCTCTGTGCTATAAATTAGTGGTGTCCAAATCATTGTAATTGCCTATCTGTATAAGTAAAAAAAATTTGATTGTTTTTACCCTGTATGTACACTTATTAACAGGTATTAAAATGTACACTGTTGAACATACCTAAGTAGAAATTTAAGAAATTTCAACCGTTTGAATATTTTCTCCCATCAGGTGCCCTTGAGGCCCCATGAGGTCCTAGAATCATAAGTAAAAGTGAAAACGTGAAAGTATTAGTCACTCAGTCATGTCTGACTCTTTGCAACCTCATAGACAGTAGCCTGCCAGGGTCCTCTGTCCATGAAATTCTCCAGGTGGCTCAGATGGTAAAGAATCTTCCTGCAATGCAGGAGACATGGGTTCAATCCCCTGAAGAAGGGAATGGTTATTCACTCCAGTGTTCTTGTCTGGAGAATTCCATGGACAGAGGAGTCTGGCGGGCGACAGTCCATGGGCTCTCAAAAATCACAAGGATGACAGCAATTCATTTGTGCATGTGATATGTATCTATTAGGTATCTTCCATATGATTTCCATTTGGCGAGGTCTAGATCAAACAGTTGTCTAACCACTGCTTGCATTCTCACAGTGATGGGGAACTTATCACCCATTCCATTTTGAGACCCCTTCATTATTCATGTATTCAATCATTCATTAAACAAAATTTGCATTCTGTGTCTACAGAAATGGCACTGCTCCATCTCTTCATCCATCCATCTTTGCTAGAAACCTGGGGTTCATGGTAAAGAGGAACAACCATCTCTGTTGTTCCTTCCACCTAGTGAATTGGTACCTTTTTAGACTCCCCCCAAGTGTTTCCTGGATCTATCTGTTTCTTTCTATGTCTAACCATCATCTCTTATTGGTCTCCCCAGCTCTGACATTAACCACTGCCATCCCACGATCTCCCAATTCTTATTTTCCACTCTGCAGCCACTGACATCTTTTAAGAAGGCAAAGACAATGATAGTGAGGCTATACACGTAAAGAAGAATGTTTAGAATGTGATGACATAAAGCAAGATCCTCTATGACCCACCTCCTAGAGTAATGGAAGTAAAAAGAAAAGTAAACAAGTGGGACTTGATTAAACTTAAAAGCTTTTGCACAGCTGCCGGAGTCCAGCTCCAGCAGCCAGGGAATCAGCCTGAAGGGATGAGCGGTGTCGGCAGGGAATGATGCAGCCTCTGACTCGAGGTGCGGGACTACATGGTTATTTCAAGCATCAGGCCTTCTTTTATACTTTGACAAAAGCATTAGGTCAGAGGTTTGACATTTTCAGTTCCCCCTCACCCCGGTTTATTGTCTCATTTGCCCTTCAAACAGACTTCCTGCTTCAGCTATTCTCTCAGAATCGTGTTTACTTGTGATTACATTGTAACTCATGCTTATGTCTGGGCCACATTCCTCGGTTCATTTCTTATCTTTCTAAGTCCTGCCTTCCCCTAGTATCCTAAGCTCACTATCTCCTAAAAAGGCTTCTAACTATTTTTAATTATTTCTAAACCCTAAACTCAGCAAAATTCCTTTGCCATAAACATTTCCCTCACAAGCAGGTCTCAGATAACAATCCTTCCCATGGCCTCAAGCTGCGAACTAAGTGCTCATCCTGGGATATTCTTTGTAAAAATCCTTGAACAAAGGTCAATGGTTACTTTATAGATTATATTCTGGGCACAACTGGAGAAGGCTTTGTGCTTTCTCATGCTTCTCTCAAGAACAATAAGCACCTTAACATTCTTTCCAGCCAACTCAACGGAAGAAAGGAAAGAACAAGTCAGAATCACAAAACCTAACTCCTTCATCCTGGGACGGTGCCTGCGGGATATGGAGAGGGGGTTGGGGCCATGCCTCCATTTTGTCAGTAATGCCTAAAGCGGCCCCCGACACACAACAAACGAAACTATATGCAAAGTGAAAAGACAACCCTCAGAATGGGAGAAAATAATAGCAAATGAAACAACTCACAAATAGTTAAGTTTCAAAATACATAAGCAGCTCAATATAACTCAATACCAAAAGAACAAACAACCAAATCAAAAAGTGGAAAAAAGACCTAAACAGACATTTCTCCATAGAAGACATACAGATTCCTAACAAATATGTGAAAAGATGCTCAATATTGCTCATTATTAGAGAAAAGCAAATCAAAAATATGCTGAGATATCACTTCACACCATTCATAATGGCCATCAACAAAAAGTCTACAAACAATAAATGCTGGAGAGGGTGTGGGAAACTTCTTGCACTGTTGGTGAGAAAGTAAACTGATACAGCCACAATGGAAGACGGAATGGAGATCCCTTTAAAAAATAGAAATAAAACCACCAGATGACCCAGCAATCTCATTCCTAGGCATATACTCTGAGGAAACCCAAAATGAAAAAACACACGTACCCCAATGTTCACTGCAGCACTGTTTACAATAGCTAGGACTTAGCAGCAGCAGCAGGACATGGAAACAACTTAGACATCCATCAACAGATGAACGGATAAAGACGTGGTGGTACATATACACAATGGAATCTTACTCAGCCATAAAAAGGAACATATTTGAGTCAGTTCTTGAACCTAGAGCTTATTATACAGAGTGAAGTAAGTCAGAAGAAGAAAGATGAATATCATTTCAGTTCAGTTCAGTCGCTCAGTCATGTCCGACTCTTTGCGACCCCATGAATTACAGCATGCCAGGCCTCCCTGTCCATCACCAACTCCC
>SJYX01020185.1:478098-499976 GCA_006410675.1 Oreotragus oreotragus
CCGGCAATCTTGATTCCAGCTTGTGCTTCTTCCAGACCAGCGTTTCTCATGGTGTACTCTGCATAGAAGTTAAATAAGCAGGGTGACAATATACAGCCTTGACGTACTCCTTTTCCTATTTAGAACCAGTCTGTTGTTCCATGTCCAGTTCTAACTGTTGCTTCCTGACCACCATATAGGTTTCTCAAGAGGCAGGTCAGGTGGTCTGGTATTCCCATCTCTTTCAGAATTTTCCACAGTTTATTGTGATCCACAGTCAAAGGCTTTGGCATAGTCATATACTAATGCATATATATGGAATCTAGAAAAATGGCACTGATGACTTTATTTTCAGGGCAGCAATGGAGAAACAGACATAATGAACAGTCTTGTGGACACGGAGAGAGGGGAGGAGAGGGTGAGATGTATGGAGAGAAACTAACATTATATGTATGGAGAGAAACTAACATGGAAACTTACATTACCATTTTTAAAATAGACAGCCAACGGGAATTTACTGTAGGTCTCAGGGAACTCAAACAGGGGCTCTGTATCCACCTAGAGGGGTGTGATGGGGAGGGAGACGGGAGGGAGGTGCCAGAGGAAGGGGACGTATGTACACCTATGGCTGATTCGTGCTGAGGTAGTGTCCCAACACTCTTGGAATAAAGTTCCACTTCTAAAATGTGGCTCACAAGGCCCTTCATTAGCTGGCCCCTGGCTTGCCTCTTTCCCTCTCCTCAGTCCCTGGGTCATTCCCTACCCTCAGTCCATGTTGGACACAAGTGTCTGGCAGGTATTCCATTCCCCCTCTGGTGTCCACATTTCCCTCCCTGCCTGGACCCCAACAGGACCTTGAGCTTGGAGAAAACTGCCCACAAGTGTGCCAGGGTGCTCATTCATCGAGGGACTTTGTTCACGGATGGGGCATGACTTAAGAAGGTCTGGGATCCAGGGGTCTGAGCAGGGCTCTGAGCAGATAGAAACCGGGTCAGAAAGCCTCCCTCCCACCTCCCTCTGCTCCCAGCCAGGTAGCAAGAGCGGCTCTCCTGACACTTCTTGGCCCCTAGAGAGCTGATGCATTGGGGAGAAGTCCAGGTGGGTGTCTGGTGGACTCAGAAGCAAGCAATAGATCCAGCTCCTGAGTCTTCCCTGGCCAGAGAGGGTGAGGGCCCAGTGCCCAGAGTTTCAGACTGTCTGTCATCTGCCAGGTGCCTTGACGGGAACTAGTGCTGGTGATGCTGGCTCCCAGCAGTGATGAAGCCACTTATGATTTGGAGGTGCAGACTCCATCTGTGGACTCCCGTAACACATTCCATCACTTCCTAGTTCCTCCATCCCCGGGCATGCTGCAGAGCCTCACACAGCCCTGACCTCTGGCCAGGCCCCAGGAGGATTGTAGGGGTCCAAGTTGAGCAAGCAGGTTACAGTTTAGCAATAGCCATGGCTGAAAGTTTAATGGTTTGTTTGTGGCTTTTGGGCTGAGGTTCAAGGGGCCCCATGCAAATATCTCACCCTCTACTGGTTCTTATTTACTTTTTTCTTTGCTGCTGTGGTTAACTAGAGGATATTGAATATAGTTCCTTGTGTGGTACAATAGGACCTTGTGGTTTATCCATCGCTGAGCTCTTTTTAGACTTGACCTTCATGACCACTCAGGTAGGCAGGTGCCTGTCCCACTGCTGGTTCAGGATGTGGAAACAGGAAATAATCTGCTCAGGCCACGTGGTTCTTCAGGAAGTTGCTCAGAAGCCTGCCTGCTCTTGGTGTGTTTGTGACTTGGCAGGTGGATGCAAATTCGGTCACAGAGGAGGCTCCCCAGGTGACTTCATGCATGAAGGGTATCTGAGCCTCAGCTTGGGCTGTTTCTGCCCCAATAAACAGACTTTGTATCTTCTGGGGCTTGTGAATTCTTGCTTCCTTCAGAATCGCCTCCCCAGAGGCAGGTGGTTGACACCGTACAATGAGATATTTACTGAGATAAGATTTCCGTGCCTTGCTCATTCCAGTGGCTTTTAGTGAATTCACAGGGTTGTGTAACCATCACTGCCCTCTAACTCCAGATTGCCTTTCTCCCTCCACACCCATTCGCAGTCACTTCCTCCCTACCGCCTCTGGAAGCCACTGATTTTCTCTCTGTCTCTAGCTTTGTCAGTTCTGGACATTTCATGGCGCTGGAATCACACACTGTGTGCCTTTTGTGCCTGGCTTCTTTTACCGAGTCTACATAGAGATATAATGTTGGATTGTAGGGGACGAACCGTGCAGGCCAGGCCTCGAGTCCCTGCCATGCCACCCATTCATCATGTGATCCTGGCAAGCCATGCAACTCATTTCCCCCACACTGGCCTTTGGCCTCAGTTTTCTCATCTGTGAAGTGGGCAGATAGTACAATAAGTATACCTATGTTATGCAGAGCTACTGACTCTGGAAAGGAGGCTTTGGAAACTGTAAAGGGAGGCCCCAACTTGGCAGAGACCGCTCTGGACTTGGAGTCAGGGCCCTTATCCATGCACCAGCCCTGTGACTACTTGGCTGTGAGGGTTTGGAGAAAATCAGTTAACTTATCTGAGCTTCTGGAGGGTTTTGCCTATAAAATGAGGATTCGGGTGTTGTGAAGGTTAAGTGAGGTAAAAGTGCTCCAGTGAGTTTAATAGTGTCTCCTTCCTTCCCCAAATTCACATCCACTTGGAACTTTAGATATTACCTTACTGGGGATAAGGTCTTTGTGGAAGATCCTTCCCTGGTGGCTCAGATGGTAAAGAATCTGCCTGCAATGCAGGAGACCCAGGTTTGATCACTGGGTCAGAAAGACCCCCTGGAGAAGGAAATGGCAACCTACTCCAGTGTTCTTGCCTGGAAAATTCCATGGACAGAGGAGCCTGGCGGGCTGCAGTCCATGGGGTTGAAAAGAGTTGGCCATGACTGAGCAACTAACACTTTACACTTTCACTCTCATACGGGGTGAGGATGGGCCGTATCCAATGACTAGAGTCCTGATGAGGAGAGAAGAGGGTCCACAGAGACACAGAAACGGGAGAGGTTGGAAGCAGAAACCGGAGCGATGGGATGTCAGGATTGCCACCAGAAGCCAGACAGAGGCAGAGGACAGACTCCCCCTCCAACCCTCCAGGAGGAACCAAGCCTGCTGACGCCTTGACTGTGGACTTCTGGCCTCCTGCCACGCAAGAGAATAAATTCCTGCTCCCTTAAGCCTCCCCGCACGTGGGACTTCACTCCAGCTGCTGTACTCCCAGTGCAGGCATTTTCACAGCTCTGAGCGAGTGTTCACCATAAAGATGCTGGTCCCAGTCGACACAAAGCCCTTCCCCCAGCAGCGGAGGCCAGAAGCAGACACTCTCCAGATTTCCCGTGGGCCAGCGGTGCTAGTTGGTGATAGAAGTTTCCTAAGAACGAATGGGATGATCTTACAGAATTTCAGAGATGTCTTTACGGGGAAGATACTGAGGCTTCCCTCAAGGTACTGTAGCGTGCTGGGGGCTGGCCCAGACCGCAGAGCTTGTGCGCCATAGGCCTCGACACCCCGTCTCTGCTGACCCAGCATCGGGACTGCCCCGTTTCTCTCCTCCTTCTCCAAAAGGCAAGAGATTCCGGGAGCCTCAGCCCAGGTTAAGAAGCAGCCACAGGGCCCGGCTCCCAGCTTCCGGGCAGCTCTGTGGCAAGCCCACACTGGTGGGAGGTTGTTTATCAACAAGCCTGAAAGATGGCCCAAGACGAGCTCTGAGGCTCCTCTGAACACCTCCCTGCACGTGAGTCACTGCACGGCCCGCCCAGTGGGCAGCCAGGCACCCCTGCCCGTTCCTCCCCCAAGTCCTGGCAGAGACGGCGGACCTTACAAAGCCCTCCTGTTCTCGAGCTACTGCTGGCCTGCGCGACAGGCAAATGACAAAACCAGAGCTGCTCCCGCCAGCTCCTGGTCAAGGGCCACTGTGTCACCATCATCTCCTGTGATCCCCAAACTTGGAGAAGAGGCCCACTTCACAGATTAAGAGACTGAGGCTCCAAGGCAGGCGAGGGGGTGGGTAAACTAGCAGCTTTGGATTATACATCCCTCTACTGTATATTAGGGGCTTCCCTGGCGGCTCAGCGGTTAAAGCGTCTGCCTCCAATGCTGGAGACCTGGGTTCGATCCCTGGGTCGGGAAGATCCCCTGGAGAAGGAAATGGCAATCCACTCCAGTATTCTTGCCTGGAGAATCCCATGGACGGAGAAGCCTAATAGGTTACAGTCCACGGGGTTGCAAAGAGTCGGATACGACTGAGCGACTTCACCTACTGTATATAAAACAGATAAACAACAAGGACCTACTGTAGGGCACAGGGAACTATATTCAGTATCTTATAATAACCTAAAACGGAAAAGAATCTAAAAAATATTTATATATACCTGAATCATATATATATGATATATATGATAAAACTGAATCACTTTACTGTACACTTAAAACTAACACAATATTGTAAATTAGTTATACTTTGGTTTTTTAAAATGGTTTTAAAAATCCAGAAAAAATCAAGAGACTGAGGCCCCAGGAGGTGGTATAGAAATAATCCAAGTTCACCCAGTTCGACAGGGATGGAGCTGGGATTTAAACTCCTCTGAGGTGACTCGTTGGCCAGACGTGCCCACCCAGACTTCCCCACCAGACCTCAAGGACTGGGGTCTTGCTTTGGAATCAGATTCTTTCACAAAGCACTGGTCCCCTTAGAGGAAGATAAGGCAATGAGGCCGCTGGCATCTTGACTGCTGAACGGCCTTCAGGGTAGTCAGATCCCTCCCCCTTCAGATCCATCACGGAAGGAGAGAAACTCTCCTTTGATGCCCACCTCCCGCTCCCCATTAGTCGCCCTAATTCTTCCTCTTCCACTTAGAACTGACCCCCATTTTCTTCTATAGCTGTAGGGCCCCCCTTCCAACGTTTAAGCTGTTTTGCTGCTATTATTTACATACTCATTGGAAAAGACCCTGATGCTGGGAAAGATTGAGGTCAGGAGGAGAAGGGGTTGACGGAGGATGAGATGGTTGGATGGCATCACTGACTCAATGGCATGAGTTTGAGCAAACTCAAGGAGACAGTGAAGGACAAGGAAGCCTGGCGTGCTGCATTCCACGGGGTCGCAAGGAGTCAGACACGACTGAGCCACTAACACTTTCGCTTTCAACTGAAGTCCAAAACCAGCCTTTTGACTCTCTTTGTAAGAACCATGTTCCTGCCCTCATCTTCCCCATCTTCATAAGTGGTGCCACCCAGTCACCCCTAGAAAAATCTTTGGTGCTTCCCTCTTCCTCATTCACCAGGTTCTCCTGGCTCTACCTCCAAACAACATCCCAAATCCATCCTCACCTCTGGTTCCTCTTCCAGCCTTAAACCCTTCCAGCCACACAGGAGCTAGGCTGACCTTTCCAAATGTTTAAAACCCTCTGGTGGCTTCTTGTTTCGGGGGGATGTGCCATCCTGGCACTCCTTAAGGAATGAAGGAGCTGCTACTCCAGCTCCTGAGATGCTGCTCAGTTAAAGCCCTTCTTCAACCAAGATCGTGCCATCTTCTGGGGAATCCTTCATCCAATGGCTGAAAGAAGGAGGGAAGCCCAGCCCTCCCACCCCAACTCAGAGAGCTCTGAAGGGTCATCCCATCCAGGAGTTTTCACGGATCTGTGGAGGCTTCTCTTAAGACTCCCCGTAGCTCACTTCTCTCTTCTTCCATTCCTTCTTCCTTCCTTTCACTTTTGCAGGTCCTGCTCCCTTGGACCCCCTGCAACATGCAATGCCACAGACCTGGGAAACTGAACTCTCAGCTGTTGTGCCAGGCTCTGTCCTGGCTGGCCCTGCCGCTCTTCACCTCCTCTCCAGCGGTTCAATTTCTGCACTTGCTTCTTCAGCTCCTCACGCACATCAGGCTGTTGCAGCCTCAGGACCTTTGCTTATGCCGTTCCCTCTGCCCACACTGAGTTCCTCTGACTCTACAATTGGTTTCTCTTCTTTCTCCCAGTTTTCCCCCTGCCTCCCTGACCTCCCTCAGTATGAACCCTCACACTTTCTCTGTTTTGTGGAACACCACATCCTGAGCTGTTTCTTTCTAGAACTTGCCACAGTTACAATCACAAGAGGTTTTCTCTGTCTGCTGGTCTATCAAGAATGACCCTGAGTCTTGCAGAAAAGGTGAAAATTCTCTTTAGCATTCAGTTCGCCTGTACACAGAGTTTTGCAGCACAGAGAAGCATCCCCAGTTATGGGGACCAACATGATCTATGTTAAAGATAAACACTCACAACATCAACTCTGTCTCCATTAAAAACATATGAGAACTCCTGGTTTTTAAGGAATGAATGTGCAAGTGTGCTCAGTCATGTCCCACTCTTTGCAACCCCAAGGACTGTAGCCCACCAGACTGCTCTGTCCATAAATTTTCCAGGCCAGAATATGGAGTGGGTTGCCATTTCCTACTCTAGGGTTTTTAAGGAAAAGGAATGGATTGGCTTGGCCAAAATGTTCATTAGGGAACATCTTATGGAGAAACCTCCCTAAATTTTGGCCAACCTGATACTTCATGCCCCTATTTTTTGCAATGCATGTGGATCAGTTAGGCATCTAAGTTGACTGGCCCTTCCCCAAAGATTACACAGAGAAAAGTCATAAAACTGGGAAATGCTACATCAACATACACGCATTCATCTTATCCTGTGAACATCTATATAATGTGATATTGACAGTTTTCACGCACATGTGTGATCTTTAGGACAGCTCTCAAAGTAGTCAGGGCACCTTCTCAGATGAAGAAACCGAGGGTCAGAGCGTGCCCAGGACAGTCTGGGTCCCCAGTTCTCTGCTGGGAGTCTGGCAAGTGGGCAGCCTCCCCCTCTGTACCCACTCTCTCAGATCTAAAACTGTTTTCTTGTACTATTTATTTGGTTTTGGTTGTGCTGGATCTTAGTGGTCATGTGTGGCTTTTCGCTAGTTGCAGGGAGCAGGGACCACCCTCTGGCTGGGGTGCGCAGGCCTCTCATCGCAGTGGCCTCTCCCGTTGCGGAGCGTGGGCCCTCGGCGCTCAGGCTTCAGTAGCTGCAGTGCCCAGGCTCCAGAGCACAGACTCAGTAGTTGTGGCGCATAGACCCAGCTGCTCTGAGGCATGTGGGACCCTCCCAGAGCAGGGCTCGAACCCGTGTACCCTGCACTGGCAAGCAGACTCCCGTCTACTCTACCACCAGGGAAGTCCCTCTAAAACTGTTTAATTTCCTTCTCTGCTCAAACCGAGAGCCTTTCCCTAAAGCCCACCTGCACAGGGCCTGCCCCAGGGTAGGACCTATGAGATCCCACAGAAAGAATAAGTAAATGGGGTAGAACAGAGGTAAGCGTTAGAGTTGGGTTTTCTGACTCCAAGTTCCAAGTGAGTCTTCCACAAATACATCTGTGTACCTGGGCATTCATGATATGCATGTGGGTCCTTTCATCTACAGTGTTTTTCTCAGCTTGCCTGCCACCCAAACTCCTATTCATTTCTCAAAACCCAGCTCAAATATCCCTCCGCCATGAATGTTCCCAGCTCTCTGTTGAGCAGAATTAAATCCTCTCAGTCTTGACACTCAGACCAAACTTCGGCACTTCATTGCCACTTTGCATTCTGCAAAGGATGGTCCCCAGGTTTCTGTCTCTCTTTGTCCTCAGCCAGACCAAGAGCTGTTTATGGGACCAGTGAGGGCTTTGTTCATCTCTGTCTCTCCAGTGCCCGCAAAGGACCTGGCACCCACACGTAGTTTGGGACATATATGTTGATATAGAGGCAAGCTGTTGATATTCTTGTATATAAATATTGTATCATCCCAGAAGTTTATTTAGGTTTTTCCATGAGATGTTGCAGAAAACTCAAATGAGTTTTCTGGCCAACACAATAAATAGGTTTATGAAGTCATTCAGCAAATATTTGTTAAGCACATGAGCCCTGTTATAGGAGTTGTGAACACAACTTTAATCAAAAGCAATAAACCCTTTGCTGGATGCAGCTCACATTCTGGTGAGAGAAAGAGGAAGTAAATGATAAACATATGAATTTAACCAGGTGATGATAACCACCGTAACAAACCGTGAAGCCGGGCAAGTGGAGGAGGGATATTTCAGGGAGGGGCTCTCTGATAAGGGTGGGTGTGTGAGGACCACACAGACCTGAGGGAGCAAGTGTGCAGGTCCCAACGAGAAGGGTGCTCCAGCCAGAGAGACTGGCCAGTGCAAAGGTCCTGAGGTAGGAGACAAAGTGGCTTATTCAAGACAGAATGAGGAAAGAACTTCCCTGGTGGACCAGTGGTTAAGACTTTCCTCTCCAATGCAGGGGTTGTGGATTGATATCTGGTTGGAGAGCAAGATCCCATATGCTTCCTGGCCAAAAAGCCAAAACAAAAGAGAATGAATATTGTATCAAATTCAATAAAGACTTTAAGAAATGGTCCACATTTCAAAAAAAAAAAAATAGTCTTAAAAAAAATACAAAGCAAGGATGCCAGGGAGCAGGCAGAGACAGTGAGAGGGATGCTCAGAAATGCAGCAGGGGGCGGGCCACCGTGGCCTTGAGGACCTCTGTCCAATCTCAGTGTCCTCCTGGGCCTGAGACAAGACACACCATGGTCCGACTTCGGCTTTCCAATACACAGGAGCATAGCCGGCGCTCTCCAGCTAGGCCCCTTCCAAGTGCTGCCCTGGGAGGCTTCCTGAATGCCAGCACGTGCCAGGCCTGGGCTGTGTTAGCTCCTGGGAACCTCCCAGCTTCCCTAAGAAGAGGGTCTGGTGGGCCCCCTGCCCAGTTAAGAGAACCTGATCTCCTCGAGCAAGGCCAACATGGGGAGGGAGAGTTTTCAGTGAATTTTCTTAAACATTCCTGGTCCACGGCACCCCTGTCCTGGCAGAATTTTCTCTGCAGGGTGACCGGTGTCCAGAGCCCTTGGCTTCTAAATGGCCATGAACGCAGGCCAGGGCAGCGCCTGTGGCTGCCTGAATGCCCAGGACACACAGGTGGGCAGCTGTCTCCCCCGAAGATTTCCGGGTCTTTTTGCTTTGGTAAACCTACATGGAGGACTTTATTTTTATCCCCCTGACACCATGACCCCTTACTCTGACCCCACCCCTCCTGCCCTCCCACCCCCAGTGCTACAGTTGGGTTCTCTCCTACTGTGACGCTTGCCACACTTGGCTGCAAGTCTCTTGCATGCCTGCCTTGTCCGTGTGACTGTGAACAACCCAGGGTAGACACTGAGCCATCCTCTCTGCTTCTGGCTCCTAGCTTGCATCTGGCCCCAGGGAGCTGCTCCCCACATGTTTGCAGAACAGGAGGGAATGCGACCAGACCTGTGCTCACAGAGGAGCAGAGGTTACAGTGGGATATGAGTGACGGATGGACTTGAAGCAGAGCCAGAGGACTGGGATGTGATTTCTAGCAAATGCTCACAGGTAGGTGAGTCCAGATGTATTAGGTCTATGGGACACCCCTGTCAGCTGGAACAAGACCCAGGTCGAGGCTGGCTCCAGGCAATACAGCAGGACCAACAAGGAACCTGTGCATTCCAAACAGCTGGCCCGGTGAAGTGACAAAATCTAAGTGCTTCTGGAATATTCATCTCACCCAAGGATAGACTGAAAGGAGAAAAATCAGAAAGCAAGGAGATTGGTTTGGGGTTCTTTGCTGCAGACTTATTTGTTGCAGGAGTGTTTAAAACTCAGATAGGAAGGAATGCTCGGGCAGGGGTGAAGCACACTAGCTGGACAGAAATGAGAGCACTGCCTTTCATCCCGGTGGGAAGTGGCGCTGTGGTGCTTTTCCTTTCTTTATCTGCAGTGGAGACAGTCAGAGAGACGCTGGATGTTGTAAGGACTAAGTGGGGACCTCCACCCCAGATGCTTAGCATATAGTTGTCATTCGTAGAGATGTGCTGGGTGAAATACACCAGTCTTTGACCCTGAAGAAGCTGCTGGATGTGACTAGAAAGGAGAAGAGACCAGTGACTCCAAGGTTTAGCTGCTGAAGAGCTGGAAAGTGACACTGAATGTCACGGTGGGAACATGACCTGTGTGTCCCCAACCTCGAACTCCAGCTCATTCTTTCCTTGAATCTGCTTTGAGCGTCTTCTGAGCCCACCATACCTGCCTGGGGTCCCTCCGTGTTAGCATTAAGGACAATCCCAGGGAAGGTCAGCTGACCACCCAGCTGGCGGGGCTATCCTCTGTTTGTGGACCGCAGCCCTGGGTCTTCCACCAGCCGCGTCTTTGTGCCTTAAGATGGTATCTGTTGTAATGACTTAAAAATTTTTTTTATTTATTGGTTGCATTGGGTCTTAGCTGCAGCATGCGGGTTTAGTTGCTCTGCAGCATGTGGGATCTTGGTTTCCCTACCAAGGATCAGACCTGCATACCCTGCATTGGAAGGCAGATTCTTAACCACTGGTGGTCACTGGATCACCAGGGAAACCCCTTATTGTAATCAATCACTTTAAATTGGTTACAATAATCGTTTTAAACCTGTTAAAATAATTTTAGGGGCTTCCCAGGTGGCAACAGTGGTAAAGAACCCACCTGCCAATGCAGGAGACGCTAGAGATGTGAATTCCATCCCCGGGTCAGGAAGGTCCCCTGGAGAAGGGCACGGCAACCCACTCCAGTATTCTTGCCTGGAGAAACCCACGGACAGAGGAGCCTGGCGGGCTACAGTCCATGGGGTCACAGAGTCGGACACAACTGAGCACATTAAAAGTCAGTTTTATTAATTAATGTGTATTAAGTTCACAAACAGTCTGAACAAAGCCTTTCACAATCCACTGCTTGATTCTAAATCAGAATACAGACTACAGGAATTCTGAAGCATTCTTTATTCTTCTGATAAAATGATCAGAAGATTGTGATTTCTACGGTTTATGAAATGGGGGCTAATTATTTTTTTAGTAAACATGGGTGTACATTAATTTTATGACCTTTAAGGGATGGGTTACCTATACTTATCTTGGATATCCATGAAGATATCTCCATGTCAGCCATGTCAGCTAGTATTTGTGACTTCTATCTGTTGCTTTTGTGAATGCCTACACCTATACCCCCAAGGTCCCAGTACCCAGGGGACTTTCACCCCGAGTGGCTCACACCAGGCCCTGCCACGCCACTGTCAGTCTCCTCCCATCTTCTCCATGTTCCAGCAATCCGTGGTCCCTTCCTACATGTGGGATTCCTGCATCCTGTCCTCAGAATTCAGGCTCCCACACCCCACAGCCCCAGAGGCAGAAGGAAATTCTGTCTTTCCCGGAAATCCACTTCCCTGTTTGCATTGCAAGCGAGTGACAGTGGGAGCATCCTTTTTTTTTTTTAAGAAAATTTTTCATCACACACATGGGGTGGGGCCCCCAAGGCCTTGGGGCCACAGGGCCACTTACTCGGCCCTCTCTAGTGCCTGTGACACACTGACAGTCCCAGCCATGTGGCCCTATCATACACAGGCCACTTCCCACAGTCCATCCTCGGCATGAGATGAAGCCACGTCCGGGCCTGCGAGCCCCACCTCCGGGCAGGACTGGTGTCATCATCTCTTGTGGGTACCCCCGTGCTGGAGCAGGTGGACATCTCCTGAGACCAGATGCTTCTCAGAAACAGTCCTGCCTAAATGCATAGGAAAGGGAGAAAAAACTAACTGCCCTCTGTGGCTGGGAGGGCTGGCAGGTGAGACCCCGATTCACGTTACTTATCAGGAAGCACTGGGATTTGGGGAACCTCCTCTGGTCAAAATCTACCCCAAAATGATGGCAGGCATCCTTGGGACTTTACAGTCTCAAATCTTTCCTGACACAAAAGGTCCTTCCCCAGAGATAGATTCCAGCTTCCTCCCAAAAATACACATCTGCTTCACGGAGTGTTCTTTAAAAAAAAACACAACCCACAAAACCTGCTTCCACAGGTTTAAGACGTCTGGCAATGTGAGCAAACTGCTGGCAAGTTCACAAGTGCAGTTTGTCCCCACTGAGATGTCACTATCAGAAAAAGGAGAAGTGGTGAAAAGGCCAGATTCTGAAGACAAAGGGGATGTTTTCTGCTCCTGACACTCCAGGTTCACGGTCACATCAAAAAACACAAGCAGAGCATCTGAGAGGCAGGACTGGGTTTGGGGAGCACTAGGCCCTGAGATTTGGGGGTCACTCCCCAAAAGCGGGAATCAAGCCCTGGTGTGGAGGCATTCTCCTGCCATCAGGGAGGGAGCTTAAGAGCATCTTCATTTTTAGGAGCTAAAATAAAAAGTATTTGGCATTTGGCCCAAGGCTGTTGAGGTCTGACTCTCAAAGAAAGCCTGAAATTTCTGTCTGAAGATGAGGTCCTAATGGTTCAACTTGGCATCTGCAGATGTACATTAAAAACAGACTTCAGAACTGCCCGGGGGGATTAGGGGAAAGTGAATCTGATCTTACTCAGCTCTGCATACCACATGAGTCAAGCTTTCTGTGGCTCACTGTTTGCTTAATGGGGTCCACAGTGATGGATTCTTGGCAACACACCCTTCATGATCAAAATTCAAAAGGAGGCATTCAAGTCAGCTCCCAGGAAATTTGCTGCAGAACCCCAGGCATTCAGGTCCCCAGTGTGAACAGACCAAGTCATCACTCAGCGTCCATCAATGCCCAGCGAGGCTTTTGGGGCTCAGTGACGCAAAAATGTGTTTCCAGGGCGGGCTGACCGTTATACCATTCTTGGGCAGGATCACAGGCCTTTCCAGATGTTGCCAAAGTAGAGACGGAGATGGTAGCTTGCCAGGAGCCAGCGTGAGGAATCCCGCCCATGACAAGGTCATGAGGAAGGAAGCCTGACAAAATGCAAGGACGCGATCAAGCTTCAGGGGTTCCCCCTGGAATTTCCCGAGCATCCATGCCCCCCCCCAAAAAAAATAAGAATATGGCGGCCTTTGTACTCTGCTTTTCCACTCTTCTAATAATCTCTGGAAAAAGTCAAATCAGGGCTTTAGTCTTCTGCATTTGAAAAGGATGTTTCAGCTCAAAACCCCTCTGATAGCTCTCTAGCTTGCCTAACAGGTTCCCCGGATCTCTTACACCTTGTGAATTGCTTACAGCTCCCAACCGCGAGAGGCACAAAGCTTAAAAGCATCTTAAAGATACAGAGCCTTTTCCAATGAGCTAAAAATCATATTGGTGACGGGTTTTCACTGTTGACTCAATGATTGCTGCCAGGCCCCCATATCCCTTATCTTTTAGCCACCTGGAAGGATGTTAATCAATGTAAACGGGATATGGAAAAAGATATATAGTAGTTTTGATGTTAGCAACACTAGAGTTTTGAGTTAATTACTTTTCTTTTGTTGTAAATCACTGTACTCCTTTTACTTGTTATAAGTTGCTTTATCTTTGCTATGTAAGAATGTAACTTTATTTAGTGCTTCCTGAGAGTGGCACCAGACTTTGGGAAATGTCTTCTGGTTGACAAACCCTTATCAGGAAAAAGGCTGTAAAATGTTAATTGGCCCTTTTGGCCAGAAGATGATGTAAATCACTTAAGACTTGAGTATACAATTAGGTATGTAGAGAGAAAAGCCTGGCTTTGATAAGAGTCTGGGCTGCTAACGCTGCATAATTTTGTATTACCCATTGATCTCTATGTACAATCAAAAAGGTATAAAAGGCCTTCTGAACAATAGAGGCCGGAGCCAGTCGCTGGACTGGTTTCCCCCGTGTCTCTCTCTCTTTCTCCTCTTTACTCTAATTTCAGGCTGAATTCCCATCTGGAGTGGGTGGCTCACCATGTTTACTTACTTGTCCCGGCTTCTGAGATCCGTGAGAGAGAGAGCCCAAGGCGGGTACTCGCCGATATTCAAACAGACGCCGGCGGCCCAACGTAGATGATGCAAATCTCTTGTCCTGAGATTTTATTGGCCTTCCCCGTAAGCCAAGATATTCAGCCCCTTTTCTCCACTAAATTTTCCCACTACACTATTTCTTCCTAATCTAATCTTATATTAATAAATAAATAAGTCTTTCCTCGCCAACACCATCCCCGCTTCGAATTCCCTGGCTCCACCGGGGCTGGACCCCGGCAGTAGCTGAGTAATCGCTTGCTAGCCCTTAAGTGCAAAGCAGTTTTTATTTCAAAATCCCAGTTTGCTTCCTCCATACGAAAGACTCATTTTTTCAGCAGTCCAGCCAATGACATCATCATCAGAGCGGGGGTTATGTAATTTAAGGCCACCACGCTTCCACGGTGCTTCCCAGAACAGAAAACATCTCCAAAGACAGCTCTCACCATCAGAAAGCCCAGCTGAAGTTGTGATCCCTTTCATTTTCCCTGAGTAAGTAAATGAGCATCTTTTTTTCCCTCTCTCTTACAATAGTAAAATAGAAGATCCATATCTCAGAAGAATGTTTCCTTTTACAACTTATACTGGCAGTTTTCAAGTTTCTTTGGATGTATTTTTTAAACATAATTTTAAATCAGTTTAAGAGACCTGTATCCCATGCCTCCTTTGGGTTTTAGCTGCTTTTCCAGAAGAGAGAAGAGAGGATGTTTGAAGTAGGAGATTATTTCTAGCAGCTCTTTACCACAAACTCACATGAAATATGTAGAGGCTGAATATAGCCGTCAGAGCCCCATGTGGACTCTGACCAGTTACAGTCTACGAATTCTGATTTATAAAAATCAGATTGGTCTCCAAGGATCACTTACAAAATTTCATAATACTAATAGCTGGTTGGGTTATTTGTGGCTTGAAAAATAGCATCTTATATTGAACAAGGTATTTTATGTCAGGTAAATATGGGAGGGAAGGGAGATAACTTCACATGTTCAACTTTATAAGAAATGCTGTGTGTTGGTTACTTTGTTAAAATGGTGATAGCCAGAAACAAACATATATATAAGGATTTTACAATGTTATAAAATATTAGACAAAATAAGCCTACTTCTCTACTAAGAGAAATTGTGTTATCTGGCCATTTGTGATGGAACACAATCAAGGTTTTATGATTTTTTTAATTAGATGAAGCCTTCTTGAAAATTTTGAAAAGGAAAATATAATGAATATTAAATATCTGTTTACTATTCATAAAATATTTAAACTTATTTTTTATGATAATTGTCCTTTGAAAATATGAGTCTATTGTTATTTAGATATTCAAAGGTAAGGATTACATGATGTAAAAAAAATTGAACAATTTTTTGAAGTTTTGATTCTAGTCCATTTTCCCTTAACTTAAACGTCTGAGGAAATCAAAAGGAAATGGAAGAGAAAAATGCATGAAACTGAGGAATAGTTTTGCTAAGTGATATGCTATGATGTTATTGTTCAGAACTGCCTCTTGCTGAATTAATAGATGAAAATTAAAGAGAAATTCAAAATAAAAAAACAGTATCTTATGATGTCACTGGGTTGACATCCTTTAATATCTGTGTCTGTATTTCAAATGCCTTTATCGTCACCTTACTGTTGAAACTGGGATTAATTTGAAGAAGGCTATTTTGTTGAAGAAGCAGCACATGCCAATGTTTTCATGTGGGGAACTCAGAAAATACCAGGTGGAAATTACAGAATAAGTCATCTCTAACATACTTGCCCAGTATCACTTGTGAGTTTTTCAAATAGGATCAAATATGACTAATAATATCAATAGCTGCTGGATTCTGACCACATACTATGTGCCAGACAAATATCAGAGCTAAAACTCGGAGCAAACAAAAGAAGATTTCCGCTGTCTGGCCAACTTTACATAAACATGGGCAGCAGCTGGTAAAGACCTCCTGAAAATAAGCTCGGCTTGAGCAGACTCACGTTGTGGCTGCCGCGGCCACAGACACAGCCGGGTCCCCTGGGATGGAGGGGGTTTTCTACTGAACCAGCCAGACTCGGGCTGAAGTAAGAGATCTCTACAGGTGGCGCAGGTGACAGCCCCTGGTTTTCTGGGCAGGGTGAAGCCTTGCCTCCTATATTAGTATCCAACTGGGGTTGGAACAAATTAGCACAAACCCAGGGGGCACCAGTGGTAAAGAGTGCGCCTGCCAATGGCAGGAGACGTAAGAGGCGCAGGTTCCATCCCTGGGTCAGGAAAACTCCCTGGAGAAGGGCATGGCAACCCACTCCAGCATTCTTGCCTGGAGAATCCTATGGACAGAGGAGCCTGGTGGGCTACAATCCAGGGGATCGCAAAGAGTCGGACCCGACTAAAGCAGCTGAGCACACACGCACAGTGCCTTGAAATGGCACAAAATTATCTTACCGTTTTGGAGGTCAGAACTTTAAAATCAGCTGCGATGGACTCAAGTCAAGGTGTTGGCAGGGCTGGGCTCCCTCTGGAGGCTTTTTCCAGCTTCTAGAGGCCACTTTTTCCAGTTTCTTAGCCCGTGGCCCCTTCTCCATCTTCATAGCATCTTCTGATCTCTTTCTGACTCTGACCCCCTCCTCCACCTCCCTGTTTCACTTATAAATGGAACCACTTTCACCTGTGATGACATCAAGCCCACCTCCATAATCCAGCATCTTCTCCCCATCTCAAGGTTCTTAATCCCATCTGCAAAGTCCTTTCCTCCATGTAGGAGACATATCTGCAGGTCCCAGGGACCAGGACGTGAACATCTTTGGGGACTGTTGTTCTGCCAACCCCACACCCCTGGGGTTTGGCCCCAGCTTTGGTCTGGCGGTGCCTGGGCAGCTCCTGTTTCTTGCTACCCTGTGGTCCCTGAGGAGCACACAGGGGCCGGGCGCCATCCACTGCTCCCCAAGGCCACCCTTTCCTGCCCTGTCCCACACTTCAGAGGGGACTCAGCCTCCTGTCTCACATGTTCAAGGTGACCTGGAGGAGGAAGGGGAGAGAAGCTAAGCAGAACGATCAGGGGGTTCTCTCGGTGCCCACAACAAACCTCTTCCCTCCTTCCAGCTTCTTAAACCTCTCGGGAGTGAAGACTCTGAGGCTAGAGACGAATGAGAATCCTGCTGCCAAGAAGCCAGGCCTCCTGGAGCTCAGCTTTCCAAATTTAGTTGCTTAGTTTCTAGTGTGCTGGGTGCCAGATAACCCTTGAACTGGTCCACAGCTCTCAAA
The DNA here is from genome assembly GCA_006410675.1 of Oreotragus oreotragus. NCBI lineage: Eukaryota > Metazoa > Chordata > Mammalia > Artiodactyla > Bovidae > Oreotragus > Oreotragus oreotragus. The sequence goes on from SJYX01020185.1 coordinate 495,148, forward strand.
AAGCAGAAAAGGGCTCTCTTGATACTTCCTAACCTGGTGTTCCACCAGCAGAGTAGCCCACGTGAAGGAGAGGCTGCTTACACTGGATGGACCAGGATACTTATCATCATCATTAGTGGTACTGTTATTGCTACTGTACTCATCGCTGTGATTATTGTTGTGTGGTTTATCACTATTTGAGCCTCATATTGGATGCTTTGCAACCTGCGAGGGGATTCTACAGGCTGGATCTCATTCAATCCTCACCATGACGCTTCGTAATAATTGTTGTTACTCCCATTCTACAGATGAACAAACTGAGGCTCAGAGAAGTTACCTGGCTTGCCCCAAATCACAGTTTGGGGGCCCTGGGACCTAAGCCCACGCTCCCTGACCCCAGGTGTGTTCTCTTTATGGTCACAGCACCTGGGTGAAGGAGGCCTGGACTCTGAGCTGAGCCTGGAAGAAGAGCCGTGCATAAAACAGACTGGCTCCCATCACTGGGTGAACATGGGCAAGTCACTTCTCTTCACCTCTGTTTGCTCATCTGTACAATGGGCACAAAGACAGCCGTCCTCCTCCCAGGCAAGTTGTCAGGACTGGGCTACCTAAAGCCCAGCACAGCCCGCAGATCACCGGTGTGGCTGCCAGTGAAGGGTCAGGTCTGGTGCCGGGGGCTCACTCTGCAGCCCAGTGTCTGGGGAGACTGGGGGTGAGGCGATATGCGGGTTTTCCATGGCACATAGAGCTTCCTCAGCATGAACAGAGAAGCACACAGGAAGGAATGGCATGACACCCAGTGGCGGTTTTAGGAGGCAGCTTCCACCTGTGTGGGTAGCACAAGGGGGCTGGAGGTGGGAGCCTGTGTTCACCATGTTCCTGAGAAGTCAGGCTTCCTGGGTGTGTTGCTTTCCTGTGGCTACAAGAGCAAATCACTTTATAAAACACTTCCAATGATTGTATTATATTGATGGAGTTATAAAGCAGTTCAATCGAAAGCTATTTTCAAAAAATATGCATATTTAATTACATTGGGTTGGTCAGAAAGTTCTTTCAGGTTACAGAAAAACTCAAAACTTTTTGACCAATGCAATATATATGTGCATGCATGCATGTCGCTTCAGTCATGTATGTATATGTGTATATACATCCACCAGTGAATTAGTTATATTAATATAGTTATAAAGTGCTTGCGTGCGTGCTCAGTAGCTTCAGTTGTGTCTGACTCCATGTGACCCTATGGACTGTAGCCCTCCAGGCTCCTCTGTCCATGGGATTCTCCAGGCAAGAATACTGGAGTGGGTAGCCATGCCCTCCTCCAGGGGATCTTCCCAACCCAGGACTGAGCCCACATCTGCTGCACTGCAAGTGGATTCTTTACCACCTGAGGCACCAGGGAAGCCAGTTATAAAGTAGTTCTAATTAAAAACTATCTTCAGGGACTTCCCTGGTGATCCGGTGGCTAAGACTTCACGCTCTCGATGCAGACATCCCAGGGTTAATCTCTGGCCAGGGAACTAGGTCCCAGATGCCACAGCTGAGACTTGGCACAGCCAAATTTAAAAAGAAAAAAAAACCTGTTTTCAAAAAAAGTATGTATTTAACTATGTATGTATGAATGTATATGCGTATATACACACATACCAACAAATTGCTTATAAATATTATATTGATGGAGTTATAAAGTAGTTCTAGTAAATGTTTTTCCCCCAAAAAATCTAAATACATACATAAATATAATAGCAAAAGGAAACATTTTATTTATGTTAAACATTACAAAATATTTTAAGCAAGATAGTTTGGGTACATATCCATGTGCTACAATCAGTTTCTTAGGCTTGTACCTGACTCTCATATGTCACTGGCATTTTCAAAAGAATGTATTTTTCTTTCAGTATGGTCTTATTATTTTGAATGGTCCCATATAATTGCCTGAATTTTTTCTTCAAATTTTATGGTTAATAAATTGAAATTAAGCACCTTCAATTATCTCTTCTCTTGGGCCAGAATACATTTAATGAAGATGGTCTCTCTGCAGGTGTTGAGCTATCTGACAAACTCTGAGCAAATTCTGCCAAGCAGAGGCTATTCTCAAGTCTTATACTTTGCATATGGAATTATGTAAATATTTCAACCCAGATATTTTCTTTTTGCCTTAATTTGAGCTCCTTCAACAAATATTTTTAGCATATTAGACTCTTCAAATAAGTTGTAGCTACTTAAAAGTTTTGAACGCTTTATCAAATTCAGATACAGCAAATTATGGGTTTTCTCAATTTCATCTCATTTTTGTACAGAATATGAACTTCTCCCATTGAAAAGATTCTTCCCACAAACTGAGATATTCCAAAGCTCATTATATAACTCAAAAATTAAATTTTCTGTGTAATTTGACCTCTCCTCACTTAGTTTGATCATTTTCTCCTTTCCTCCTTTGGCTATACATTTCAATTATTTTTAAAGCTTTATTTTCAATACCTATGCTCTGCTAAAAGCTCTAGAAGCTGCTGTTTGGTGCTCCATCCTCATTGATTTAGAACAAATTCAGCAAAAATTCTCAACTCTTGCTATAACAAATAGTTTGATAACATTTTAGGGCACTTAGAGTCCACATCTTCTAAAATTGATTGATGAAGGACAGCAGAGAAAGAAAATACCTGCTCAAGTTGTTTTTAATTCCTCATCAACTTCATCACAAAAGTTTGTAGTTCAGTAAGTCTGAACTACAAAACTTATGCTGTAAAACTTTGTAAATCTTGTCAACTATAATGAAATTTGGGGCCTTCCAGGTGGCGCAGAAGAATCCACTTGCTAATGCAGGAGATGCGAGAGATGCGGGTTCAGTCTCTGGGTCGGGAAGGTCTCCTGAAGGAGGAAATGCCAACCCACTCCAGTATTCTCGCCTGGAAAATTCCATGGACAGAGGAGCCCGGCAGGTTATAATCCATGGGGTCACAAAAAGTCTGACACGACTGAGCAACGGAACATGTACACACTTAATGAAACTTATTTTCAATCACACATTGGGTCTGCACTGCAGCTTGTTGGAAGTGCATTTCTGCTTCGCTGGCCTCTTATTTTAGCAAGAGTATTGTTGTCTCTGTGACACTGGGCCCCACCAAAATGTGTGTGATCATCAGAAAAACCCAACTTTCTTTCCAATGTGAACGATTTGAACTGAATTTAGAACAGCATTCGCAAAATGTCCATTGTTTCACCTTGCCAGGGTGAACTTTCCTAAGTTTTGGCTTTGATTCCATGAACTGGATTAAAAAATTGAATCGTGATTGAAATTGACTCATTTTTCTGTTTGAAGACAGTTATCAAACTGGCTCCGCTTCACTGCCTGTGGATTTCTTAATGGAACTTTCTCACTAATCAGCTGTCACTCCTGTTGTAGTGTGGGTACAAGATAACATGATGCTGAAAATGAGCTGACTTAAAGAATACTTGTCTGCTCTAAGTGAAAAGTCATCCTTCCAGGGTGACCTATGACAGCATCTTCTGCAGTGATAAAGTGAAATTGATGTTTTCGGGCTGATCTTTGAAAAATAACAGTTTCTGAAGCAGCAGCTTTGTGTCCGGTTTCCTTGTGGTCAGAGAAATTGCTAAAGGCTCCCTTTGTGATGTAAGCATCAGTATTTTGTACAAGTTACACATTCATCATCAGTTTCCCAGAGACAGAATTTCAGGGCTTAAATTGTCATTAAACTTTTCTTGCTCGTTGCTGCCAGAAGGGCTTATTGCTAAATTGAAAAGTATCACCAAATAACAAAATAAATATTTCACTGTGGATTTATGCTCTGAAATCAATGATGAAATAAGAGCATTCCTATTATTCTTTATGCTCTAAGTCAGAACACTTTAAGCCACAGACATCTTTAAGCCACCTCCTAAACCCTCACTTCCTGTGTCCTCTGCTGACGGGTCAACTGGCAGCCTAGTAGCTGGTTCTCTTCTCTGCTTACACTCTCCCTTGTTGATTTCACCCGGTCCTGTGGTTTTAAATACCATCCATGTGATTACAACTCCCAGTGATGGGGACTTCCCCGCTGGTCCAGTGGCTAAGACTCTGAGGTCCTAGTATTTGAGTCTGAGGAGGTTTGAGTTTGATCCCGGTCACGGAACTAGGTCTCCCAAGCCACGGTTAAGAGTTTCCATGCCATAACTAAGATCAAAGATCCCTCATGCCACAGCTAAGACTCAGTGAATCCAAATAATATAATAAATATTAAAAACAAAACAAAACAAAAAAAAACACCTCCCAAGGATGAGGATGTATCACTCTCTCAGACTTGGTCTCTTAACACCAATCTTGTGTAGCTTACTACCTTGACATCCCCACCTGATGTCCAACAGACAGCTCAGCCTCACATGTCCAAAGGTCAAGTCCTGACCGTCCCCCTAAAAAACTTGCCCTGTCTCCACTGCATCATCTCCATCTCAGTTGATGGCAATTTCATATTTCCAGGTTCAGTTCAGTTCAGTCGCTCAGTCGTGTCTGACTCTTTGCGACCCCATGGACTGCAGCACGCCAGGCCTCCCTGTCCATCACCAACTCCCGGAGTTTACCCAAACCCATATCCATTGAGTCGGTGATACCATCCAACCACCTCATCCTCTGTCGTCTCCTTCACCTCCTGCCCTCAATCTTTCCCAGCATCAAGGGCTTATCAAATGAGTCAGCTCTTCGCATCAGGTGGCCAAAGTATTGGAGTTTCAGCTTCAACATCAGTTCCTCCAATGAACACTCAGGACTGATCTCCTTTAGGATGGACTGGTTGGATCTCCTTGCAGTCCAAGGGACTTTCAAGAGTCTTCTCCAACACCACATTTCAAAAGCATTCTTC
>SJYX01020185.1:503717-517286 GCA_006410675.1 Oreotragus oreotragus
ATTGCAGGTGGATTCTTTACCATCTGAGTCACTAGCGAAGCTCTAAGGAAATGGATGATTAATATCTGCAGGCCAAATGGCCACTGTGGCAACCACTCAACTCTGTACACCCATGGCTGATTCATGTCAATGTATGGCAAAAACCACTACAATACTGTAAAGTAATTAGCCTCCAATTAAAATAATTTACAAAAAAAACCTCTGCTACTGTAACACAAAATGTAAATGAATGGGTGTGGCCGTGTGCCTATGAAACTTCATTTTCCAAAACCGGAGGTGGCTGGATAGGTTGCGGATTAGAGTAGGCTGCCTCCTGCGTGATGCTCTGCATGCTGCTCCTCGCAGGTGAATGGCGTCCTGGGCCCTCCTGGAGCTCCAGCCTGCCAACCAGAGCCAGCCCCTGGCCCCGAACGCCACGTCCTGCGACGAAGCGTGGGAAGCCTGGGCCCTACTGCACCGAGTGTTGCCCACCTGCGTCCTCTCCATCTGCCTCTGCGGGCTGCTGGGGAACCTCTTCGTGCTGTCCGTCTTCCTCGTGGCCCGACGGCGTCTGAACGCGGCAGAAATCTACCTGGCCAACCTGGCGGCTTCTGACCTGCTGTTCGTCTTGGGCTTGCCCTTCTGGGCGGAGAACATCCGGAACGAATTCAACTGGCCTTTCGGAGCGCTCCTCTGCCGCCTGGTCAACGGCGTCATCAAGGCCAACCTCTTCATCAGCGTCTTCCTGGTCGTGGCCATCAGCCAGGACCGCTACTGCGCGCTGGTGCATCCCATGGCCAGCCGGAGGCGGCGGCGGCGGCGGCGGGCCCAGGGCACCTGTCTGCTCATCTGGGCCGTGGGGGCCCTCCTGAGTCTCCCCACGTTCCTGCTGCGCTCCATCAAGGCTGTGCCGGAGTTGAATGTCTCCGCCTGTGTGCTGCAGTACCCCCACGACGCCTGGCCCTTTGCAAGGATGGTGGAGTTAACCCTGCTGAGTTTTCTCCTCCCCTTGGCTGCGATCGTTTTCTTCAACTATCACATCCTGGCAGCCCTGCGGGGGCGGCAGGAGATCAGCAGGACGCAGTGTGGAGGGCCCAGGGATGGCAGGGCCACCACCCTGATCCTCATCCTCGTGTCCACCTTCCTGCTCTGCTGGGCACCCTACCACTTCTTTGCCTTCCTGGAATTTCTGTTCCAGGTGAGGGCTGTCAGAGGCTGCTTCTGGGAGGATTTCATCGATCTGGGCCTGCAGTGTGCCAACTTCTTTGCTTTCGTCAACAGCTGCCTGAATCCAGTGATTTATGTCTTTTGGGGCCAGCTTTTCAGGGCCAAAGTCTGGGAACTTTATAAACAATGCATTCCTGGGAGTCTGACTCCGGTAGCCTCATCTCACAGGAAAGAGATCCTCCAAATTTTCTGGCGAAATTAACACAGCAGGGAGCGAGGAAGTGTGGCTTCCTTATCCATTATTACTGATATCATAAATACGGAGAAGGGGGCAACAGAGGGTGAGATGGTTGGATGACATCACTGATGCAACGGACATGAGTTTGTGCAAACTCTGGGAGTTGGTGAGGGACGGGGAGGCCTGGCACGCTGCAATCCATTCTGTCACAAAGAGCCGAACATGACTTAGTGACTTAACAGCAAGAGCAGGCTGGATGATGCCCCCATCCACCCACCCATATAACCAGGACCTTATCCCTGGAGCCTGGGAGTGTCTGTGTGGTAATGGGGACTTTGCAGGCATGATTAAGCTAAGGATCTTGAGATGAGGAGGTTACCCTGGGCTATTTGGATGAGTCTAGTATCATCACAAAGTTCTTTACAAACGGCAGGCGGAAATGTCCAAGTCAGAGAAGGTTGGAAGGATGCAATGAAGGGGCCACGAGCCAAGGACTGCAGGTGCCCTGTAGAGGATGAAGTGGCAGGGAAATGGACTCTCCCTGGAGCCTTCAGCAGGAACCAGCTGTGCTGACCTCCTGACTGCAGCCCAGCGACACTCCTTTGGAGGCCTGATCTCCAGAACTGGAAGATAATAAATCTGTGTTGTTTTTAATAAGTCACCGAGTTTATGGTTAATTTGTCCCAGTGGTAGGAAACAACTTTCCAATAAGCATTTCTTACTGCAATTCCAGCTGTCCTTCCAAAATGCTCTAGGTTAACTACCAGGAACAGAGAGATGATATAGCTAGAGATCCTACCTGCAAGGAACTTACGGAGGTCAAAATAATTACAGTGTAAAAAAAGTAAATGAGAAATCACGTACAGGTGACACAGACTCGTGCCTAGGGCGTTCAGAGGGAAAGAGGGTGGGCTCTTTCCCAGGTTACCAAGATGGAGGTTGCAAAGGAAGAAAACTGTGAGCCGAGTCTGACAAGGGGTAGAATCTGACAAGGGGTAGAATCTGGCACGGGCGTCCCTGGCGGCTCAGCAAATGCAGGAGACGAAAGAGATGCAGGTTCGATCGCTGCGTCAGGAAGATCCCCTGGAGGAGAAAATGGCAACCCACTGCAGTATTCTTGCCTGGGGAATTCCATGGATAGAGGAGCCTGGAGGGCTACCAGTCCATGGGGTCACAAAAGTTGGACACGACTGATGGACTAAACCACACAGGAACCTGGTACATGGAGAGAGGGAGGCAGAACCGGGACACACAGGTAGAAAGTGTGGGCTGCAGGTGAAAGAATGCTTCCATGCCTTTCTTGCTGCCAGGGTCCCACTGGTGACCCTGAGAGGGTCTGCCTTCCAGGAGCTCAAGGCAACAGGGATGAGAGTTAGGAGAGCGTCACAGAGCNGGGCTACCAGTCCATGGGGTCACAAAAGTTGGACACGACTGATGGACTAAACCACACAGGAACCTGGTACATGGAGAGAGGGAGGCAGAACCGGGACACACAGGTAGAAAGTGTGGGCTGCAGGTGAAAGAATGCTTCCATGCCTTTCTTGCTGCCAGGGTCCCACTGGTGACCCTGAGAGGGTCTGCCTTCCAGGAGCTCAAGGCAACAGGGATGAGAGTTAGGAGAGCGTCACAGAGCAGGAGCATCCGCTGTCAGGTGAGAACACACAGAAGGGGTGTCCAGCCTCGGGGGCGGGGAGGGAGCTATCCAGAGGGGCTTCCTGGAGGAAGAGACCTAAAATCCCCAAAAGACAAGCAAAACGGGGGAAAGGAGTGCTCTCGAGAAAAGAAAGAAATCAGACCCAGAGGCAGGAGGGTTCACAGGTTAAGAGGGAGGAAGAAGGAAGGAAGGATGAGGCTGCCAGGTAAGGATTTGAGGTTTGAGGAGAAGCAGGTGTTGGGAGGATCTCTGGTGGTCAAGGGCAGGAGGGAAGCGTGGAGGAGTTTCAGGGGATGAGAGCGCCTGGCTGGAGGTATGCGTTTTTTCTAGACGATCATTTTGTTTGTTTGTTTGATTCTGGCCCTGCTGGTCCTCATTGCTGCTCGAGGGCTCTCTAGCTGCGGTAAGCGGGCGCTCCTCGCTAGCTGCAGTGCAACGCTGCTCATGGCAGTGGCTCCTCTCGCTGTGGAGCACGGACTCTGGAATGAGCGGGCTCTGTAGCTGTGGTTCACGGGCATAGCTACATCTCTGCATGTGGGATCTTCCCGGGTCAGGGGTGGAGTCTGTGACCTCTGCGCTGGCAGGTGGATTCTTAACCACTGGACCACCAGGGATCCCGCGTGCATTTCATACGTGAATTAATCACTCTGGCCAAGCTCAGTGGGCCCAGGTATGGCAGACAGTGGACTGCTCCAGGGGTGGGATTTGTCAGATGAGCAGCCATCGTCTAAGGGTGTTGGGGATTTTGGTGGTACTATGGAAAACGGCTAAATTAGGGAAGCAAATGAACATAGGGGATGAGGGAAGCAGAGTGATGCTGATATGGTTAAAGGGAGCATCCAGAGCAAGACAGAGGCAAGAAAAATAGGAGGCTGTGGCCACAAAGTAGGAAGGTCTGCACTGAACGTTCCACAGGTGGGGCCACCCCAGGAGAGCACAGCATCAAGGGTGGCCAGGTGGGCTCCCCTGGCGGCTCAGTGATAAAGAATCCGCCTCCCAGTGCGGGGGACACTGGTTCGATCCCTGATCGAGGAAGATCAGGCACCAAGGAATCCACGCGCCCCAGAACCCGTGCTCTGTGACAACAGAAACCACCGCAGTGAGAAGCCCGCACACCGCAGCTCAAAGGAGCCCCGCTCGCTGCAACTAGAGAAAAAGCCCACATAGCAGCAAAGGCCCCGCACAGTCAAAGGTCAGTTAAGCAGATAAAAGTTAATGGAACCTATGAATTAAGAAAAGACCCACCTTCCCAGCTCCACGCCCGTTTTTTTTTTTCTCTCTCTCTTCTGAAGGGCTGAGTACAGCTTCTTCTCCAGCCCACTTCCAGCTTCGAGCCTGTCCTGTGAATCCACTGCTGCCGGCCACCCTCCCCCATGGCATCCATCACCCCCAACTGTCATGGAAAATAAGCAGTGCTAAGCCCCTCTAAATCCCAGCCTGGGGAGTCTCCCAAGTGTTGCAATGGACACAGACGTTTTCTTGTTCTCCAGAGATGAGTCACGGGTTTGATGAGGAGCAGGTGGGAAGTTTCCTCCTGTGATCTAGAAGAAGCTTTAAATATCATTAAAATGAGTGCATGTCAAACTGGTGCAATCTGAAAAATTATATGGTCAGCTTCCTGGCTGTGATATCATACCATACTCAGACGTTACTCGTAGGGGGTACTAAGTAAGAGTACAGGGATCTATGAATCTAATAAAAATTTTTAAAAAGAAAATATCATCAAGCTCAACCTCATTTCACAGATAAGGATGGGTGGAAATTCACTCAGTGATCGGGAAACCCAGCCCCAGGATGGGTGGAAACTTACTCAGTGAGCGGGACTCCTGAAGCAGGGCTCGGTCCAGACCAGGGATGCTCATGAGACTGGGAGGTCAGAGAAGAGGCCTGAGCACCAGGGCTCCTACCATCTGCGTTGCCTTAATGGTGGCAGAGCTCCCTGTATCTGGGGTAGGCAGTGGGCAGGCTCACTTTCCAGGAGATTTTGGAGACAAAAGATGTCAGAAGGCCATGCCAGTCAACGGAGATGCTGAACAGGGATGTCATGTTCAGGCCTGCATTTCAGAGATAATTTCACAAGAACATAGGACAGTGGCTGGAAGAATGCATCAGTCACCTATTACTGCGTTAAAAAAAACAAGCCCAAACAATGATTTAAAGTAAGCACCTCAGCTCACAGTTCTGCAGCTGACCACTTGGGCTGGGTTCAGCTGGGTGGCGCTTCCGCTGGTCTTGGCTAGGTTCACCGGGCCCATCTGTGGTCAGCAGCCAGTTACCTGGTAGCTCTGCTTCTAGGGGTTGAGCAGGGAGGTGCGGTAGACACAGAGCTGACCTCAGATGGAGTCAAAACCCACGATGGATTAGGTGTAATGAATGATGGGGGACTGGCGAATACCCCAACTCTGACCTTCCCAAACTCAGATGGAATCAGAGCAGGTAATTCATTCAGTGCTTTGACTACACGTATTAGTGTCCAATATGGACACTTAAAGGAAATCAACCCTGAATACTCACTGGAAGGAATGATACTGAAACTGAAGCTCCAGTATTTTGGCCACCTGATGTGAAGAAACAACTCATTGAAAAAGACCCTGATGCTGGAAAAGACTGAGGGCAGAAGGAGAAGAGGGTGTCAGAGGATGAGATGGCTGGATGGCATCACTGATGCAATGGACATGAACTTGGGCAAACTCCGGGAGATGGTGAGGGACAGGGAGGCCTGGCGTGCTGCAGTCCATGGGGTCGCAAAGAGTCAGACACCCCTGGGCAACTGAACAGCAACAATAATTGTGTGGGGCATAGGGTGCAGAGTAAAGAAGACCCTTCCTCCCTTCAGAGGGTTCACAGGATGTGGGAAAGACCATCCAGTGCAACCTGTTCAATGTACTGATGGAAAAACTGAGGCCCAGAATGCTTTGCCTGTCACATGGTGATGCCATCCACGTGGCGTCTGGGGTCAGAGCCAGCTCTTCTCTCGCCATGTCTGTTCTTCCAGCCCAGGCAAGTGGCTCCCTGGAAAACACTTCCTGAGAACTCTTGTCTTTCCAGTGGAATCGCCCTTGCCCAGTGCTGATGGAGGTGGTGGGAAGGACGGGAAGTCCTTCTTCACTCTCCTGGGAGAGACATGACTGCTGGTCTCCAACAATGCCAGTTCTCCCGTCCTTCTGGGAAGCAGGAGGGTTGAACTTACTCACCCTGTTGGAGTTAAGTGTGGTCTTCGCACTGCTTTGCCCAGTGTGAAGGCAACCTGTGTGTCCCTTCTAGGCAAGAGCATTTCAGAGCACAGCTCTCCTCTCCTCTGCTATAGCAAACCCAGACAGTGGTGTCATTAAGGGGTGGAGCCTATCAGCCCGGATCCCTGAGGGACTACGTACCAACAGCCCTGTGTTAAACGCGAGTGAGAAATCTGTGCTTGTTGTTTCAAGCCAGAGAGCTGGAGGATGTTTGTTACTGCAGCAGAATCCAGCCCATCCTCACTGATTCACCAGGTTTCCATGAGGAGGGGTTGCTCCCAACCTCTGGGCCTCTTGCCCACCCCTTAACTTCTCTCTGAGGAAGAAAAGTGACTTAGCTGATTGACCAGTTTCAAGAAAAAAAGAACTTGCAGAGCTCAGCGCCCCCGTCCATATTCACTCTTTGGAAGGTGCTGTCTGCCGACACTGGGCTTCTCTCAGCCATGAGGCTCTGCCCCAGAGCGGGAAACTCAGCATGGGCCTGTGTGGGTAAGCCCACCTGACTCTGGGATTCAGAACCAAGAAGCCCACTGTGGCCACACGCCTGAGCGACACTGTCTGATCGAGGTCTTCTCGGAAGCAAAGATAACGTGGCAGCCCCATCTGCTGACTCTTGTTGCCTCCTTTTGTTCAAAACTGAGACATGAAAACAGGACTGTCCTCAAACCCCAGCTCCTAGCTTCCTGCCCATCCCATACTCCAAGGGACTCAAATTCCAAACACCTTGGATAAAAACATGGACAACTCAGACTTCCCTGGTGCCATGGGTAAGGATCTGCCGGTGCAGGGGACACGGGTTCAGTCCTTGGTCTGGGAAGCTCCCACATGCCATGGGGCCACTAAGCCCGTGTTCCACTACGCCTGAGCCAACGCTCTAGAGCACGAGAGCCGCAACTGCTGAACCCCACGCGCCTGGAGTCTGTGCCCGGCAACGAGAGAAGCCACTGCAGTGAGAAGCCTGGGCACTTCAGCTAGAGGGTGCCCCCACTCGCCAAAACTAAAGAAAGCCCACTGGAAGAAATGAAGACTCAGTGAAATTAAAAAAAAAAAAAAAGAAAGCCTGATACGTATGTCACTTCTGTCTTGTCCGACTGTTTGCAACCCCATGGACGGTATCCCTGGAGAAGGATATGGCAACCCACTCCAGTGTTCTTGCCTGGAGAACCCCAGGGACGGGGGAGCCTGGTGGGCTGCTGTCTATGGGGCTGCACAGAGTCAGACACAACTGAAGCGACACAGCAGCAGCAGCAGCAGGACCTCCCACCAGGCTCCTCTGTCCATGGGATTCTCCAGGCAAGAACACTGCAGTGGGTTGCTGTGCCCTCCTCCAGGGGATCTTCCTGGATCTTTCTTCTATTGCACTATAGACCCAGGGATCAAACCCACACCTCTTACGCCTCCTGCATTGGCAGGTGTGTTGTTCACCACCAGTGCCACTTGGGAAGACTGATGGTGAAATGCAAATCTGATTCCTGAGAGTTTCCACAAAATTTCTTGGCAAAGTTGGCACAAATGTTCTTGACACTAGACACTTAGGGCAGACAGCTCTCGGTTGGGAGGGCCGTCCTGGGCATTGTAGGCTGTTTGGCAGCATCTCAGGCCTCTAACCGCTGGATGCCAAGAGCGCCCGCCATCCCCAGTATGACAACCTCAGTCTCCAGATGTGACTGAATGTCTTCTGGGAGCAAAATCACCTTCCATCCCTAGCTGAGAACCACATTTTGGCTAATGTGATCCAGTTTCATTGACAATGGCCTCAAGGAAAGGCTAGCAATCTGGGGGGACTTCTCGGAGGGGGAGGACTTCAGCCCTGAAGGACTGAACTTAACAAAGGGAAGGGGAGGGGCCATGGTCCTAGGAAAGCGTGTGCAAAGGGAGGCTGGAAGGCCAGCACACTTAGAGATAAGAGGTTGGCGGACAGGTACCACACATGCCACCGCGGGGACAATTAAGTTGCCAAACAGAGAACCACTCAGCATCGCACACACGGTCAATGTTTGCTTATCTCACTCCAGCAGAGGCTCTCCTCCAGTCCAAACAGTGACATCAGTTGACAGCAACTAGCCATCACTGATTCTGGCATCACTCCCCGGGGTTGAACAATGAATCGCCCACCCCCGACCCACACCTTGTGGCTGCTCCCTGTGTCATTTTTCCTGCATTGCACTATAGACAGCCTTGCGATGGGCCAGGGTGGGTAAGATCAGGAAAGAGGGAGAAAAGGCAGGAATGCGATTCAGTCATAATGAGCAAAATACCACATTTTAAGGAAAGTCAGGATCCGGCAGACTCGGCTGAGAGGGAGGCCACTGAGATGAGGAGGGAGGTGCAGGGGCCATGTTGTCTTTATTTAAAATGTTCCCACTTTGTTCATCATGGGTATTTTGCACTTATTCTGAGTTTTTAAAAACGTTGCATTCAGAGGCCTCCCTGGTGGTACAGTGGATAAGGATCCGCCAGCCAATGCAGGGGACACGGGTTCAATCCCTGGTTTGGGAGGATTCTCCATGCTGTGCAACAGCTGGGCCAGGCACCATGGCTACTAAATCTGCACTCTGGAGCCCACATGCCGCAGCTCCCGAGGCCCGTGTGCCTGGAGCCTGTGCCCTGCGGGAAGAGAAGCCACCACACCCAGCAGCCGGTGCCCGGCAGCAAAGAGTATCCTCTACTCACAGCCACTATAGGAAAGCCTGCACGCGACAATGGAGACCCAGCACAGCCTGACTGATTTAGAAGAACACATGGCATTCAGTTACCATCTTGGTCACTGCAATGCCCCTCTACACTGCTGCTGCTGCTAAGTCGCTTCATTTGTGTCTGACTCCATGCGACCCAACAGACGGCAGCCCACCAGGCTCCTTTGTCCCTGGGATTCTGGAGTTGCCATTCCTCCTCCAACACATGCATGCATGCTAAGTCGCTTCAGTCGTGTCCAGCTCTATGCGACCCTATGGACAGCAGCCCACCAGGCTCCTCTGTCCACAGGACTTACCAGGCAAGAATACTGGAGTGGGCTGGCGTTTCCTTCCCCATGCCCCTGTACACTACCCCCTTCCTGAAACTTTGTGCCCAAGGGAGGACCCTGGCCGCCTCACCTTAGTCCCAGCCCTGAGTAGTGGGATTCGGGGACGGGGGGTTGCTTTCCCAGAGGAATGAATTAGCAAAGAGGCTCCTCTTTCAGACTCAATTTACTTACTGGCTCCCCCACCTCACAGGAAAAAACACAACAAAAGATCTTTATATGAATATAAAGCACGTTTCAATTATCTCAGGTCCCAAATATTCCCTTATCAACTTGCTGTGAACACTGACAACTTTCACAAGCCCTGGGGATCGAGAGAGGGGCCAGGCGTGCTTTACCACCCAACCTGGTATTTACAGGGAGAAATTAATTGTGAAATCAAAGGACATTTTTATATTCAGTTTGAAGCCATGTCCTTGACTAAGAGGAAGCTGCCACAGAGTAGCCTTGTGAAAGGGTTGGGATAAATAGGATTTTTCCAAAACCTTCCCTCTCAGTGTGGGGCCAGGATTTGCTCAGGTTCAGCTGGACTACGGGAGTTGGTGGGGCAAATGCAAGAAATCAAAGTTCCACTCAGGAGGAGAGCGGGCGCCCCCTGCTGGCATCCAAGGAGGAGCGCTCTTTCCCCAGAAATGTTTCCGCACAAATTTTCAAAGTTAAGTCCTTTGGAACATACAGCAGATATGCTCCAAAATGTAACAAAACACGAAATGTGAAGATACAACAATTTCTCTTTAGCTCTGTTGGTGGATACTTACGTAGGTACAACTTCTACAACAGGGAAATTGGCAACAGCCAAATTTTAAACGGATGTCACATATCATTGATTCGGTGTTTCCCCTTATAGTGATCCATCTGTGAGATAAACTAAGACAGGCTGCAGATCAACTGAGACAGGCTTGGACACGGGACCCTTTGCTGCAGTGCTGCAAAGCTTGTGTGTGTGTGCTAAGTCACTTCAGGCGTGTCTGACTTTGTCTGAGCCTGTGGACTGTAGCCTGCCAGGCTCCTCTATCCATGGGATTCTCCAGGCAAGAATACTGGAGTGGGTTGCCATGCCCTCCTCCAGGGGATCTTTCTGAACCGGCATCTCTTGTCTCCTACAGTTGCAAAGCTTACACCAGGAAAAATGTTTCCTTGAGCTACAAAATACAAAGAAACTATATGGGACTAAAAATAACTGCTTGGGGAGAAAAAAAAAAAAACAAACAACTGCATGTATGCTATAGGTGGGGCAAATTCTGGACAAAAGATAGAAAAAGACCAAAAATTCAACTGCCACTTCTGAGCAAAAATAAGGTGTTGGGAGAAAAATCAGGGTCCTGCAATGCCCCTTGCACATACACCTAAGCCGGGGGCAAACCACCTAAACCACCCCTCCAGCCTGATCCCTGGACACACCCCTGCCCTCCACCCCATACGAGGAACCAGCTTGCCCCCTCTTGAGAGCAAGCAAGCAAGCCTGTTGCATGTTTTCATGCCCTCCTGCGACTGCAGGGGCCCCAATAAAGCCTTGCCTGAATTTCTCCTGATTGGGGAAGGCCAAGAATCCTTGTCTATGGGATTTTCCAGGCAGCAATACTGGAGTGGGTTGCCATTTCCTCTTCCAGGGGATCTTCCTGACCCACGGATCGAATCTGTGTGTCTTACGTCTCCTACATTGGCAGGCAGATTCTTTACTGCTAGCATCATCTGAGAAGTCTGGTTAGTATGAAAACCACAGAGAAACTGAGGTGCAGCCAAGTTAGGAGACTAGCTCAAGGTCAGTCTTTGGGGTAGAGTAGGCTGAAACCCCAGTTCAGCAAACAGGACATAAAGACCAAAAAGATGACTTTCAAAATGAAATCCGGTATGAAAGATTAAGGAGAGTTTTGAAGAAAATAGTATTTAAAAGAAAACAGGTGGGATGAGGGGGAAGTAAGTAAAACCAGTTTAAACTTAAATATTTGGCCTTAGAAATGTTCATTATAACATTTCTGTTACATATATGAAAAGAGAATCTCTAACAATTGAGCTATGATATTGATGAAATGAAGTGAAATAAAAGTCACTCAGTCATGTCCACCTCTTTGTGACCCCATAGATAGTCCATGACAGAGGATGAGATGGTTGGATGGCATCACTGACTCTATGGACATGAGTTTGAGTAAACTGTGGGAGTTGGTGATGGACAGGGAAGCCTGGGGTGCTGCAGTCCATGGGGTCGCAGAGTCAGACACGACTGAGCAACTGAACTGAACTGAACCAAGATAGTCCATGGAATTCTCCAAGCAAGAATACTGGAGTGGGCAGCCAGTATTGATGATATTGATAATGATTTTTAAATAGCATAGTTTTTTGAGGGATGTGGGGATTGTGCATAGCTTTTACTAAATGTTAAGTGCTTTTCAAGTCATAGCCTCAGGTCTTCATTGCTCTAAAAATAAATAGGCCACATCTGGGCTGACAAAGGCTCATGTTAGGTTTTGGAAGCAACGTTAGTACTTGGCAGTGAGTAGTCATGTTTTCCTTTATACCGTAATGAAATCTAAATGTAAGAGAATGTTTTGCCCTCTCCTGACAGCCTTAGAAATTCTTACTGTAAAGATGTGCTAATGTTCATTTTCCTCAGAAAACCCAGAACCGCCAAGACTTTGCCTCCAGCACCCTCCTTGACTTTTATTTCCACATGCTACCCAAGATGTGCCCTTCAAGTCAAATTTCCCTGGAACCAGTCGATCCTGAACATCAGGCGGAGAGGGAACTGGCTTCTCTGGCTTTCCCAAAGCTGCCCTGGCTCTGTGTTTAACGCCAGGAAAGCAGATGTCTGGATGGCAGCGAAAGAGGAGACCAGGTGGCATCTTCAAAATCAGGAATTCCAGTTCTAAGACTATTTTGAGTGTCTTCTTTCCTTGGCTTCGTAAAATGCCACCCAATTTCTCAGAAGCAAGACAAATTGATTTTATAAGGAACAAAAGGCTGGAATAATTAGCCATGTCTAATCTGTCTTATATTAGATTTTGATATCTTCTCAGGGGGTTCCCAGTTCCCCAAAGTCGAGGACCATATCTTTCATAGGACTTGCCAGGTGACGCTACTGGTAAAGGATCCACTTGAGAATGCAGAAGACACAAGAGATGCAGGTTCAATCAATCCCTGGGTTGGGACGATTCCCTTGGAGGAGGAAATGACAACTCACTCCAGTGTTTTTGCCTGGAGAAGCCCATGGACAGAGGAGCCTGGTGGGCTAGAGTCCATGAGGTCACCAGGAGTCGGACACAACAGGCACATACACGTATGTATCTTTCATATATACCCCAGGGCATGTATCTTTCATATCTACCCCAGGGCATTACTCATTGCAGGCATTCAGGAAACGGTAACCAGAATATCTAACACTTAGATGGTGCTTACTATGCGTCAGTCACTATTAGTATACGTGAGCTCAGATAATCCTCATAAAATCCTATTATTAGCTCCATTTTATAGAGGAGGAAACTGATGCACAGAAAGGTTCAGCAACTTCCCCAAGACCACACAGCTAACAAGTAGTGGAGCCTGGCTTCATATCCAGGCAGTTTGACTCAAAAATATACATTCTTAGCCACTACCCCGGTGGCTCACAATGTGTCTGCACAGTAGTCACCTGGAGAGCTTCGAAAACACACCTTCAAAAAGGACATTTAATACATTGAACTGTGATTTAATTAGGATTTCCCTGGTGGCTCAGACGGTAAAGCGCCTGTCTATAATGCAGGAGACCTGGGTTTGATCCCTGGGTTGGGAAGATCCCCTGGAGAAGGAAATGGCAATCCACTCCAGGACTATTGCCTGGGTTTTGGAATTTTAAAAAGCTCCTTGGGTGATTCCAATACACTGACAAATTTTGAGAACCATTACATTATACCATCCTGCCTCATCCCTTAGCCAATGTTTGCTGAATCTAATTTGTTTGCTCCATGAGGAACTGCTTTCAAAAGTGTAAACAAACAAAGGGGTGGGGTGGAAAGTCCAAGTTGGTTGTATCAAATTACCTTGGAGTGTAACCAAGTGTAATTCTAGCAGAGCACGTGCTAAGAGCACGGGTCTGGAGTCAGACATTCTCTGATTAAAATCTCTGCATGTAGCAGGGTTTGAGTGGAAAATGTTGCCTGCCGATCAGTAAACAAACGATGTTACAGCCACCTAGCCACTGCAGCTGCCCTGGTGGTGAGGAAATGCAGGATGCAGACAAACGGGTTGCCTGTTGCCGTGCCCGCAGCCACTGCGGCCACCCTACAGTGTGTACCCCGAGGGC
>SJYX01020185.1:517404-567123 GCA_006410675.1 Oreotragus oreotragus
CTGCAAAATAAAAAATAATTCTCGGCCTTGAGGTTGTGATTGTTGGTTTGTTTTTTTTCCGACAGGAGTCTGGCTAGCTTCTCAACAATCCCCATTTCCTTCCTGGGCACACAGCAAGACTACACTCTCCAGCTTCCCTTGCAGCTGGATGGGATCACAGCTGCAAGGTCAGCTAGGATTCTGACCAACAGAATGTGGGCAAAAGTCTCCAGCCCTAGGCGATCCTCTCTCTCCTGTGAGGCAGAGCCGCAAGATGGAAGAAGCCTGGGCTCCTCCATCACCACTTAGAGAAGGGCTGCCAGATATTCAGGAGCACTGGACTTGATGTAAATGAGAAATAAACTTTTTTTGTTAAACAGCTGGGATTTGGGGGTTTATCTGTCATCAGCATATTAAAAAGCAGAGACATTACTTTGTCAACAAAGGTCCGTCTAGTCAAGGCTATGGTTTTTCCAGGAGTCATGTAAGGATGTGAGAGTTGGACTATAAAGAAAGCTGAGCGCTGAAAAATTGATGCTTTTGAACTGTGGTGTTGGAGAAGACTCTTGAGAGTCCCTTGGACTGCAAGGAGATCCAACCAGTCCATCCTAAAGGTGATCATCAGTCCTGGGTGTTCACTGGAAGGACTGATGTTGAAGCTGAAACTCCCAATACTTTGGCCACCTGATGAAGAGCTGACTGATTTGAAAAGACCCTGATGCTGGGAAAGATTGAGGGCAGGAGGAAAAGGGGACGACAGAGAATAAGATGGTTGGATGGCATCACCGACTCAATGGACATGAATTTGGGTGAGCTCCAGGAGTTGGACTGGGAGGCCTGGCACACTGCAGTCCATGGGGTTGTGAAGAGTCGGACACGACTGAGCAACTGAATGGAACTGAACTGTCATCAGTGACTAACATTTGTTAACTAGCACGTTGTATGGCTTTGGGGAGAATTATCCTAAGCCTCTTGTGTCGGCATGTGCAGAATGAAGACAATAGTATAAATGCAAATTGTGTCTGAATGCTGGACAGCTTTCATTTGCCCCCCTCAGATCCATTCTCCACCCCTCTGCTGTTTTCCACTGTGCTTTCTGCCAGGATAAGCTTGAAATACTTGACTACAAGCTCAACCTGTGAGAAGCTCCAGTAGGAGATGGGAGGGCAGGAGCCCAAGGAGGCCAAACAGTTGTTGCAACCCTCTGGCTCCGTGGCTCCACCTAAGGCCACAGCCACTGTCCAGCAGCCCTCTCCTTCAGCTACAGGTTCTGTGAGTCATGCTTTGTCCCTCAGGCCTGCGAGGAGGCTTAGCCTCAGTATCCCGAAGGATGGAATAGAGGAGAAAGAGTCTCACATTCCTGCAGCCAAGGGGAGCAGGAAAACATCAGCCATCACCTGAGTCACAGACCTGAGGCCTGGGGAAGACCCAGAGTCAGCTCTCAAGGCACTTCTGGTCTCCTGTGCCCCTGCTCACCTATGCTAAGTCCCCTCCTTACACTGCCCTCGGTCACCTCAGTGGCTGTCAGCTCCCTGCCAGGACTCCAGCTGATAGTAAATGTGAATGCCATGTTGTTGAGGGCTGAACAAAGTAGTTGTCACATAGCAAATACTTAACACATGTTGACTTTAAAATGAGAGATGTGCCACAAAGTGTCTTGACAGGAGTGTGTGCTATAGTAAAGAGGTGAGTGGCTGGGCCTGTCTGAAAATTATAATCTTTAAGCTGAGATAAGGAGGAACCAGGCAGAATATTCTAGAACGTAACGTGGGGAGGCTCTTAGGCACTGTTCTCACTCCAGGTTGCACATGATTTTCCAAGCTTTTAACCCAGCGATTTGCACCAGGGTTTTGTTTTGTTTTGTTTTGCCACCCAGGGGACATCTGGCCAAGTCTGGAGACCTTTCGGTTCACACAGCTGGGAAAGAGGTGCTACTTGCATGTACTAAGCCCAAGGACGCTGTGAAACATCTCACCATATGCAGGACAGACCCGCAGAACATAACCAGCCCCAAGGGCAAGATTTTTTTAACTGGAAGGACTCTAATTTAGCCCCATTCCCAGACTTATGACTGTGACTGGAGCCCAACCAGGGGAGGGGAGAGGGGTGAAGATGCAGAATAAGCAACTTTGTTAGACTCAAGTATTCTAAGAGCCTTTAACCTCAACTTTTTAGCAAAACTTCTTTCTTGGTTTCCTTATTAGTGAAGAGCTTTCACTAATTTAGACAACTGCGCCTCTTAAATGAAATCCTAGAATGAGCATGGGCTTTGGGAGTCAAACCACGAGACAACGAGCAGCTACCTTGACCTCTCTGCACCTCAGTCTCCTCCTCTGGAAAACAAAGACTATTATAACCACGCCTCAGAGGGGCTGCGAGGTTATGCAAATAACGCAATACCTGGCTCACAGCAGGCACCGCACAAAGCTTGCTTCCCTCTCTCTCACGAGTATGGGGGAGAATGGATACATATGTACGTATGGCTGAATCCCTTTGCTGTCTACCTGAAACTCTCACAACATTGTTAATTGGCTATACCCCAATATAAAATAAAAAGTTTTTTTAAAAAAAAAAGTCATGTGTGAGGTGTGTTGTGACCCATGACTTTTCTCTGATGGTGCAAAGTGAACGGTCATGTAATGAGACCTGTCATCAAAGCATCTTTCAAAGTATTGTCTTTAAGAATAAATATTTCTTTAAAATATTCCTAAGTAATAAGATTCCTCCAAAAAGAACAGATCTTTCAAGTATTTATCTAGGTCTCTAAGACCAAAACTATGTGTTTGCTGCAAGTCTACATTTTAGAGATTAAATAACTAATGCAGCAATTAATATCCAAAAGGGGGAAGGCGTGGCAAACTCTAATAGAATATGCCCTATACACTGATATCTCAGAAACCGGTAGCAGGTAAGCGACAAGATTTGCTCTAAGTACCAGGATCAGAGGAAGACCATTTCCCAGGAACAGCATATGACACAGACCCACCCTCTGCTTCGAAAAATGCTAATACAGGCTTTTTATACAGGGGGCATTTCTTGGAGAGAGAGACCATAGTGTTTAAAGCAAACTCCAAAGAGTAAATATTTTAATTTTCTTCAAGAATATCCTTAAATTCATAATACTTTAAATAGTCACACTAACAAGTTAACATTGCCACAAAAATACTCATACAGCATCAGTATTCTTAAAGTATTTACATTTAGAATTACCTCCATGAGGAAACAGCAACAACGACAGTCAACATACACGACGTGTTTTTTACTTGTGGTGAGATCACTTCAATGTCCAAAATAAATCGGGATGGATTAACATAAGAGCTGAACTGGAGTCCCTACCAAATTTCGCAATGGAAAAGCAAACAGTCCTGTTGCCAACAGTCCTGTGTGACTGGCAAATTATACAAACAACGTAAGACAAATCCAATTAGAAATTGGAAGCTGCCATGTCATATACACAAAATACATGTGAAACAGCAAAGTAAACATATTCTTAAAGGAGGGGCTGCGATTTCAACCCCGCCCCCCGCCCCCCAGACACACCACAGCATTAGAGATACCCTTGAGTCAGCCAATATCAAGTTTACAATCTCCTGAAATACATCAGATAGCACTCTGGTGTTTTCTATGAGGCTACGTGCTTGAAACCAAGGGGCTGACACTGGGTACAGGAGGCAAAAAAAATGTGCAACACCTCTGTTTTTCAAAATCACTGACATTTCAAAATATGAATTGTTGAAACTCACTTAAATTTCGTATCCCCCGCCCCAAAGACACTAACTGTGATGTACTAGATGGCCTTCTCTATGTTTGACTTTGTAGACACTACCATGAAAAGGAAATTCTTTTGATTAAAACTGGCTGACTTGCAACTGTGCATATAAAGTCTATTACAGGGAGCAGAGTGCCTAGCATGATCCTAAAACTATTGAGATTAAAATATATTGGCATTAAAGCACTCAGTTATTCTCAATGAAAAGACTGACTGTATCTTCCAGTAAAAAAGAAACAAGATTTCTTGGTAAGGGGGAAAAAATCTTCCCTGCCCCCCCCCTTCATTATCTATACACTATCTAAACAACTTTCCTTTTTTACCTGAGACTCACAAACTTATATTTGATTTATTCAATTTGGTACCAATGGGTACATCCAACTGATGCATCTGCAGATAACCAAGTATCACTTTGTATTTGCATAGGGCCTTTTACTTTCAAGAGGCTTAAAGAACTTTACAGACATTTTCTCTCATGTCTTAGGTCATGTCAAGAGACATGAAGGGAAGCACGGAATAGACTGCTGGCCACAGACCACTAGCCCTGCCACAGTCCCCATGAAGCTGAGGAAAGACACCCCACGAAGGTCTGAGAAAACTGAAGCAAAGCAGAGTTAAGTGATTATCCTTAAGTCAGGTCACGTGGCTTTTATATATAAGATCTAAATTAATGTTAAGATAATAAACTGTTAATCCTAAAACTACTTAGTGCAAGTGTGGACTTCTGGTTTAAACTGCTGAACTCCACCTCTGCCCTGCCTCTTCTCTCTGGTGAGGGCAAGCTCGAGGCACACGACCTGACTCGACAGTACCCGAGGGTGGCAAGTGGCCCCCAAGCAGCAGGCGTAGTTGTTTGGCCTGTTTAAGAATTGAACAAAGGCACCAAACCCACAGAACAGTTTTTAAAGGAGATGGTTAAAAAGTTATTATTCCCTTAAAAACTGAAACTATTTCAACAGCATTTAAAAGTGACACATAGCAGGAGCAAGAAATACTAGTTTTTGCCTTTTTGCCATTTTAGGCACATTGCTACTTGGGAAGGTTTTTTTTTCTTGAGTTCTGTATTATAAAAATATTGATGTTACATACATGTGCTTAAGTGGGAATCCAAATTGGACTCAAGCTTTACTAAAATGGAAGTCTTTGCTATGCTATCTACAAAAAATATGCCATCCTATCTACCCTAAAAGGCGAGTGCTGAGCAGACATTGTACTTATAAACAATAGCCATCTGTGGACAGACAGGCAGGAAACCAGGGGATCCCAATCAGCCCGAATCAAGAGAAGATGCCACCATGGCCCCTGCTGCCTTTATAACGTAAGGCAGTCTCACTGTGCTGCTGTAAGCCTGTGAGGTTCTGAAACTCACTGATGCTTCCTGATCAAGCTTGCTTACCTGGACCCTCGGGGGGATACACACACAGACTCAATGCAGCGATACATGGACATGCTGTCTGCCCCATGCAGAGGTCAGCCTTGAAGGCACCGTTCAGAAACACATTAGTTGAAGAGATCAGAGACCTGGAGGAGCCGGGGCTTCTGTGGGTGCCATATGGCCAGGGCTCTTGCTCGACAATGCCACCTGTTCAAGGTGTCACAGGCCTGGGGCCCACGACTAAGTGCTACAGTCCCACACCATCATTCACACTCGCATGCTTGCTGGCACACGTGGGCATGCTCCAATCATCTGAAAATCTCTGCTGTCGCAAGAAGCCCCTTCATTTACAGAGGGGGACACCGAGGCGTAGAGCTGAATGTCTTGGCAAAGTCACCACTTGGTAAGTCACAGACCTGGCCACACAAGCATCCTGCCAACACGCTTTACCGTGTCAGCATGGCGTAAAAGTTCGAAAAGACACTATTAAAAAAGAAAAAAAATAAGGATATTTAACAATGGCAAAGTGTTCAAACACACACAGTTCTTCCACGTAAACACCTCAGGTAAAGAGCATCTTGGTTAAAGTGACAACGAACAGACCCTTGACACTAAATCTTTCTGAGACACCAGGTTTCTGATCCCACAGGGAGATTCTATCAAAAGCAGGAGGGCAGAAGAGACAGCCATGGAAATTACCTAATAAAGATATGCTTAGTGGGACTTAAAAACCCAATCTGCCAAAAAAATGGGTCCATCTGCAACTCAGAGTACAGAGAAGAGGATGACTATTTCTCCCTATACTAATTAAGTTCAATTAGATACAGTATGGAAAATATATTTAAAAGTTAAGGAGATTTTATGTTTTTAAATTTGAGCATTTTTCAGTTTGATTACTCATCACAGATACATACCCAGCATGTTCCGTGTAAGGGAACATGCTGGGAATGATGGAAGGGTGCCCAGAGAGTGCCCCAGAAGCAGGCTGAAGCTTCATACAGTAAACAGCCATGATTCGTGTTTACTCAGGACCACATTCTAGGTGGGCTCCATCCAGCTGGGGTCTAGTAACAAATGGTCCTCTGACACGTCAAAAGGTGGTTTTCTGAGCACTGGCCTTTTCAAGTTTTTCAGCAGTAAAAAGAGAACAAGACAGAATTACACGCTACTTAACAACATTTTACAAATTTTAAATGTTCAGATTTTTGCTTTCTTGTAGAAAGTTTCAAGAATGAAACTGATTCAATGTCATTTTTCAAACCCCCAAACTGAAAGTAGTTCTGAAATTCAACTTCAACTTGATGACATCCCCCCATTCTAGGAAATGAGAGAGTTCATATCATGACACTTTAAATAGAGGATGAATACAAAGTCCTATGTTTTCTTTCTGCTAGATTAATCTAAAGTCAGAGACGGAGTTCTGGAGAACCATTTCCTTCTCACATCTAGGTAATGATCTGCTTAACATTAACCAAAATCAATTTTGAGAAAGTATTCCCAAGGATTTTGGAGTAAATCCTAGCATTGCATCTATGAATATGCTCTAAGAGAAGCAAAATATTCATGGAAGCATAAAACAACTTTACCTTTAAATAAAAATACTTTATTCATTCCTGACAGAATATCAAAATGTACATTGTTAACCAAGTAAAAATGGTGCTTTGAAATAGCTGACTAGGGCATATTTGGAGGATTTTTGGCTAATTTCAAAAGAGTAGAAACCACTTTCAATCTCCCTTTCCACACACCCCTAATAAGCTTGCATTATACCTGCTTAAATTTGAACAAATAAACAATTATATGGGCCCCAGTTCATCACAGAATGCACATCTTCATTACACTTAGAATAAACGAAAGTTATTACATTTGAGTTACCTTCCTTTGCCAAAAACCTTCAGACTTAGTCCTCTTTATAGTTTGTGTAACTCTGTAAATTACAGGTAGAATATAGCACATGACTTGTATTAATCTAAACACACAAAACACACACACACACAATAAAGTGCAACGCAACAGAACAAGTCTGCGACATTCATGTTCTCAAACTCCCACAGAAGGGTTTTCTGAGCAAATGGAAACGACGCCCTTGACCGCGTGAACACTAAATCCAACAGACTGGGTTATTTTTTCCTCACTGATATTTATACTGAAAATCCTATTTGCTTTTTGTTTTCCCTGTGGCTTCTGTCTCTCATTTTTAATGAAAGTTTCGAAGCTGTGATTCTCTTTAAACCTGGAGAAAAATCAACTCCTTGGAGCAACGTAAATATAGTGCTTTCAAAGTACTCAAAACGTTTCTGAGCACCCTGTACTGTAAGAGGAGGTTTCCAATGATAGTCTGTCTGTAACAAGCAAGATTACAGTCATTTTAATAAAAGCAAGCATTTCACTAACTTGACAGCAAATGCTTTACGGACTTTTGACACCAGCCATCAAACATGTCTACTGGAAAGTACCAACTAGCCCTAAAATGTCAAAAGGTTTTGGTTGCATGTGGCTTTGATACTAGATTATCTCACTAAGAAACGGTTTTGTGCCTGAGATGAGCGCGACAACAGTAAGTGGGCTCCCTCTGGCGGTGCCGGTGGCCCCTGCCCACATCTGCCGCGTCTTTATCAAGAACCTCGCCCGGAACCTCAGTCGTCGCCATGGCGCCACTTCTGAGACTCGTCCTGCCGAACATCCGGTCTGATCTGGTTTCTCATGCCACCCAGGACGTTCGACGTCGCTTCTGTGGCGACGATCAGAGGTTTCACCACGGCCGGGGGGAGCTGGCGCAGGACTTCCCCCACGGCGCCCGTCACCCCCCGGCTCTCGTGTTCCCGAGCGGCAGTTTCGTAAATGGTCTGAGCCGTGTCTGCGATTCCCTGAGGAAAGAGGGGAGAGAAGGGAGTAAATCACTGCTCAGAAGACTCTAAATAATCTCGTAACACACTGACTATAGAGTTCATCAAGAGCAGGTTTGTAACCAGACGGAAATCAAAGCAGAAACTGTACTTTTGAGACAACCCAGGATAATTACTTTTATGACAATTCTAAGGGAAAGTGGTAGTCCTTCGGTCGTGTCCGACTCTTTGTGACCCCATGAACCATAGCCCACTAGGCTCCTCTGTCCACGGAATTCTCCAGCCAAGAATACTGGAGTGGGCTGCCACTTCCTTCTCCAAAGGGAAAGTAAGGGACAATTACGATTCAGCATTTTGTTCTGACACTCACGTACAGAAAATGTAGCTAGACTACAGTTTCACACAGGGATGTGCACGGAAACTGCACGGATGTGCACGGATGTGCATGATGATCATTCTTGGAGCATTAATCATTCTGGTTAAATCAAATGTAGCAAGCAAAGCCTCCTGAATAAATACAGTCACTAAATGAACATGGCGATAGCTCCTGTGGCTCAACTGCAACAGGAAAACCTGACTCTACTGCGCTCCAGAAAATAATTTAATTAGTTTTACATTACTGGCTATGCACTAGAAAAGATAACTGGAACATTCAACTAAGATAAGAGACTAAATAGAACACTTTATTAAATAGAGAACACTCTGAGAACACAAAGCAGGAACATGTTTAATAAGCAGAAATGAAGTTTTTGCAGCATTTTCCATCCTTCTTCAACTGTGTGACATGAAAATAATCACAACTGCTGAGCTTTAGAGCTGAACATGTAAACGCGTGGGTCAAGCCAGGGCAGTAAAACGGCGCATGGTTGTCACTGGCCAGTCGTCACATATGGGTTTCAAATCTCTCCCGTTTGTCTAACTCAGGATCCCTAGGGGCCACAAAGCACTGTCCTCTTGTGACTGTTTCAGTGAAGGGCATAGAGAAGAACTTCACACTCTCAGGGAAATCGAGGAACCTTGTCCTGGCCCCAAATCTAGTCCTCACTTTCACAATCTGTGAAGTGTTAGTTGCGCAGCCGTGCCTGACTCTTTGTGACCCCGTGGACTATAGCCTGCCAAGCCCCGCTGTACACTGGATTTTCCAGGCAAGAATACTGGAGTGGGTAGCCATTCCCTCTCCCAGGGGATCTTCCTGACCCAGGAACCATCATCTCCTGTGTCTCCTGCACCAGCAGGCAGATTCTTTACTACTGTGCCACCCAGGAAGCCCAAAGTGCTGCATACCCAAGTGCTGTAATATCCTGCTGCCAGCTGCCCCTGCTGCCCCTGAAAGCCCAGGATCGTTTTTACAAACCCGATTTCTAACATGTCTACTGATGACTGGCCCAATCCTGACATTTACAGGAACAGAACTGACAGGTAACCAGCTCTCTTTATTCTCCTGACTAAATTTCTTTTTAAGAGCAGTGACAGTGGCCTTGCCTTTATTTAGCCATTAATACATATCCTTACTTCAGTGGTCTTCCTGCATTTGGAACCACAGAGGTTACTTTTGTTAGGAAAAAGACTGTCCTAAGGCACTTCTGTCTGTCGGAATACGACAGGGGAAAATAGTTAATGAAATCCTAATACACAAATAATAAGTAAAATTGTTAGAGGAAGCACACTGATTGAAACCACCCCCCCTGGCCAGGCACCATAGTAACCATTTGCATGAGTTGTTTTATGACAGGAGATCCTGATAAGGAATACGGAACTAATAAGCCACCACCAACTGGAAGAGTTCAGGAAAGGTCTAAAGGAGACACCGTGTGTCCGTCCACTTCCCGGAATCCCTCTCACTAGCATCCGTCTTGGCTGAGCGATGCGTGTGCCACCAGGAAAGACTCTGAATTAGAATGATTGGTCAGAGACCACCTGGAAACTAATACCATCACCATAAAACCCGAGACTGTGAGCCACGCAGCAGAGCAGTTCTCCTGGGTTCCCTTACCCTACTGCTCTCCACCTGGGTGCCCTTTCCCAATAAAACCTCTTGCCTTGTCAGCACATGTGTCTCCTCGGACAATTCATTTCCGAGTGTTAGACAAGAGCCCAGTTTCAGGCCCTGGAAGGGGTCTGCATTCCTGCGACAAAATGACCTCAAACTTCCTCATATGTCAATTAAAAGAAGAAAAAGATTAAGACAGGGAGGGAATGCTCCTGTCAACATCCATAAAGAACCAGGATTCACCAGTGCAACTTAATTACAATCTGGCAAAGCTTTATAAATCTGGCAACGCTTAATAAATCTCAGGATTCAAACAGTTACAAATCACCAATTCCACCTTTAACAATCTCTTACACATGTGAACAAGTCAGTTCAGTTCAGTTCAATCACTCAGTCGTGTCCGACTCTTTGCAACACCATGAATTGCAGCACGCCAGGCCTCCCTCTCTATCACCAACTCCCAGAGTTCACAAGGGGCATTTAAATGACATTCCAATAGCAGTATTTTAGGGGAAAAAATGTAAACTGTCCACCAACACGAAGATAAATAAATTATGCTATATTCACACAATGAAACACGATAAAAGTTTAAATCAGACCTACATATATCAACAAGGATGTATCTTGAAAGACAAAATTTACAGATATATATGATACCATTTATGCTAACTTTTAAAATATAAACAATAGTATTTGCTTATGATGACATACTTATATGAAACTATAAAAATATGCACAGAAAAAAAATGTACCATCTTCAGGACTGTGAATGCATGGGAACTGAATTATGGTTTGTGATTAACCTAAAAAAATTTGCTTTTTAAACAAATCTGAGGAAACCAGCAAAATACAAACATGGGTAAACCTCCCTGGTGAGTTCATGGTGTTTCTACCATCCTTGCTTGCTTCTGCCCATAAAGAGACCAGTCTTCTCACAAGATTGCTAGTCTTCTTGAGAGCCTGCAGGCCAGGAAGTAGCCCTCCCCTTTCCTACACACATATCTGCGCTCATCAATGGCAAAACAGTCCCAAAGCCACCCCAGGGGTTCCTTCGGAACAAAGCCCGAGCCCTGCTGCTCTTCAGACAAACTCCAGGAAAGGACGCAGACTGCTCCTTGTCCATCCCCCGAGGCAGCCACTCACCTCCTTCACGACACTGTAGGCCTTGGCCACCCCTTCCCTCAGGTCCACTGGCTGGTGGGCTAACCGGTGATGGGGGAACCTTCTGACCTTCTTGGGCTCGATAGAAAGGGTGCCTGGAGACACCATGTCATATGCAGTCTCTGCCGCAGCCTAGATCGTTTCATCAGAGAGGAAAAGAGTGAGTCAGAACAAAGTCTGGGGAGTTATGCTCCAGCAGCACACTTCCTAAGGGGAGTGAGAACAGCAGAGGGACTTGCACCCTCAGGCAGGCCCTTCTGCAGCGTCTGAATTTTTACAACCAGAATGCATTCCTTCTATAACAAGAACGTTAACGTATACATTAGTATCTGCATTGAGCAGCTTTTTTCAGTTCCTCATCTCTCCTCTGAGAACACTCTGTTACCAGGCTAGACAAGAATGCATGGTCTGTGCACAACTGGGTAAGGCCAACTGGAGCTTAATACTTACTAGCAAACCTGAATACAACTACTATCAGCTCTCTAGTGCCTTCACTGCATTCAACTATGATCTTCCCACATAAATGAGGTGAAGTAAATCTGTGGCTAACTTAATAGTTATAGTTTACCTGAAATAGGCAAACAAATTTGACACTGTAGTCCACCACTTTATTCTACTTATTATCTAACAATGGACAGCTAATCAAAAAAAATTTAATGATACGAAGTCATTACAAATAAAATATTCTGAGGATTTTATACATTTTCACAGTGCCGTTTTAAAACCAAAATAAGTCAAGTGTTTCTAATGGCTCTCCCTCTTTCTGGAGATTAAGCTGGTCTATGGAAAGATACCTGTATGGTTTGAACCATTCTGTTTGTGAGCTCGAGAGCAGCCATCGCCGTCGAGGTGCCAAAGGAGGCAGCCCCTCTCTGAAATCCTCTGACAATGCGACCGTCCTTTCGGTACTGCTCAATTGGTAACCAGACCAAGTCCTTGAGGCCTTGCACTAGAACAACAGTCAACATACAGAAATTAATAGGAGTGCTGGAGTATAGCAGGTGAAGACAAATACTGCTTGCTTCCATTTATACAAGGTACCTAGAATAGGCAACGTATATTCCTCAAATTCATAGAGTCGGAAAATACACTGGCAGATGCCGGAGGTGAGTTAGGCGGATGGTGAGGAATGAGGACTTAAGTGTTCAATGGAGACAGAGTTCAGTTTAGGAAAGCAACGAGTTCGGGAGGCAGGTGATGATGAGAGCCGCACAACAGTGTGAACGTCTTCAGTGCCCCTGACATGCACAGTTAAATGCGGCTACAACAGTATGCCTTACATTATGTGACTTTTACCACAACAAGAAAACATTTAGAAAGAAAAATAGGAGCATGGAGCTCAAATCTCTGCTATCATCCTAACCCTTGGAGTTTTAACCCCTAAAATGGGAGGCAACATTTTTTGTGTATGACTAACAGGTTGATTTTTCTAGAAAGATGATCCTCACATAGATTCTCAAAGGCATCCATAATCCCAAAAGGGTTAAGAATCACTGATCAGGTAAAATAAATTATCTTCTAATTAAAAAAAGAACACTCACCTAGTTGTACTAGTGAATGCATAGGCCCAACACCTCCTAGGATTCCTGGCAGCTGGTTCTTCTTAATGTCAGTAAGCCATTCGGTGATTGCATATGAGAATAATTTGTCCACACCTAGCAAACTAGAGAAAATGACTATTAATATATGGGAAGAAGAGTGAAATTTATAGGTTTACACAGTCTGGGGGATTTTTTTTTCCTTAAGACAAAAAAAGCCTACAAATTACATGGACAAAATGTTATAGGTTTTCAATTTTACTACATGTATATGTGTGTGTATACATACACTTAACCTAATTGTAATGCTAATAATTTCTAAAAAGGCTAAGGTAATATATACAAGTGTGCATTTCCACTGTTTTTACTTCTTTAACATCTAAGTTTGGCATAGGATTAATTCAATGTCTATAAATTGTCACATAGTTCTTAGCTACTAAGGACCAGTCCACGGGGTCGCTAGGAGTCAGACATGACTGAGCGACTTCACTTTCTCTTTTCACTTTCATGCACTGGAGAAGGAAATGGCACCCCACTCCAGCTTCTTGCCTGGAGAATCCCAGGGACAGGGAAGCCTGGTGGGCTGCCGTCTATGGGGCCGCACAGAGTCAGACATGACTGAAGCGACTCAGCAGCAGCAGCAAGGACCATCACCTTGTGAACTTCCATATAGGCTAATTTATAACTTTGGGAAATTGTAAAAAAAAATCCTAACTACAGCTGCTTTTGGGGGAAATGCTCTCTTCAAACTGTTACTATTCTCTCAGAATAAAAAAAAGCCCCTAGCCGGTAAAAATCCTCTAAAAATGAGCTCTCTGCAAATAACACTGTAAAATAATTAAATTATGTATGTTGGCTAATTGTAAACTAACTTTAGTAATTACATCTTAAAGTCTCATATGATAAATCTACTTACCCATGCCGATAGAAAAGCCTCTTCAGCTTTAGTTCAGAGCAGTTTAACTGGGCAAGACCAATCAAAATCCCAGCTAATGTACCCTTTAAAATTAAAAAAAAATTCACTAATTAAGCTAAAACACCTAAAATATTTGTAGCAAAAAAATACATGTATTTTATAAGACCCAACTGACATCTAAATTTTACTCATAGATTCTTAAGTAAATTATATTTACTTTAAAAATAGAATTAAATTTTAAAACCTTACACTTCATTTCAAACATATAAACTACGATCGAAAAAGTTTCCTAAAAACTGAGTCACTAGAAAAACAAATGAGATAATTCTATATATTTGTGCAAAATTTCCAGACCTGATCCATTGATACGTGTTTCCCATGATAATCAAGTCGAATAGGAACTTCTGATGTGAATCTAAATTCTCTGACGATAAAGAAAGAAGGGGAGTTATTTACATTAAAAATTACTAATAGCTGAAATTAGATGTAAATTAACCTTTTCAACTGGAGAATAAAAACCACAAAATAAATAATGTGGATATATTAAGATCTAAATAAAGGAGAACGTCTTTCAGCCATATACCTTCTTAAGACAATACAACAACTAAACGATATTAGTCTTATAAATTTTATTTATTTTATTTTAAAAACCCTTTCCTCATTTACTAAACAAAATTTAAGTTAGAGAAATTTATTCTGGCAGCTATTCAATTCATACAGAGAGTAAACTAACAAAAATAACTTTCAAGATTAAACCAAATAATATAATCATCACCAAGAAGTAAAAAAGAAGAGCTGAGGTATTTATTTTAGTTCCATGATGAAACAAACCTCCAAAAGACCCAGACATGAACCCTAGTTTTATCAGTTATATGGGATACAGTCCAGGCAAGTAATTTAAACTCTCTGAGCCTAAGTGTCTTCATCAGTTAATTTTTCAATCCCATCTACATTGGTGAAGTTTGACAATCTTGACATTAATGCTTGTAGACAGGATTCTGACACACTTGGGAATTCTGAATGAAACCACAATTACACACATCAAACAAAAGCAGCTGGCTTCCAAAAGTTGGACTGTAAAGCGCAAGTTGAAACACATTTTACTACAGAATTAATGTCAGTGGTTATATGCTAAGTTATCCAAGTCATCCTGCAAAAGTCCTTAACCGACACTAAAAAGGAAGTGCTGAGTCTACATCAGTGACTACAGGAAGTCTGGGGTCCAGGTCACCCCTCACCTTCCGAACACCCGTCTGTATCTGGTTCTACAGCAACAGCCCCTCAACACCTGTGTCACCCTTCTCACTCTGTTCCTCCAAGGCATGTAACAGTGTAGATCAAATATTTTAACTATCTGTTAGCTCAACTCAATAGAGATTTTTTTCTACTCTGTTCACTGTACCTAGAACAAAATCTGACATACATAAACTGTGTTCAATAAATATTTGTGGAGTGAATAAATGGAGACTATTATGTCATTAATTGGAAAATGTACTGAATTTGGGATTAAGAAAACCTCCATTCCAGTCCTGGCTTGGCAACTGTGTGGCCTTGAGCAAGTCACCTCTCCTCTCTTGCATTAAGTTCCTCATCAGTAAAATGAGTAATCTAAACTATATCACTAAGTATTACACCAGGGTCCTAGGCACTCTAGCAGTTTTTGAGAGTAGAAATAGAAATCTACAAGCTATTAAGTAGTCTAATGGAAAAAACAAATATTTACCTAAGTAAGTGAGGCTACACAAACTGATTAAAAAGTGCCAAGTTTCCATGTTCTCAGAGCAAAATTGTAACGATTTGGTTTTCTTTTTATAATGGTTATCCAGTGTTCACAAAAAACAAAAATAGGCAGCTTATACGTGATTAATATAAAATGAGAATTTGAATTATTTCTTAGGATACACAGTTTTTTGGTAGAAAAAATTTTAATAAAAAAGCAAAGTAGGAAAATAATAAAAGAGGCTCTTCCTTTATGATGGAAAAGTTCAGAATCACCAGAGATCCTCTATTTCAGGATCTTTTCAATTCTCACATTCTATTTTCTGACTATTTTCATCAATACACAAGATATTCAAAACATGAAAACACTTTAAAATGGTTGTACTGCCTACTTAGAACTTCCCAGGTGACTCAGTGGTAAAGAATCCCCTGCCAATGCGGGAGACACGGATTTGACTACTGAGTAAGGAAGATTCCCTGGAGAAGGAAATGGCCACCCACTTCAGGATTCTTGCCTGGGAAATTCCATGGACTGAGGAGCCTCGGGGGCCACAGTCCATCAGGTTGCAAAGAGTCAGACGTGACTCAGTGACTGAACGACAACAGCTGCCCACTTTGGGCCATACCTGAAGTCTAACCTTAGAGAGAAAGACAGAACTTGGGGAGCCCTGATGTCAGCAGGAGAGGAGTACAGAAAACCAGGGAAAGGAGTTGTCTCTCATCACAGAGGTGGTTTTGATCTTTGACCTCTTTCCTTCCAATAGATCCTAGGCTCCATCCCCACCATCCAGGGCTGGGAAAGAAAGAAGGGAAGAATGAACGGAGCTGGAAACGGCAGGCAACCAGCTAGTGGTGGTGGGCTGTAGTCACGGCACCCAGCAGCAGTATAGGGACCTGGGTTTCCCTATGATGCCAACTTAGCCAGAGGGCAGAGGGTCACAGAGACAGAGCAGTGATAGGGAAGGGCAGAGAAACCAGACAGAAAATCCCCGTAAGGGAAAAGAGAGGGATGCTGAAGGTGAGGTGTGTAAGGGAAAAAGACAGCATCGTGGTCATGGAGACACTAACAGGCTCTGAGAGTGATCAGGAAGAGGACAGAAAGAGGAAAAAGGAAGAAACTAAGAGAAGAGAAAATTCCTGCTATAGGATCAACAGGAGGATGAGTCCTGAGCCAGGGTTATTATGTGTAAATGAGAGGTGCATGTGGGTGGGGCCCACATATAAATGTGTGTGTGTGTGTCTGTGTTTGCGCGTGCTCAGCCATGTCCAACTCTTTAGAGTCCCATGGACTGTAACCCATCAGGCTCCACTGACCATGGAATTTTCCAGGCAAGAATACTGGAGTGGGTTGCCATTTCCTCTTCCTGACTCAGAGATTGAACCCGTATCTCGTGCCTCCTACCCTGGCAGGCGGATTCTTTACCACTGACACCACCCAGGAAGCCCCATATAAATAAGTATGCAGGCTTGTATGCTAAGTCGTTTCAGTCATGTCTGACTCATACATACTGATTATTTGCCAGTGCAGAGAAAAGCTAAAGTAATTACACGATTTCTGTGTCACACAAACACATTAAAGAACAATTTTCAAACTCTAAAATAACATCTTTTGTTATCAAAATTTAATGATTTACCTAAAAAACACAGGCTGATCACTAAACAACGCTTCTTCAGGAGAGAAGTCCTTCTCTTCTTCCCCATTAACCGCTTGCACTGAATTGGCACTGCCATTTGGGGAAGGCTGCTTTGGCCCAGGGAAAGAAAGAACTAGATTTGGCTCTTTTGAGGTGCTTAAATGCCTTGGCAAACTGCAGGTGACATCAGCCCCAGGAGACTTTTTAACTGAAAAGGTAATGTGCACATTTGGAAAATTAGGTATGCTTCTTTAGAGCAACTTAAACCAATCTACAATTAACTTGTTTTACAGTATTTCATTTAATAAATAAAACTACTGCTACAGATAAATCTTTCACAGTAGCCCCCTCTCCATCTTTAGTTTCACTTTCCAACTATGGTCCAAAAATATGAAATGGAAAATGTCAGAAATAAACAACTTCTAAGTTTTCAATTGCACACCACTCAGAAGCATGATGAAATCTTGGACCATTTCTCTGCCCCACCGGAAGGTGAATCAGCCCTCTGTCCAGCATATCCCGCCCGTGCATCACTGGGTGGACGTTTCAGTTATCAGGTCGGTGCTTATGGTAAGTAACTCTTATTTTATTAATAATGACCCCAAAGTGCAAGAACAATAATGCTGGCAATTCCAATACACCAAAGAAAAGCCATAATATATTAAGTGAAAAGATGAAAGTTCTTAATAAGGAAAAAAAAATCATATGCTCAGCTTGCTAAGATCTACAGTAAGAACTAATTTGTAAAACTGTGATGAAGGAAAAAGGAATTCATGCCCATTTTGCTGTCGTACCTCAAACTACAAAGGTTATAGCTACAGTGCATGGTAAGTGTTTAGCTAAGATGGAAAAGGCATTAAATTTGTACAAGATATTTTGAAAGAAAGAGACCATACTCACCTAACTTTTATTCTAGTACACTGTTACAATTGTTCTTATTAGTTATTATTGTTAGTCTCTTACTGTGCCTAATTTATAAATTAAACTTGTCATAGGCTAGTATGTAAAGAAAAAACTTAGTACATTTAGGGCTTGGTACTATCTGCGGTTTCAGGCACCCACTGGGGGTCTTGGAACGTACCTCCTAAGGATAAGGGGGAACTACAGTACTTTTAGATAAACTGCATATGTACAACTTAAGAAAAATAATCATGGAACACATTTATATAAATGAGAGAAAAGATCTGTAAGTACATTCTCAAAAAGGTCTCGTAACAATCGAAATCAATCCAAGTACACATTATAGACTATTTCAGATTCTACAAATTTAATACCTTCTGGATCTGGAGTCATGAGCAGCTCTACTTCTGCAGAAAGACTTGTGAAGAAATCCTTCAAGAAGAACAAGGCATCCTAAAGTTGAGAGATGTAATTATAACTAAAAGGGTTTAAAAAGGTGCAGCTATTTTTAAAACTGTGAAAGGAAGTAATGTGAAGTCTCACATTTCACTCATTGTTCATATACAGCTATAATTTATCCAGCGGCTACGCTGTGCCCGGCACTGTGCCTATTCTCAATTCCTTTCTCTCTCACACTCTTCCTTAATTCTCACAACTCTGAGAAAATTAATTTATAGATGTGGAAATTAATGTACAGATGAGTTAGAAATTAAATGGCTATTTCTAAATCAAAGAACATTTTAGTTTTCATAGAAATATATCAGTCTCTTTCTTATTTGGCATTGGGTCTCTGAATTGGTAGCAGCAGTATTACTAACAATAATAATAGCAGCTAGCAAGTACTCAATACTTAGATGTGACTTAAAACTTCTTAATGTCTTATTTCTGCTTTTACCACTATGTTATATTGCCTGAGTACATTTTCTTCACTGGACGTGATGTTCAAAATAAAAACTAAAAGTAAATAAAATCACCCACTCCGTGTGGTCTCTTCTGAAACTGGACTGGTCTTGATGTTGTATATGCAAGCCACATTTGCCCATTACTAGCAGCTTCATAACAACTGACAAATCCATTTTGGAGAATATGAAAATTAAATACCTGAGCCTGTTCTTTCTTATTCTTCTTTCCATTAAAAACAATCTTAAATTACTTAAAAACATTAAAACTGCACCAAAACACAATGTGAAAGTGAATCACAAGGTCAAGGTCACAATATGCCCCACGCACTGAAAGCCTGA
The DNA here is from genome assembly GCA_006410675.1 of Oreotragus oreotragus. Classification (NCBI taxonomy): domain Eukaryota; kingdom Metazoa; phylum Chordata; class Mammalia; order Artiodactyla; family Bovidae; genus Oreotragus; species Oreotragus oreotragus. The sequence goes on from SJYX01020185.1 coordinate 536,473, forward strand.
GTGGCATTCCAAAGGGTCTGACCTACTACTGATCACACTTGTCAGAGGTATCAACGATGGATGTTAAAAAGGTACTGTTTAGGTAATGCTGCATACGAGAAACTGAGGGCTAGACTGAAGAACAAGCAGACAGCTTCAGTAGTGTTAGGATATTCTGGTTCTGCAGTTGGGGAGTAAGTTGATGAATTGTTCCTTATATTATTACTCTTTACACATAAGTTATTTATGTAGATGTTTATATATTATTTACATTTTATACATTTATTATAAATTGCTATATATGTGGTACATGTGTATGTTAAGTCACTTCAGTCATGTCTGACTCTTTGCGATTTTCTGGACTATAGGCTTCTAGGCTCCTCTGTCCACGGGATTCTGCAGGCAAGAACACTAGCGGGCTGCCACTTCCTCCTCCAAGGGATCTTCCCAATGCAGGGATGGAATCTGCATCTCTTAGGTCTCCTGCGTTGGCAGGCAGTTGTTTACCACGAGCACCACTTGGGAAGCCCAGATATGATATATACATATATCAAATGTTACATGTTAATAGAATATAAAACGTTATCCTTTTTCCACCAGATGGCAATATTTTAATACTATAAATGTTTTGCCTCTATGACTGCCTTCAAAAAAGAAAGGACAACTAACAAGGCAGTGGTTTTTACACATTTTTACTACAAACAACAGACAAAGAGATATTAACCATTAGCTTTTCAAAATGTTCTCCAAATGGCTGATTTTGGTGTCTATGCTGAACTCTTTTGTTGTTCAATCGCTCAGTCATGTCCGACTCTGCAACCCCATAGAATGCATGCAGCCCGCCAGCTTCCTTGTCCTTCACCATCTCCTGGAGCTTGCTCAAACTCATGTCCACTGAGTCAGTGATGCCATCCAACCATCTCATCCTCTGTCGCCCTCTTCTCCTGCCCTCAATCTTTCCTACAACTCAGTAAGACAAACAACCTAACTTTGAAACTACAAAGATACAGATACTTCAAAAAAAGATGTACAAATGTTGAATAAGCTCATGAGATGATGCTCAGCATCGTCAGTCATCAGGGAAATCCAAATTAAAATGGCAATGAACACCAAATAAGATAGCCAAAATTAAAAAGACAACACCAAGTTTGGTCAGAGCACGGAGCAGCTGCTGCTCTTGTCTGCTGCTGCCGAGAACCTGCAGCGGTACAACCACTGAGGAAGACTCTCTGGCAGCTTCTTACGATCACAAACACACATTCACCCTGTGACCGAGACATCCTGTCTATAACTGCCCAAGGAACCCGAAACATATGTCCATTAAAAGACTTCAAATTTCATAACAGCTTTACCCATTAAGAGCCAAAAACAAGAAAACAATCCATTGTAAATTAGCCAGTAAATGAATAAACAAGTTGTTGTACCCATACAATGAAACACTGCTCAGGAATAAACATGAATGGACTGCTGATACATGCTATAACACAGAAAAATCTCCTGGGCATAATGTTGAGAACAGGAACCCAGATACAATTCCATCTATAAGCTGTAGAACAAAAAAAACTGCTCTACGGTGATGAAATGAGATCAGCAGTTGCTTTGAGATGGTGGACTGACCACAAAGGGACACAAGCGAATTTTGTAGAGTACAAAAATTATTCTATATCTCAACTGGTGCAGTAGTTAGTCAAGTGAATATATATCTGTCAAACTCAAACTGTATACCTAAAAATCTCTGCCTATTATTATATACAAATTATACCTCAGTAATCTTGCCTGGAAAATCCAATGGACGGAGTAGCCGGGTGGGCTGCAGTCCATGGGGTCGCTAACAGTCGGACAGACTGAGCGACTTCACTTTCACTTTTCTCTTCCATGCATTGGAGAAGGAAATGGCAACCCACTCTAGTATTCTCGCCTGGAGAATCCCAGGGATGGGGGAGCCTGGTGGGCTGCCATCTATGGGGTCACACAGAGTCGGACACGACTGAAGTGATTTAGCAGCAGCATACCTCAGTAAAATCATTTTTTTTTTAAATTTAAAAAGTATGGTTTATTTATACTGAATTTGAACTATAAACAGTTATTTCTAGCTTTAAGGTCCTATGATAAAGGCTACTATTAGTGAGATATGCCTTAACGTTTAAAAGAAATACTTTCCATGTCACACTCAGGTGATGCTGAAAAAAATCACAAGCATGCAAACTGGTGCTGCTACATGGCCACCATTTCCAGCCTCAGGTGGGCCCTCGTCCTACCCCACAGCCTCGCGTCTCATCTCATAACCTGCATTAGGCCCTCAGTGTCTTTACAAATATTCAGTTTTACATTCCTTAGGACCAGCTTGAGTGTTACCTCCAGAAAGCCTTTCCTGATCACCCCTCATCTTCCAAACTCCCAGCCCAAGCTAAAAGCCCTCTTTCAGTGGGACTTATCTTTATGCCTATCTTCATCACAGGGTGTTAAAAGTCCTTTGTTTTTTTGGCAGTCTCTCCGTTACACAGAGATCTCTGAGGAGGAGATGTTTCTTCATCTATGTATTCCCAGCATCCTAGTTCAGACCTGGGACAATCACTCAGCAAATGAGTTGGAATTAATACGATTCATTGGAAAAGACCCTGATGCTCAGAAAGATTGAAGGCAGGAGGAGAAGGGGACGACGGAGGATGAGATGGTTGGATGGCATCACCAACTCAATGAACATGAGTTTGAGCAAACTCCGGGAGTTGGTGATGGACAGGGAAGCCTGGCATGCTACAGTCCATGGGATGGCAAAGAGTGGGACATGACTGAGCAACTGAACTGAACTGATGCCTTCCCTACACAGGTTTCCAGGCAGTTCAATGCTAAAATGATCACTAGACTAAGAAAGTCAGGCAATCTGGCCCCTTCAGATTTTGGGTCTCAAGCATCCTACTCACACAGCCTCCATCATCTCCTTGCCTGCCTCCGTGGAAATGACTCCATCTTAACGAGCCCGGCGCCCTGCCTGTCCTACTGGTGCCCTGAGCTTTGAGCGACGCAGCTTTTCACAGGCGTGAGCAAACAACGTGTTGCTCTGACCCAGTTCAGTTTAGTCGTGACATTTCAACTTCCCTGATTTTTTTTTGCTAAGATTAGTATTTCTCCATTTTAAAATCATACTGTTGTATAGTTCTACAGAAGAAATTAACATTCAGTATTAAAGAAAAGGCTTATTAGAGAAAATTGGGCTTGCTAAGTCTGGTAAAGTCATGCCAAAAAGGTAAATCTTGCTCAAATTCTTGCTCACACTGGTGATTTTTCACAGACTGAATTTCCCATAAATACTGCATCATATTCCTACTAGGCCAATATGGATAAATTAAAATACAGACTTCAAAAGATTCTTATCATAATGAGAAAACATAAATCTAAGTACACACTGGCGAGTTTGACCCAGCTCAGAAGCTACACATAGTAACGTAAAGTTGTGCTACACGTCTGTGCTTCACAATACATTTTCTCTGAGCTAGGCCTATAGTTTGTTTACAGTATAAACATCATTTAAGATTATTTCTGATATATCTGCTACTTATTTAAATAGTGAATCAACATTATTTAATCAATATTATGGAGCAAACAAATACTACTATCCAACATATACACTTGCTTCCAAACCTGAGCTCACACCAATATATATGATACAATAGAAAGGCTTTGTTATTCCAAAGTGAAAGTGAAGTTGCTCAGTCGTGTCCGACTCTTTGCAACCCCATGGACTGTAACCTACCAGGCTCCTCCCTCCAAGGGATTCTCCAGGCAAGAGTACTGGAGTGGGTTGCCATTTCCTTCTCCAGGGGATCTTCCCAACCCAGGGATTGAACCCGGGTCTCCCGCATTCCAGGCAGACGCTTTAACCTCTGAGCCACCAGGGAAGCCCCCTATTTCAAAAGCAGATTATTATAAAAACTCCATTTATTTTATATAGTTGTTATATGCTTCAGTTAATGATGGCAACAGTTAACACTTATGATCTTTAACACTGTGTGCAAGGCACCAAGGTAAGTGTTTTACAGACACTTGTCTCATTTAATCCTCATGTTTTAAAAAATGATGCTACATGTACTATGTTTTCCATTTTATCAGTGAAGAAATTGCAGCTTAGAGAGTTAGTCACTTACCCCAAACCACACAATTAGTAAAAGAGAACTGAGATGTGAGCCCAGGTCTGACCGCAAACCCATGCTTTCACCACTACACTGCCAAGCATCCCATCTTCAGAGGCCTGAACAGAGCTTGCAGAGGAGGCACCAACTATGCTTTAGACTGCTCTCTGGGTGAGTGCAAAACCCAGAACTGTTTGATGGGGTGCTTGCTAGAATACAGGAAAATGAATTTCTTTATTTCCATAAGTCTGTTTCATTTGTGACCTGTTTTAGTGCCAATCTACTAATTTGTCATTTTGCCCAGGAATTCCTTTACAGGTGCTCTGATTACAGCCCCCTATACCTTTCAATAATATATATCAGGGAGTCCTTCCATCTCCTGAAAACACCTGTGTATCTGCATCAGGAGTATGTGTGTACAGATCAGAGAACATAAGAGACAGGTATTAAGTGCTCTGTCATGTAGACAGCAAGTAGGACACAGAAGGATAACATCTAATAATGTTTACTCACAGTTCAGATTTCAAACACCTAATGAATTTGTCCTGTCCTTTACCAGCAGAAGTCTGTTTTAATTATGCAAACTCCATACACTTTAAATAATAAACAACATTATAATTCTAATAAATTAAATTTCTCACTCTGAACACAGGATATCTATTTAATCATACCTCCATGCAATTATGTTTGCAATACAAACCTGGTCAATATTGAGGCGAAGTGGCATTAGGGATACTCTAAGGCAGCACTCCTGTGGGGACCTGCCAGACTCTGGACGCACGTGTAATGCTTTAATTGTCAACTGCAAGACGAGAAAGAGAAACACATTTTTCTCCAACGACATTATGACCTTGTTTTTATTTAAAAAAAAAAAAAGGAGAGAAAGAAAAATCTAGTCCCTATATAAGAACAGAAAGTTGGTTTACCCTCTTTCCTTAGAATCCGGAATCTAACTTTTTTTGGTCAGATATTCTTTTAAGAATCTGATGAAAGATATGGATTCTTTTTAGAGGAAAAAAAAAAAACAAATGCTAATGTCATACTTGCAGTCTCAAAGGAGTCTGCTAAGCCCCTCAATCGAAATCCATAGACCCATACTCCAAATGTAACCTCCATAATGTTTTCTTCTCAAAGTCCTGAGCTGAGAATTTCTATGTTACTAAAATGCTGCTAACAATTCTGTGTCAGTATCGTGTGTGTGTGTGTCTCTGTGTGTGTGTGTTTGTCTGTCTGTGTGTGTGTGTGTGTGACCAGGCTGTGTGGCTTATGGGGTCTCAGTTCCCTAACCAGGTTAACACACCTGGGCCCTTGGCAATGAAAGTGCAGAGTCCAAACTACTGGACCACAAGAGAATTCCTTCTGTAAGTGTTTTGCGTAGATCACAATGGACTTCTGGTTTTCCTTAGGTAATTTGTAACAACAGAGTTTCTGTTTCATTTTTTTGGTCTTCTGGCTGTGAGGCATGTGGGATCTTAGCTCTATGACCAGGAATCAAACACACACCCACTGTGGGAAGGCAAAGTCTTAACCACTGGGCCACCAAGGAAGTCCCAAAATAATTTTTTAAAAATAAAACCTTAAGCAGCATATTTAAAAGGGATTTTAATAGTAAAATGAAAGTCTCATAATTTTCCCCAATCTAAATCTTCTGCAGTTATAATAGGTATAATATATATATATTTTAGATATAAAAGAAATACTTTTCCTAAACAAATATAACAACAAAATATATGAAGTTTTAAATCTTACCATGTTGGAATGAGCTTTCCGAGGCATTTCTTTACTGCAATACAGGTACAAAAATTTATTCATTTGTGATGTTGCCAGACGGTCTCGAATTTCAAGATCCTGCACGATGAACACCTGCCGGGACACCGGGTGCTCCACAAGGCCAGACTCGCATTCAGGCTGGCAGGGCGGGTACACCTCGTGCCGAAACTTCACCTTCATAGACGGGAAAGCACACAGACCACCTCTACAGTCTGTTTAAAACCGGGTTTCTCTTTAAAATGTAACGTGTCACACGTTTTCATTAGATTCTCAGCTTCTGGTTCCGCTTTCAGAGAACAGTGTAACACTCCTACATTTGCTCACATATTTACTTATTAATCCATGTGTACTGGATCATACAAGGATAAGCTTGACTGACATTTCCTGTCTGACCTTGGTAAAATCCTCATCCTTTTCAAGCAAAACCTTCAATAGGATTAAATCATAAAATTATCGTCTTGTTTCCCTAATGAAACTGCTTGGAGGCAAGGTTCAAGTTCCAGAAGGGGGCAACGATACAATTAAGTATGGAGCTGTCACCACTACCATGATACGCATCCTAACATATAACACCTGTCAGAACCGCAGACAAGCTGACAGAAGTAAATGCATCAGTGTCACTGGCAGCCTGGCCCCACTGGTCTCTAGCTGTTCACACAGGACCTGACCTGTATGCTTATTCCATGGCAGGCCTCCCCAGAGACACTCCAGGGCGGTGGTTCCCCAAGTGTGGTCCTGGGTAAAGTAGTATCAGAATCACCTGGGAACTTAGTGAAAATGCAAATTCATGGGCTCTACTGCAGCCCTACTAAACTAGAAACTCTGGACCTAGCAACCTGTGTTTTACTAAGTCCTCAAGGGGATTCTGGTGCTTGTTCAACTCTGAGACACTGCTCTGGGGGGTAGCCTGGAAAAACAAAAACTCTAAATCTTTTCAGAATATCTGAAAAAGAGTAAGAGGTAAGATTTATACAAGTCCGCTGCACTTTTCCACTTAGGCTTCAAGATGACACACAGGAGGGGCAGGATAGGATCAAAGAACCCTCACTAATGCTCCTGCCTCAGTGGATTTTTCCTTTTAAAAGGCCATCTTACCTTGCTTAACTGTATTTCCATTAAAAAGTCATGGTTTCTTCCTTTTCCCCCACATACCATATTATGTCCATGTCTTGTAGGTGTCTGAGAAGGTGAGCTATGGGGACTACTATAAATGAGAAAATAAAGTCTTTTATTTAAAGGAATAGTCAAAGGAAGGCAACGAATGACATCAGGAAAAATAACAAGATGAAAAGAGAAAACAAGATTACAGACCTATCAAAACACTGCCACAAACTGTATTTATACATTAAGACCACATCTTTTATACCTTGGAGGCACTGAGAGCTAAATTTTATTACTGTCATCACAGCAATCGTCTATTTGCTAAATATTTAAAACTAAGAAAAACATAACTATGATGTTGGTGTGCATATCACAAGACAGACTTGAGACCTCCTTATAAGTTCCTATTACTTCAGAAACCCCTGAGAATCAGAAGACAAGTCTGAGAAATTCCAATTAATACAGAAAAGAATTAGTGTAAAGTGTCAAGTTTTTTCAAAAGCACTTTTAAATAGAAAAAGTCCTCACAATGTTGTGTCCAAGGTTCCTGCTACATGAAGCCTTTTCTGACCCTCCCCACCCCAACGAGAACGCTTGCCCCCAGTCTCCACCTAGTCTCTCAGTCTAGTTTTTTTTCAGAACTAAAGGATAATGCACTCACTTTTAATAGGTACTTCAGAGGCATCAACATGTGCTTGGTACCCTGCCAGGTGCTGGATGCTAGAGAACCAGGGGCACGCGAGGTCCCTAACTCCTGACAGACCCTTCACTTCACTGCCCTCATTTGCTCATGTAACTGTTTCTCCCTTTTGAACACAGACAGGCTCTGGGTCATACTTATTAATAATTTTTGAAAGAGTAAATCCTATGTATTTTTTATGAAAAGAATATATTCGCCTGCCAAATAGATGTATGTAGAAATGAACTTACATGTAACTTTTAGCTGGAGAAGTAGGAGGGGCTGTTCCAAAATCTTTTCCTCCATAAAGATGCCAAACAAGAGAGACTTCCTTAACCAGGTACCGAACGACAGGAACGGGAAAGTGTAACGGGGCTTTGCTAGTATCTGTCTTCTTAACAGGCAGACTAAAATAATTCTCTTTTATCACAATTGCATCATCAACCATTATTTTTACAACTGGTTCTTCTTCCTTCTCCTAAGACAAAGGAACAGTTAATACATACTCTCTTATCTAAGTAGAAACCATTGAATACCATTCACATTTCAAGGGAATGTCTTGATTCTGCATTCTGTTGAATAATTTCCTTATATAAAATGGACACTAAATACTGACAATAATTGTCACATAATACACTTTGCTTCATTCACTACAAAATGAATTCGCTCTTCTATGTGAATCATTCCTAAGAATTTTTTATAGTCTACAATTTGGCTTTTACTACTTGTTTGATAATAAAAAGGTATAGAGTCGATGCTTAACCATTTGTTTAGTGAACTGTGGATTCATTAAATCCAGACTATGCTTTTTAAATGTGAGCATGACAATAAAGTGGAAATTACACATATTAGTCAACCACCAGTCTCACACAAACCATGTCTTATCTTTCCCAATTCTTGTGTCAACACCTCTGTATAGAACTCTCCTGCCATTTAATTTCATTACCCTGAAGAGGTACTTCAGGGTGCAAACTACATACTTCCTCTGTAGCTCAATAAACCATGCAGGAGATTTTATAAATAGCATTCTTCCGAGTCCCTCACAGATGTGTCATAAAAAGGGTAGAGTATAGCAAACATTTACAAAGCATCAATAGTAAATTACAAAAGGAAGTAATTCTGAATTGTGAAGAGTTAACAAAATCTAAAGAATCTTTTTCAGGTGTCCTTTGGTCACTTCTATTTATAACATTATTTCAAGACTTTTAATTTTGTTATCTATTTACTACCTGAACAGTTGCTCTTGGTGCAAAAAGAATGCAAAAGTCGTCATTTTCCGTGGGCACGCCTGTCACTGCATCACTAATCAAGTGGTGGGTGAATGAGGCGTAAGTGGGGCCAGGCTCCTGGGACACGTTTCCACTCTCATCAGGAAACAGGAAGAGGTCTGAACAACATGGTTCCTGAACTTGAGATTTTTCATCAGAAACACCTAGGGGAAAAGATTACAACAGTCAATTTCGGCACATTTCGGAACATCAATAATAACAATATTTATTAAACACTTTAGTCATGTGTCAGTTATGCATTATGTTAGAGCTCTCACCCACAGTATCTCATTTATTTCTTACAATAATCTTCTGACTTCTAATAAAAAGACTAATAATAAGTTTGAAGTTTCCTAAGAAAACAGCAAAGGATGGACTCAAGTTACAGACGTCTCCTCAAAGTTATTCAGTGTCAGAGAAGTTCAGGAATTCGGCAGCAGGTAGTGAGTGTTGACTGCAGTTCTACTTTGGCCAGAACTTCGTACTGAATTATGTCCTGTAGGTGGTGTTCTGGAAGAAACTCTCCTTGGACAATATAGCGAGGGGAAGGGAAATAGTTGCACCCAGTATTGCCTCACCTACAACTACCGGAAACCTCTAATTAGGCTCTGGGGGTGGGGGGGTTGGAACAGTTCCTGAGCATGTCTTCAGCCAGGGAATGATTCCGAGCAATAAAAAGACTCCTTGGGCACTGTATACACAAATAGGACACAGATCAGCTATCTCAATATAAAGACAAAAAGTAGCATGTGTGCAAAAATCTGTTATGTAGGAAACTTCCTGGTGCTCCAGTGGTTACCAAGTGGACTTGCTTCCACTGCAGGGGGTACAGGTTGGGGAACTAGGATCCCGCATGCTGCAGAGGTGCAGCCAAAAAATAAAATTAAAAAAATAAATCTGTATGTGAACACTTATTTTTATACACTTATATCACATATTAGACTCATTAATTCTTTCCCCATTCACTCATTCAAACCAAATCCTGTGATATGGACTAAAGACACTAAGATGAATATGGTGACATCTTAGCCTCACAAGGCTCACAAACTAGACTTTAAATTCTTCTGTGGCAGCATGTTGAACCCATTCACCCTTTTAAGTGCCCAGCACCCAGTACAGAATCTTGGGTAATGAAGCTGCTCAATAAATATTCATTAAATGTTCCAGCATAAGTAGGTTAGCTGCAAACATTTATTACAAATAATGCCTAGTACATAGGGAGCTAAAAATTCCCATTTGCTTCCTCAGCTCTGATTTATTCTAAATTAGAATGAAAGCAACATTGAATGCGAGAGTTTTATCACATTATGAAACAATTTTTTAAAATTAAGATTTCACAACATGTAGAAATAAGAATGCTTATCTAAATAGAATAAAATGTTTTCTATAGAAATACTTCAAAAATATTCAGACACTTCCACTTGGCTTTCAGAATTCTCTGTCTGGCACCTCCCAATTATCTAATGTTATTACCTAATTCTTCTCAATAAGAAGGGAACTTTTGCTACAGTATTAATAGCCTGAATTACTATATCATTAAGGCTCACACATGCCTATCTGTGATTCTATTAGCATTAATGACCTTGCTAAAATTATCTTCTCTCTCCCTCTACACACCTAAGTCCTACCTACTTTTTCAAAGCCAACTCATCTCAGCTTTCACCAGTCTAAAGAGAGGATTCCAAATTTTTTCCAAACTGATTAAAGAGTATATACTACCTTCTGAAGTGTTTTCTTCCATCATTTCTCAATCATTCTAAATACTAGCATTAGTCTGGTTTAGCGCCAGTTTGTTTTACTAAACTATAAGCTACCAGAAAACATAAGCTTTATCTTGCAACTTATCTGTCTCCCCTATAAAAATCTGTTGTTGTTGTTGCTTTTCCGTTGCTCAGTCACGTCCGACTCTTTGTGACCCCATGGACTGTAGCCCGCCAGGCTCCTCTGTCCATGGGATTTCCCAGGCAAGAGTACTGGCCGTGAGTTGCCATTTCCTCCTCCAGGGGATCTTCCCCACCCAGGCAGCAAACCCACATCTCCTGCATTGCAGGCAGATTCCTTACTCCTAAGCCACCAGGGAAGCCTCTAGCCAGTATTATTTATTTACTAGATACTCAATAAACACAAACTGACTGACTAATAAATACCCACCCAAACTCAGACTTGTCTTTTTAGTTACTTATTGAGCAATCTGTAAGAATGCAAACAATGTCAGCCTCAACTACAACATCGCAGCTCTCAGGGAAAAAGTCCTGGGTCTGTCTCACCATTAGACTGTGGTTTTACGGATGAAGCTGCTTCTTGCATGTCAATCTCCTCCATAGCATCACTCATCAAATCTCGTAATATCTGTTGATCTGCTTCAGGAAGTACTGGACCACGTGAGGATGACCGACCAACAGAATCTACCTACAGCCAAAAACACTAATTAGAAACAATTGAAAATGCTCTGAACAATACACTATTTGAAAGTTATTTTATCCTGCAAATAGACCACATTTTATACAAACACCAGAAATAGGAACATATTCATTTTTCTATATTCTACTCAACAGCTGTTACATTTTTAAGTCTTTAGTATCATCGTTTTCACCCCAACAACTGCTGGCAAATAGAAATAAGTGTGTTATCATCTCAATACCAGCACCGTTTAACTGAATCTTGATGAGGTAATAGATCAGAAGAAAAGAAAGGTGAAAAACACTGCACTGAAGCTGGGGGAGAAGGGATCTCTCTGTAGAAGCTGATCTGCTCAAATCTGACTGCTGCCATCACCTTTGAGGCAAAGCCACTGCAGAGCCAAGTCTCATTTCTCAGAACAAACATATACCTAAAGACAGTAGGGGGAATATATGAGAGGGGAGAGGTTCAATTCTAGCATCAATGCTTACCAATTTATGTTAACGAACTATGGATTCATTAAATTGAAACCATGCATTTAAAATGTCAGCATGACTCTAAAATGGAAAGATTTCATTTGGAAGGGATAATTTAAATGATTTCTAATAAACTATAAATTAACTTCTATGCAGTGTACATCATGTGAAATGCTGGGCTGGATGAAGCACTAGCTGGAATCAAGATTGCAAGGAGAAATATCAAAAACCTCAGTAATGCAGATGATACCACCCTTATGGCAGAAAGCAAGAGGAACTAAAGACCCTCTTGATGAAGGTGATAGACAAGAGTGAAAAAGCTAGCTTAAAACTCAATATTCAAAAAATGAAGATCAGGGCATCCAGTCTCATCACTTCATGGCAAATAGATGGGGAAACACTGGAAAGAGTGACAGACTTTATTTTCTTGGGTTCCAGAATCACTGCAGATGATGACTGCAGCCATGAAATTAAAAGATGCTTGCTCCTTGGAAGAAAAGCTATGACAAACGTAGACAGCATATTAAAAAGCAGAGACATAATTTTGCCAACAAAGGTCCACAGAGTCAAACCTACGTTTTTTCTAGTGGCGATGTGTGGTGGTGACAGCTGAACCATAAAGAAAGGTGAGCATCAAAGAATTGCTGCTTTTGAACTGTGGGGCTGGAGAACTCTTGAATCCCTTGGACAGCAAAGATATCAAACCAGTCAATCCTCAAGGGAATCAACCCTGAATATTCACTGGAAGGACAGATGCTGAAGCTAAAGCTCCAATATTCTGGCCACCTGAAGCAAAGAACTGGCTCATTGGGAAAGACCCTGATGCTGGGAAAGACTGAAGGCAAGACGAGAAGGGGACGACAGAGGATGAGATGGTCGGATGGCATCACCAACTCAACAGACATGAGTTTAAGCAAACTCCAGGAGACAATGAAGGGAAGCCTGGCATGCTGCAGTCCGTAAGGCTGCAAAGAGTCGGACATAAATGAGCAACTGAACAACAACAAAAAAACTGGAAATTGTTCTTAAAAACAGAAGTACCAGTAGGAAGAGTATGTCATCATTCACTTTATTATCAACGAGACAATAGCAGGAACAAGGAAACAAAAACAGAAGTCTAACCTAAATGAGGAGTAAGATCAGCCTGAACGAAAGGTAACACGAGGCCTGTCAGATCACTAGTGGAGATCTATTGACCTAAGGGGGTTGAGAATTCTGTTCACAGAAGAGGCCATGAAGAAGAATGAAAACACTGGAAAACAGAAAACGCTAAACAAACTGGACACTGTTCAATTTGGACATAAGAAGGCAAAGAAGTGACAGCTGGGGGCACAGGAAAGCACTGAACTGGGCATCGAAACATAGGCATATTGTGGCTGTATCTGCTCTTAATTAGGGTAAATTCCCTAAATTCTCTGGGTCTTAACTTATTCATCTACAAAATAGAGACAATAACCTTTAACCTGTTGACTGTGCTGGGTAAGAGGAAATAACATTGAGAAAGCATACTCAGAATTGGATCCTTTCAAACATGAAAGATAATATCATATACATGAGTCTTCTGGTAATAATACTAATTCCTGCCATCTACCTTCTCATAGCATTTTTACACACAACTTGCATACAACAGGCTCTCACATGATGATAAATGTTTTCTTTCTTCCCTGAGGACATACGAAAATAACTAAAGTCTGGAAAAACGTATGCTGGTTGAGAAGATGAATGTTCTGAAATCAAGAGCATCAAATGGCAGAACTGTTTTCCCAAAAGGCCCAGGGAATCACCTTTCTAGGCCCCATTGCCTTAAAACTAAGGAACAGACAGATGATTTTTCAGTTTCCTTTTTACCCTACAACTGCCAAGAAGACCTCGCTAATGTCCCCATGCCACTCATCTGGGTGGAATTGGGCGGGGTTAGTGATTTCTAAAGAATAAGATTGGTGGCTGTACCTTCACCTTTCTTTGAGGAGCTCCTGGCTTCACGTCTGCCTTGTTAGTGGCATGTAAGTCCCCATAGCTTGCAATGTATTGAATTAGATTCATCAGAGCAGCACAAGAGTCTGAGCACGTTCTAACATGGACAACGTCACTCGAACAGTGCAATTCAAAGTGTGGTTCAGTCTGGACAGGACAGAGGGAAAAAAGGATAAGAACGTTTACTAAAACAAGAGAAAAAACATTTTTGCATAGGTTTACATTAAATAAAATATTATAATTTGTTTTGCCACAGGAAGTATGTATTTATAATAACTCAATATTAATCTTAAAATATTTTATCCATTTCTGATCAAAATTAGGCAAGTGGAAAAAACTTCAGTATGTTTTTAGCCTCTTCTAAAAAAATAAAAATACTCAAGTAAAAATATCCATTTATTTTAATAACTTACTTTGTCTCCATCAGAATCAGACTTTACTGCAGTTATGGTTAATTCCAAAAGTCCCATATCCATCACACGAACATAATCTAAAAAATTTTTAATTAATAAAATAACTGAGTATAACTTTCAAAAAATGCTTATCCAACAGACATCTAATAAAACTAGCATTTCTTTAAAATCTGTGGCAGGTAGTATTACAAATTCTTATACTGGAAATATAGCTTCAACCTACAAAAATCCTACAGTTCTCTTTATTTTTAGTTAGAAACAAAATTTGACTTATATTAATTAAGTATATATAATTTGATGCATTTCACCAATGTTATTGATATTACAAACTGGTATTACAATATTCAAACTGATAAGATCTGGTAGTATTACAAATTCTTATACTGGAAATATAGCTTCAACCTACAAAAATCCTACAGTTCTCTTTATTTTTAGTTAGAAACAAAATTTGACTTATATTAATTAAGTATATATAATTTGATGCATTTCACCAATGTTATTGATATTACAAACTGGTATTACAATATTCAAACTGATAAGATCCTTCAGTTCAGTTCAGTCGCTCAGTTGTGTCTGACTCTTTGCAACCCCATGGACTGCAGCACACCAGGCCTCCCTGTCCATCACCAACTCTTGGAGTTTACTCAAACTCATGTCCATTGAGTCGGTGATGCCATCCAACCATCTGATCCTCTGTCGTCCCCTTCTCCTCCCACCTTCAATCTTTCCCAGCATCAGGGTCTTTTCAAATGAGTCAGTTCTTCACATTGGGTGGCTACAGTACCGGAGTTTCAGCTTCAGCATCAGTCCTTCCAATGAGCATTTAGGATTGATTTCCTTTAGGATAGACTGACTGGATCTCCTTGCAGTCCAAGGGACTCTCAAGAGTCTTCTCCAACACTCAGCCTTCTTCACAGTCCGACTCTCACATCCATACATGACTACTGGGAAAACCATAGCCTTGACTAGATGGAACTTTGTTGGCAAAGTAATATCTCTGCTTTTTAATATGCTGTCTAAGTTGGTCATAACTTTTCTTCCAAGGAGTAAGCGTCTTTTAATTTCATGGCATTATTTCAGAGTTAAAATATTTTAAAAATATTGAGATACAAAAAATAAAACTACATTCATCTATCCTAGATACTGTTTTTTTTTAACTCTTACCTCTACTCAAATTTATAGTAACAGTATTACACTTGTCAGACAGGTGTAAAGCAGCTTCATCCAAAATTATTCTGGGGGGAAAAAAAAGATAAGATCAAGACCTGAAAAACTAACCTCAAATATATGCTGCATGATCACGTAGTTGTACCATTCTATCTCATATAAATGTTATCAAAGTGATATGAAGAATCTAATTTATAAATGTCATCGAACATTTTCTTTAAAACTCACTGTTTATGAGTAACAAATATTTAAATGGTGTGACTGAGATTAAACATCTGCTCAAATTAATTTTAAATTTTTAACAGTTTTAATAGATGACCAAATCACAAAGTTTAAATTAGGAAAATAAAGTGCATCAAGTATTATAGGAAGTTTATACATAAATGTTTTAAAAAGTAAACTAACAATCTCAAGAGTTAATTTTTGCCCTAAAAAATGAAATACAGTAACAAACTGAAGAGATATGACGAATCACCTGAGAAAGAAAAATGGAAAACTTGATAAAGGAACATGACTAACAGTAAAAGAATGTTGCTTTTAACAAACAATTGAGACTTTAATTAAAGGGTTTAAATCTCTATTAGTATGTTTTGAACAGCTGCATTCAATAGACAGTGAGGTTTACATGGTACCTGAGAGTAGAAGATGATTTATCCAAGGCGACACTACTTGAAACGCTGAATGTTTCAACAGTAAGAAGGGATCGGATTGGCAAATAAAGGGGCCTAATATAAGACAGAAACGAGAACATTAGTCTGTCAAAACAAAAGAAACCTCCTTTAAAGAGCATTTTGAATCTTAACTCTACTGAATACTTTTTTCAAAACTTAGTACATATCTTAAAGAGTAAAACTTTATTTTGCTCCACTTATGAACTCACCTATAATCAAGTGCACAGCTCCAGAGATGAACATGAAAGGTTGTAAATGAAGTTGGAGGATTGTATCCCAGAACAGGTTCATCAGCAATATTCAAGAAGTATAAAATCTATAATCACAAAAATATAAAATGCCCTGCTTTAGAAGAAAAAAAGAGTTTTGATATGATATCCTTAATACCAACATGAAATAAAATAGCTTATAAAAAGAATCAACCATTCAGTGAAAAATCATAATGTTAGAAGAAAAAAAAAATCATCATTTGAAGGAATTTACTTCTAAAGTTTTTGCAAAACTAGGGTTTGAAATGAAGAGATTCATCTAACAATCACACTGCTACAAGGATCTTGGAAAAATCATCTCCTATGAAACTAACAAAAGTATGTATAATCTACCATCAACATGATTTTGCTTGGAATAATTTTTTTTGAAAACAAATTTTCCTAAAGTCTGTTTAAAACTCTCCTTCTGGTGTTCCATAAACCCATTGTTGGGAGAAGTTCTTTTCCCTTTCATTTATACCCACCTCAGTCTAAAAACCAATCCTCTCACCACCATTTATCCTCCTATATTTCTATCTAAATAAAAAGGTTAGGCTGAATCTCTCTCTTAACGACAGCCAGCAGACTAACCATCTCTCTATCCCCTCTCTATATACACTTTATGTTTCAGGATGTTTCTTAAAGCATTTAAGTTTAAAACAACTTATTTTCCAAGAGCAAAGAAAAGGTTTCTAAGAAAAATGAACAAGAATTACATAGAGCACAGTTTTTATTCTCACGTAAAGAAGTGTGAACTTTACCCAAAGTTTCCTCTGAAAAAATATAATTAACCAAATACAGTTATTACATTGGAAATTTATCACATAAATCCTTATAAATGCCTCAATGTATGTTGTTGGCCTAGGGAATAATTCTGAAACTATGGTACTTGAATATATGGTTATTTAAAAAGGAAAAAAAAAAAGAATACACAGTTATAAGTGCAAGTCAACACATCATTTATTTTCCTCTATGACAGACACTGTATTGGTCACTTCCTTTTAATGACAGAAGATAACTCTGTCTTCGAGATGTTTAAGAACCAAACATTAAGGTAAAAAAACAATTACATTCTGGGGTGGTAATAATGTCCTATTTTCTAACATAAGAGGCAGTGCTGTATAGGAGTATTTACTTCATGAAAATGCAACGAGCACTGAACATTTATGATTTGTGAACTCTTCAGTATGTGCAGTACATACTAACAGAGTAAAAAATAAATCAATACATACGTCCCAGCTCTCTTACCTGCTCATGCCAGCTAAGCCCAGAAGGAAGCATTCTATGCTGGAGAGTAGCTCCTTTTAGCCCTACAGCAATGAGAAACTCCTACACAGAACAACACAAAAAGGTATGTTTATCACCTACATGACATTCTAGTTCAAAACTTTAAAAGTTTTTCTAAGAAAACAAATATCTTGTATTTATGCAATCATTTTTATTAGCTAGTAATTCAATCAGCTGAGAGCTGAGAATTGATGCTTTTGAACTGTGGTGTTGGAGAAGACTCTTGAGAGTCCCTTGGACTGCAAGGAGATTAAACCAGTCCATCCTAAAGGAGATCATCCTAAAGGAGTCTTGAATGTTCACTGGAAGGACTGATGCTGAAGCTGAGGCTCCAATACTCTGACCACCTGATGTGAAGAACTGACTCATTGGAAAAGACCCTGATGCTGGGAAAGATTGAGGGCAGGAGGAGAAGGGGAAACAGAGGATGAGATGGTTGGATGACATCACTGACTCAATGGACATGAGTTTGAGCAAGCTCTGGAAGTTGGTGATGGACAGGGCAGGCTGGGGTGCTGCAGGCCATGGGGCTGCAAAGAGTCAGACATGACTGAGCGACTAAACTGAAGTGAATCAAATCAGGAACAAGTATTTAATGGTATAAAAGTATAAAATACACACCTTTGTATTGGACTCTGATTTATCAGACACTATTTTAACTGCAACAGACAGCATATTCAAAGTGTCTCCTCCAACACCATCTGAAGAAGCTCGACTGAGGCCATCTTCTTCAGAGGAATAAATAGTAGGTTCTAACCAATGTGGGCGGGTTGAACTAGGCAGTCGTGTTTCTGTAGAAGGAACTGCTCCATCCACTATGCCTATATCCACAATGAGAGGACAATATAATAGAATGATTACATGAAATTAACTCACAAACTTCTGTAACCCAAACAAAAATCCATGTTCTTCCACTGAACATAACATAACCCTGGAGGCAAAATGACCAAGAACTAGCTTGGCATTAATAATTCATTCTTCTCTACTAATGTTGGAATAAGTGACAAACAAAAAACTGAGATCTGAAACGTCAAGGAAGTTACATTTAAATTGGGAAATCTGATAAACATTAAGCATGTGCAAGTATCCCACTTCTACTCATGAAGAAACACAAGGAATGTGCTGAAAGACCAGTATATTCTGTATGTACTACCAAAAGGAAATACCACTTGAGAAAAAATAATCAACCGATCAGTGTGTAATAAGATATGGTATATCCATAAAATGGGCTATTCCTTGGCAGTAAAAAGGAATGAAACACTGGTACATTTGGATTAACCTTGAAAACATCACGCCAAGAAGACAATCACAAAACATCTTCTATCGTGGGACCCCATTTACATGGAACAGCCAGAGTACACAAACCCCGAGAGACAGAATAAATGAGTGGTTTCTCAAGGCTGGCTTCCCTGGTGTCTCAGGTTTCTCAAGGCTGGTTTCCCTGGTGGCTCAGGTTTCTTAAGGCTGGCTTCCCTGGTGGCTCAGCCAGTGAAGAATCTGCATGCAACTGAGGCAACCCGGGCTCGATCCCTGCGTCGGAAAGATCCCCTGGAGAAGGGAATGTTCAGAGAATCCCATTGACAGAGGGATTTCTTGCCTGGAGAAGCCCACTGACAGAGGAGCCTGGAGGGCTACTGTTCATAGGGTCACAAACCGTCAGACATGACTGAGTGACTAACACTTCTTAAGGCTAAAGGGGACTGCAGGACTTTGGGGGTTTACAGCTGACTTTCTTTTGGGGGTGATGAAAATGTTCTCAAGTTGACTATGATAATGGTTACACAACTCTATGAAATACTAAAAACCATTGAAATGTATACTTTCAATGGGTGAATTACATGGAATGTGAATTATATCTCAATAAAGTCATTGTAAAAAAAAAAACATAAAAGCCAACTTTTAATTTAAAATAATTTTTACTTTGCCAGTAGAACAGAACACCCCATGGAAAATAACTTCTAATATCGATTTCTGTTCTCAGTAAATTTTCATCAAGCAAGATTTAAACGTGTCTAACCATCAGTGAACAAAGCACACCTACTGCGCACCTGCCCTACCTTTGTGGTAGAGGCTGAAACTGCTGCAATGAAGGCACACGTAGTGCTTGTCATCAAAGCCTTCATACTTTGTCACACAAAACAACGAGCCGCTGCTGAACTCTGACCAGAATTCACCATGCTTGTTTTCCAGCAGATCTCCATTATCTTGCTAATAAGATCAGAAAACACAGAGAAGCCCATCAGTTAAGCACAGAAAAGTAAGAACGACCCTGGAGATGCTCCTTCTGATTCAGGTCAGGAGGATCTCCCCACTGCGGCAAAGCTGTCTGGTTCCTGAACCATCCAACATGGCGGTATGAAAAATGTTATGTCACAGGCCTCTTCGGCCAAATGATCCCCTGTCCTGCATCCTCCTTTACAACAGGTAAATTACTGTAACCACTTCAAGAGTACAACTGGCATGTTTTCCAAAAGAAGGTTCATATAATGTTTATCTTTTGATCTGCCATGAAAGCTAAATTTCCAAAGCTGCTGTAATCATGGCCCGCCTCAGAAAACTGACTGTTATCGCTCAGTGAAACAACCTCAAACTACCTCAATGACTGACTGAGTGTATCATGGCAGTTTTAAAATGAGATGTACTTGAAAATCACTTTAGATTTGTAAATTCTTACCTTTACATCTGTAAACACTGCAATTAACCCATGATTAATACTCAGAAGAACTGAGAGAAAACTCTGTGAGTTCTTGTTCTGGGAGTCTAGTTTTTTTTTCCTACGAGAACGATAATTGGGATCAACAGTAGAAAAATACTGCAAAGTCTCCTCCTCAGATCCACTTTCCTCATCTATGAGAAATAAATGGCACAATTACAGCTGTTCTAACAGCTTATTAAAATAAAAGGGCATTCAAACTTGAACATTATCACAAGAATATTCATTTCACCTGTTTATTTTTTACAAAGAATCAGGTATGATAATAAAAATGTACCTATGTTTTTCTCTACCACTGAACTTCAGACAGTGTATATACTATCACTATAAATATAACATTATTAATAAACAGAAGTGGGAAAATACTATGTCAGTAAAAGATATAATAAAATATTGTTATAAATGGGGAATACCAAACAAACATTTTAAAATCCATCAATTTAAAAGGTTACTACTTTGTTTACTGGTAAACCAGGCATTCTAATTCAGAAGAAATCTAAAATATATTACCATAGTGAACTGTAGATTTAAATGGACTAAAACTATCCTTGCTGAAGGTATTAATCAGCTGACTGGCTACTGAAAGCCCAATACCATACGAAATATTTTCAAATGTCTCTACTGGTGAAGGAGCTGTTGGTTCCCATAGCAGCAAATCATTAAAGATCCTATAAAGACAAAAGTTGAAAAATAAATACATAACTCCTACTTCAACTAAAGGCAAACCATAGGATACTCCTTTAAGAAGTCACATGAATAGCAATTTTTCTAAAGGGTGAAATGAAATTTCTTTCAATGGAAAAATAATTGATATACTTTTCAGGGCAGTGAGAAAGGAAGCTGTACAATTACATACCTAGTTAGCTATCTGCCTAGTTTCACCAGTGTTAATACAGATCAAGTTACATACATCTGAATGCACTTAGGTTATTAAAAATAAAAACACATAAATAACAAAAGGAGGACTGTTCATGTATATGAAAACACTCTGTAAACTACAGCCTCAATCCTATGGGACAGCCAAGGGAGAATTATTTTCACTTTACACTTGAAGAAACTGCCTCATAAAGGTTAAGTGACCTGCCCAAGGTCACAAAGCTCATTAATGGGAGAGCCGGGACCAGAGCCCAGATTACGTCCAGCTCCCTGCTCAGTTCTTTCCATTGCTAATGGTCTCTAGGTATATCTGCTTTTACTTTCTTCAACAGAAAGCACAGCTTCACTGGGAAATTTGTATGAGATGAAGAAGCATATAGAACAGGGAATAAAGAGAGGAAACTTTTAACTCACGGAACAGCCAAGTTAATACTGATAACTGCTGGGATGATACATGTCCAGCCAGGCTAACATCACATCCCACTTTTTGAAACAGGTATTTGTCATTTCTCAGATATCCCCAGCCCCACCACTCACCTCCACGTTGTCAGGAAAACCGAGACTTTACAATGCCCTTTACAAAGATTGTTGTTAGGCCTGGACCCATTGAGTATCCTTCACAGGCATAATGCAGTAGTCACTGCACCTAGAATACTCTATCTTCTTGTTTCCCTTCCCTAGGCTGTAGCCCTTCAGAGAGAGGACCTGGTGCCTCAGTCATCTTTACACGTGCCGAGCACGGTGGCCGTGACATAGCAGGCACTGAAGGCTTGAAGGGAGGACCAGCGGATGACTCACACCGAAGGACTGCCAAAAGCACAGGCTCATCGTAAAGCCTAGTGTGAATACCAATCAAGGTGATAAGCGATGACGCATCCCTGGAACCTTCCTGTGAGAAGCCACTGGTCTAGGAACTTCCTGGGCCAACTCCTGAGCTTTTGAGGCCCTAGAAAGTATAAGCCAGGACTGAGTACTGTCACTCTCCATAAACTGCAATCCCCACCCATAAGGGCTCTTTTTGGAGGCATCACTGGGTAAAGAACACCAGACACTCAGGGCAGAAGCATGTCTCATCTCAGACACACAGACAGCGATGCCCACATCTGTTCAGTATTCATATGGCTCATCCTCTCTTGGGCACATTACTCACAGAACAAAGAAACAAGTGTCTAAATCCAGGTCTTAGTCTAAACTCCTATATGAAGAAACAGTGAAAGTATAAAATGAAGAATTTTCTCAGGAAATTTTCCTTTGCCTTATTCCCTACAGCTATTGGTTAAAGAAGAAGGCAATGGCACCCCACTCCAGTGCTCTTGCCTGGAAAAACCCATGGACGGAGGAGCCTGGTAGGCTGCAGTCCATGGGGTCACTGAGAGTTGGACGCGACTCAGTGACTTCACTTTCACTTTTCACTTTCATGCGTTGGAGAAGGAAATGGCAACCCACTCCAGTGTTCTTACTTGGAGTATCCCAGGGACGGCGGAGCCTGGTGGGCTGCTGTCTATGGGGTTGCACAGAGTTGGACACCACTGAAGCAACTTAGCAGCACTGGTTAAAGAAAAATTATTACTTGAAATAAAACCTGGAGTTTGTAGTATGAGGCCTGCAAACCTAAGTTTCATATGATTTTACTGTTTTCATGATTTTACATTTTGGTCTAAACACAGTTTTGACACCATTAATACATAAGATGATGTTTTAAATCAAGAAAGGAAACATTTAAGATATTTAGAGATATCACTGTGGTTTTGTGGCTATGAGCCTGAAACATAATGAAGGCTCAGTAAATATCTGATTTAATAAACTAGGTAGAGAATTTTCTGTATTCTATTCTAAAGGACTTTTGACATAGGAGGAAAAAAAATCTTTCTGTATCTAAGATTATCTCTCTAAGAGTCAAAGCACTAAAGGAATGCATGCTCAGTCACTCGGTCGTGTCCAACTCTGCGACCCCATGGACTGCTGCCCACCAGGCTCCTCTGTTCATGGGGTTTTCCAGGCAAGAACACAGGAGAGGGTTGCCATTTTCTCCTCCAAGACTAAAGGAATAAACTATTATTTTAAATGTATGCAGTAAAGGCAGAATTGGTTCTAATTCCTGCTCAGAAAGATATTTTTAAACTTTATATATAGTAAAGGGCATTATTGAGACATTTAGCAAAATGTTAATTGGGTCTGAGAGTTAGATGTTAATGTATAATATTAATTTTCTCATTCTGAGGGCTGAACTATGGTTAGGTAAAATAATGCCTGTTCGTGAGAAATACACATTCAACTGCTCAAGGCTGAAGGGACAAAAACTCAGCAACTTACTCTCAAATGGTTGAAGGGATAAAAATCTCTTTATACTGTACCTGCAACATTCCGATAAGTTTGAGAATGTCTGAAAATTTTTAAAATAAAAAAATGTAAATAAAAAGCCAAATGAAGGGCAAAGAATTCATACTCTGAGTAACGGAGAGGCGTGATCTCTATGATCCAGAGGGTGGGAACACTGCAGTATTTATACAATCCTAGGGGCCTGGGAGACAGAGAAGTGAGCAGAGAGAGAGAGAGTAGAAGCTCTCTTAAGCAACCTACCCAACCAGCTCCCCAGATGAACAGGCAATCTCCGGTTTCCCGATTTACCACCCCACCTGCCAGACCGACAGGCCCCCCAAACACGGCCTGTCTGCTGCTGGTGGGCAGCTTCCCAGCCCACCTGAGAACGTCTGCTCCCACAGCTGTGCTGTATGCCTCGTCTAGTCACCGATGACTATATTCCTTGTTTAGTCACCTTGGGTTCACTGCATTTGGCCCCAGATCCACTTATACCAGCTATATGCAATTGTAAGCAGTTTAATTCAATACTGTGCTAACTGATGACTTTTAAGTATACAGACTGAAGGGAAAACATCTTAAAAACCTGAAAGGATTCTGCACTCAGACTGGCTTGAAACTATTTTTTTACTCTACTTTAAAGAAATTGAAACTGAGAGCTGTAGCCAAAGCCTTGGGTAAACATCAAGCAAATAAATTCTAACCAGTGGCTCATAATCAAAAAAGGCCTGGGCCTGTATTTTAAAAGAAGTGGTAAATGAACAAGTATTTGTAAATGCAATGTTTCAGGTATGTATCACAATTTTGATGCCCCAATTTAACCTGCTCAATCAATGCAGAAGGAGACAGAAGCGGATGAAGGCCTCTGGCCTCTGGGCTGAACCTTGCACTAACTGTTTCATTTTGCTCAGTCTTAGCCTTGCACATTAGTTAGTCTGGTAGACATTCCTCAGCCAAAAAATAAGGAGCGTGATCTAGAGATCAGTGGTTTCCAAACTTTAGATCATGTATAAATCCAAATCCTATTTGGCACTAAGTAAATCTACAGTGGGCTTCCCTGGTAGCACAATGGTAGAGAATCCATTTGCCAACGCAGGAGACGCCAGAGATGAAGGTTCGATCCCTGGACTGGGATGATTCACTGGAGGAGGAAACAGAGGCCCACTCCAGTATTCTTGCCTGGGAAATCCCATGGACAGAAGAGCCTGGCAGGCTACAGTCCATGGGGGTCACGAAGAGTTGGACACAACTGAGTGACTGACTACACATACATGCAAATCTATAGCAGAAATAACAATCTGCAGTTTCTGAGGATTAACAAAAATTTGGATAACTTATTTACATGTGGGAAGCTACAATAACAGACACTAAGGACATATTTTTTCCTAGAAACCCACATGGCCACCTTTCCACTATGCCAGAGTGGAGGGGAATGACGACAATAATAGAGGACTACTGGGTGTTTACTCTTTGCCAGGCACTGTTCTCAGAACTTTCCAAACGTTATACCATTTAATGCTGCAAACCAGCCTCTGAGGCCTGTACAGGTTATCACTGCCATTTTACAGGTGAGGAAACGGAGCTCTTGGGGACTAGGTAAACTATCCAAGATCTTCATCTATGATCATTCTACTCTAGAAGGCCATTTATTTCAAAATACTTGCTTGGTATATATGTTTAAAGGTATTTAAATATGGTAAATTTAAGTTTTTATATACAAGTTGTAAGTTAAGAGTTTCTAACAAGATGTGTGTGTGTGTGTGTGTGTGTGTGTGTTTTTAAACTCTCAGGAGGGACACTCCTTGTACAAAGACTCTAGGACTCTGATTCTACACCAGTGTCTCTTGGCCCTCTATCCAAGTATCTTCCAACTCTTTTTCACATCACTGTCGGTTCAGTTTGGTCGCTCAGTCATGTCCGACCCTTTGCGACCCCATGGACTGCAGCACCCCAGCCTTCCCAGTCCATCACCAACTCCCGGAACTTGCTGAAACTCATGTCCATTGAGTCAATGATGCCATCCAACCATCTCGTCCTCTGTTGTCCCCTTCTCCTCCTGCCTTCAATCTTTCCCAGCACCAGAGTCTTTTCCAATGAGTCAGTTCTTCGCATCAGGTGGCCAAAGTATTGGAGTTTCAGCTTCAGCATCAGTCCTTCCAATGAACATTCAGGACTGATCTCCTTTAGTACTGACTGGTTTGATCTCCTTGCAATCCAAAGGACTGGTTAGAATTAGAAGCTCTAACTTATAACTTGTGTATAAAAACTTTAATTTACCATATTTAAATACCCTGAAACATATATACCAAGCAAGTATTTTGAAATAAATGGCCTTCTAGAGTAGAAAGATAGTAGATCCTGAAGAACTTGGATAATTTACCTAGTCCCCATGAGCTCCGTTTCCTCATCTATAAAATGGCAGCAATGACTTGTAGAGGCCTCAGTGCATTGTCCTATCACTGTGCACAGAGGCATTTTCTCAGTACTCTAAGGGGACAGAGGGCAACCAGGCGACCTAGGGTGGAGGGAGTAAGTGCTTCACACACAAAAAACCCCGTTACCAGACGCATTGCTTAGGAGACTTCACTGTGACAACAGCCCACCACAACAGTACTGGCTCTACAACCAACGTCATACGAAGTGCACCGCAGGAGTCGACAATACTGAAACAGGACAAGGAAGTGCACCGCAGGAGTCGACAATACTGAAACAGGAAAAGGAAGTGCACCGCAGGAGTCGACAATATTCCAACAGGAAAAGGGAGAGGGAAGAGGGAACCAGGGAGGTGGGGTGGCAGAGAGGCAGAAAAGCTCAACCCCAGAGATTTAAGCAGATATGTGTAACTCACCTATTATAAAGCTTCTCATAAAAGCTTTTATTAGGTAGTGTTATATGAATACTGGGTAATGTAAGTTCCAGCACATAGTGAGAATTGCTGATTGCTTTATTCTGAAACTCTGTCATTTCTACAGGGTCTCCTGGCATCACCATCTAGAACGTAACAGTTTAGTGCAAAAAAAAAAAAAAAAAAGAAAGCATCAAATAACCATTTTATACTTAAAAGAGTAATAGTATCTGCTTATCCTACCCATATGGCATGGTATGTGAGCAAATAAATAAGCATGTAACTTTTAACCAAGGGGGGAACAAAAGCATGTATTATTCAATTTTGGAGCTAAAAATCTAGCAAAAACCATATACAAAGTATTTAAAAGATAAAGCATTAAAACCATGGCTATCTGACAGAGGGCAAATCTGTTGTTGCTTGCTCACACTTTTACTTTACCTGTTCATTTTCAAACATTACTCTACGGGAAGAGAAGGGAGACGGGGCAGGCCTTCTCAGATCACAGACATCCTTCAGGGAATGAGCGCCTCCCTCTTCCTCCTGATAGTGGCCGTCACTTTCCTCTTCCTCCTCAGCTGCTATTCTCTCCAAAATGGAATGCATGGCTGGTGGGTTCACTTTCAGTACAATTCTGACAGCAAAGAGGATTTTTAAAAGCAAGATCTAAGTGTAAACTGCAAAACTAACTTGTGTACAACTAACACAAAGGCCAATGATTAAATCATTAATGACAGGCGTAAAGTTTGATTATGTCGAATGTAACCCACTCCTATAATCTTAAAAGTGGAATTGATGAAATAAGCAAATAAAAGAAAGGCATTAACATTTCACACTTGGATAACCGGAAACACTCATCTTTTGAGAATAAAAGGGATATTTAAAATTTCATTAACAAAGTTACAGTTATCAAAGGGGTAAGGAGATGGGGGAGAGATAAATGAAGAATTTAGGATTAGCAGATACATACTAACATATATAAAACAGATAAACATCAAGCTCCTACTTATAGCAACGGCAACTATATCCGATGTAATAAATTGTAATGGAAAAGAATATGTGTGTGTGTGTGTATAACTGAATCACTTTCCTGTACACCAGAAATCAACACAATATTATAAATCAACTATAAATCAATAAAATTTTTAAAAATTTCATTAACAACTAGCACATTTACCTTAGAACTTTATTTATTACCATTAAACCAAATCCTACATGCTAGCTGTTTGGCTATCGTGAAAAACTCGCATACCTAAGAAACCTCATGTTAAATAAACTGCTCAAATGGAAAAAGGAGAGATTGGTTGGGGAGTATTTTAGAACTGCAATGACAAGAGTAATCTTCCCCTTTAGGAATTTCAGTAATAAAAAGCTAGTGTTATTGGGGGTGTTTTGTATTACAGCTACAAACCCCAAACATCAGGAGCTGACAGTTTTTGAAGACAGGCGCTTCTGTCCAGATAAGGCCAGTCCTTTCCTAACCCCCTGTGGCACATCACTAGCACAAGGCTCTGTGGTCTCCTTTTCACCACACCAGCCTGCGCCACGAGCCACGGCACTCTCAAACAAAACAGCTCTGCTGTATCTACAAAAGCTTCCTTGTTTTTCCTAAGAAAGCGGTGCCAGTTGCTACTAGTTATTAAAACAACTGGTTCCTAATTTATAGATATCCTAATGTGAACTGTGCTTTCAAATTACCTAACTGAAGTAGATTCATTCGTGATGAAAACTCCTGGTCGTTATCAGCCATGCACTGACATGCCTGTCCTAGGAGTCTGCCAGGTCTCATCAGCGGGTAGGGGTGTAGAAGAAGGCAGGTAGAAAAATGGCACAGGAACAATCACAACTGTTCGTTTTGTTTGTTTGTTTTTGGCTGCACCATGTGGCTTGTGGGATCTTTAGTTGTTCCCCAACCAGGAGCTGAATCTGCATCCCCTGCAGTGGAAGTGCAGAGTCCTAACCACTGGACTGCCAGGTGAGTCCCGCAATCACCGTAAGTTTTTACTCATAGACATACTCAGTTTTCAGTATAATAAAGGATCATTCCTGCTGCCGCATTCCTGCTAAGTCAATTCAGTCATGTCTGAGTCTCTTCAACCCCACGGACTGTAGACTGCCAGGCTTCTCTGTCCATGGGATTCTCCAGGCAGGAATACTGGAGTGGGTTGCTATGTCCTTCTCCAGGGGATCTTCCCGACCCAGGGATCGAATCTGCATCTCCAGCAGCTCCTGCACTGCTGGTGGACTCTTCACTGCTGAACCACTGGGGAAGCCCACTATCAGGCTAATTTAATTTTAAAAAATCATTTCTACTGCCTAAGAAATCCCGAAGCAGTAGTTCTCTAAATCCAACTGCACACTGGAATCACCAGATATACTTTTTTCCCACTGAAATACAGTTGATTTACAATGTTGTGTTAATTTCTGCTGTACATCAAAGCAATTCAGTTATACATGTACATACATTCTTGTATATTCTTTCCATTATGGTTTATCATAGGATACTGAACATTGTTTATCCATTCTATATATAATAGAATCTGCTAATTCCAAGCTCCCACTCCATTCCTCCCGTATCTCCCTCCCCCTTGACAGCCACAAGACTGTTCCCTGTGAGTCTATTCCTGCATCCTAGGTAAGTCCATCTGTGTCCTATTTCAGATGCCACATCTAAGTGATACTATATGACATGTCTTTCTCTTTCTGACTTACTTCCCCTAAGTATCTTAATCTCTAGTTCCATCCATGTTGCTGCAAAGGGCATCATTTCATTCTTTTTTATTGAGTGGTCAATGGTATACAGGTGGCACATCTTTTTTAATCCATTCACCAGTCTACGCACATTGAGGCTGTTTCCATGTCTTGGCTATTTTTAATACTACTGCTATGAACATATCACCTGGTATAATTTTTAAAACTCTACTGGTACACAGGCTCTATCTCAGAATCTCAAGGTGGGGCCCAAGAATCAGTGTTTTTCAAAAGCTCCCCAGATATGAAAACACTTTCCTGAAATAACCGCTGACTACAAAATTCATCTGACAATTAACCAAATGGTGCTGTATAATTTAGCTTCTACTAAAGCCCTTTATAAAAATGAACTACTTTTAGAATGGTTAATGATTCTTTTGTCTAATTAGGCTAGGTAACCTGAGGCCAGAGAACATACTATGTATGTCCATCTCTGTCAGTTATCTCACAGTCATCTCTGATAAAGTAGTACTCACTAACATATTTTTAATATTTCTATTTTCCTCTGGGTTCTCTTATCAAGGCTGGATACTTTTAGCTTAAATTTATGGCCAAAATGTCAGTCAAAAAAGCTAGAGTAATTTATTTTTAAAAGGGAATTCTCATTAAATGCATGTGTCATATACACTGGCTTACTCACCGCGGCCAGTCAAAGTCATCTGATGACGTTGTATCTCCATCTCCTCCACTAGCCACATGGAAAAACTTAATAGATGGTTCTCCTTTATCTTCCTGGAATGACCCTAGTAAAACAAGACTGATTAATGGAAATGCATTTCTTCTCCCACATTAAGAAAAGATACTTGCTTCTTTAGATGAGCACACAGCCTCTAAATCAGGGACATGGTGCAGCATTAAGTTCAACAACATGCATTCATTTGTTTCTGCTGCACATGTACACATGAGGAGACAGGACGAACAGATAAACTGAAGATGCTATATTCTGTACAAACTCAAATTCTTATGTACCGATAGTTAAACAGTAGTGTAAGGTACATAATCATAACATATTAAATATAGTAATTGCCACTTACTGAGTGCCACTTATCATCATTCTACATAAAAGTTTATGCCGTTAATCTAGGAATGCAGAGATAATAACTATATTTCTAAATGTTTGACAAGCACTGTTTAAGAATTATCTCTTCACAATAATCTCATATATGCTTTCTCATTCCATTTTACAAAGAATGACTTTCCACCAGAACAATGAGTTTATCACTAAAAGATAAGGGAAGATTTTAGATACCCGTTAAAGGTCTTTTCATGAGATGATAATTGGCAACAGTCACTACCCTGCTTATTTAACTTCTATGCAGAGTACATCATGAGAAACACTGGGCTGGAAGAAGCACAAGCTGGAATCAAGATTGCTGGGCAAAATATCAATAACCTCAGATATGTAGATGACACCACCCTACGGCAGAAAGTGAAGAGGAACTAAAAAGCCTCTTGAAAATGAAAGAGGAGAGTGAAAAAGTTGGCTTAAAGCTCAACATTCAGAAAATGAAGATCATGGCATCTGGTCCCATCACTTCATGGGAAATAGATGGGGAAACAGTGGAAACAGTGGCAGACTTTATTTTT
>SJYX01020185.1:569234-674497 GCA_006410675.1 Oreotragus oreotragus
TGGCAGACATGGGGAGGGGGCGGGCAGAGGACAGACTGTTTAGGAACCACAGAATATGTCAGGATCTTCCAGAGACTTGGGTCACTCCAAGTCCATATATTGTCTTCATTAGCTGACAAAAGCAAAGTAATACGGGAAAACTTAGAACGGACTACACAAAGAAAACTCACTGGAGATTAGTATGATGGTTCAAAGTTCAAGCTCTAGAATGAGACTTGGGTTTGAATCTTGACTGTGCCATTTACTACACTGACCTTGGGAGGTACTTCTTAAGAAATTGGCAGATTCCTCACATATGACAAAAATAATTGGAAATAACAAGCCTCCTGTAACTATGATGATTAAAGGAAACAAGATCAGGTGTGTGCAGTGTTCAGCACATAGCAAATACAGAGTGACAGTCAAAAAATTTTGACTACTATTAACCCTACAACGAGAAAGTGGTAGGTGGTACTGAAAAGTAGGCTATTGGAGCAACTTAAGTCCGTGCACCATAACTCCTGAGCCCGTGTGCTGCAACTACTGAAGCTCACGCACCTAGAGTCTGTGCTCCACAAGAGCAATCACAGTGAGAAGCCTGTGCACCACAATTAGAGGGCAGCCCCTGCCCGTCGCAACCAGAGAAAAGCCCATGCAGCAACGAAGACCCAGCACAGCCAAAAATAAATAAATCCTTTTTAAAAGTAAGCTAAAGCACTATTATTCACAAAGTGAATAAATTCTCATGCACTGCAGTTTCTTTTAAAAAAGTGACCTATATCACATTTGTATACAATAATGGAAAAGAGTTGTTACTCTTGTTTTCTAACATATGTCCTTAAATTTTATTATATTTAGGGACTGTCATATACTTCTTACTTTACGTTTCAGTAGCAATTGTTTTTATTCTGACTCTTTTAAAGACACGGTCACTCTTACCAACTAGTTCTCTAAATGTAAGTTCCAATTTAACTTGTTCAGGGGTTGATCCTCCTAGGAATTCAGTTTTAAACTCTAGATCTGTGAATGCTAAATGAAGAATCTCCTTCTGAAGTGACTTCTTAAACCATGGTCCTCTCTCTTGATCTGATCGAAGATCAGGTATTGGGAAGCGAACAGAAAGGTTTAATGCTGGCGTGGCAACTTGTACTGATACACGGCAGTTTGCAGGATTATGTGAATCATCTAGAAATACTTCAGTGAAAGCTTTGTGCTGAAATACAAAAACATCAAAAAAATGCCAAAATGTTAAATTAAGCAAATAAACACAAATGACACTGGCATTTAACATTATGATGTATACAATCACTATTTCCTCATTTTACAATTAATATTACTATATTACTTTAGTGTAATGAAATTTATAATGCAACAGCTACCAAAAAAGTCAGAACTATCAGCAAAAGTTACACCCTCATATAAAGAAATTAATTCAAATAAATACTGAACCAAAGTGAAGACGCAGGTGCTTTAGACATAAATATTTTACCAGACTAAAAAAGGAGCAATGTGTAAATTAGCTTATCAAAAAAACTCAGTATGATTAAAAATCACTATAGAACTGAGCATTCAATCTGAAGGATTTCCCCACCAATATGCTATTTCAAAGACTCCAATGTAAAATCAGGTGAATTATACCAAATGCAAAGGCCCATTCCTGATTCATCCCTGTATTTCCAGAACTAAGTCCAAGCCTGGCACATCAAAGGTTTGAAATAAATATTCTGTAAATGACTCACTCTGAGCTCCCATCTAACTCAAGGATATGACCCCATCAGATGACCCTTAGAAGCCAAAACATGTATGCAACATTGACTTAAAGCCACATTATAATAAAATGGTCAAAGTACATGCCTTTCAGATAAAAGTCTATTCATATTTTTTTCTCTGCAATGAATTACAACTTGTTAAGCTTTAGTCCAGAGTACAGTGTAGATGATAACACTCCTCAATTTCATGGATCAGTCTCTGACAACCTAGATTAGCAAGTTCTGCTTTTATACTAAGACTTGGATCAGATTCTTTCCCTCCCCTATTATGACTTTCATATATTAATCCCCACTCTCAGCAAAAGTTGCTCAAGAGAGTAGCACTGAAACATATACACTACCATATGTGAAACAGAGAGCTATTGGCAAGTTGCTGTATAATACAGGAAGCTCACCCAGAGCTCTATGACCACCTAGAAGTTTGGGAGGGGGTGAGAGGGAGGCTCAAGAAGGAGGGGACATACGCATATTTTTATGGCTGCTTTACGCTGTCGTATGGTAGAAACCAACATAATACCATAAAGCAATTAT
The DNA here is from genome assembly GCA_006410675.1 of Oreotragus oreotragus. Lineage (NCBI taxonomy): Eukaryota > Metazoa > Chordata > Mammalia > Artiodactyla > Bovidae > Oreotragus > Oreotragus oreotragus. The sequence goes on from SJYX01020185.1 coordinate 571,514, forward strand.
ACTTCAATTAAAAAATTTTTTTAATTGCTTAACAGATTAAATCATCTTTCCAATGTATCTATGGCTAACAGCAAATACAGACACTAACCCACAGAACTTAACTAGCAATTGTTGGCAAGAAAAGTTAAAGAATCTTGATTTAATGTGAATACCCACTGATAATTAAGGGAGAGGCAATACACAGAAAACTATCTTTTCCTTTTAGCCAAAGTTGTCTCTATTTGTGCATACTCCTAAAATTCCTAACAGACATCTTGCAAATTTGACTTATTTGCTTTGCTTAGAAAAGATACCAGGCACCAGATCTAAGTAAAAGTGACACAATGTGATGCTCAATAACACTGTATGATAAGTGATGCTCCCATTTTCAAGAGTATATCCTACATGATATGGGCTACCTCTTATAGGAGATTCAAGTGGTTCACTATAGGCGTGAACAAACGAAGTTTTGTGAAGATATTATAGTCACAGTTTATAAAACTCAGATAAACACAGAAAAGGAAATCTAATTCTACTACTCTATTGTAATCGATGCTTCCAAATGGTATATATTTCCATTCAGTCTTTTTCTATATGATCTTACTTATACATTTATAATAGAAGTTTATGTGTATTCTACTTTTTTCACCTCGTATTTCTTTAGGAGTCTTCTTCCTGTTGCTATACCCTCTTCGTAACCATTATTTAAAGAGGCAGCATAAAATCCCATTCAGTACATGATCACAACTCATTCAGCTATTCTACTACATAGACATAAAAGATGCTTCCATTTTTTCATTATTACATATAATGCTATTTTAATAACAAATGCTACTTAATCTATTAAGACTACTTAACTCAGAAATCATCTCAATAAGTCTATTAGCTTGTTATAATTATGATGAGTATTTGCAACTTTTGAAATACTTACCAAACTAATATGCTTATTATATGAAGTATACATATGTGATGCCATCATCTCCACTGTCGTGAGTTTCTGTGGTTGAAGCAAGGAATTTAACCTGTCCACAATACTGATATCCAGCTCACAAAACACTGGGTTTAACTTAACCTGTAATTCTGCCTTCTGAGGAACGGAACTAAGCCTTGCTTGACTACCCTTAAAAAAAAAGAGAGAAGAAAAAGAAAGAATCGGTATGATCACTGGTAATTCTATAAAATTAAATCCTTGTGATTATGATACAATAGACATCAAATGAAAATTTACCAGTGGTAACCATACAAAAAGATCTCTTACCTGAGGTCCTTTATTCTCAGAATGCTTATAATGAAGCTGAAGACACACAGGGAGGTGAGAATCAGTTCGTTCTTTGGAATGGAACATCAAAAGCTTAAAAACAAAGAGGAAGATAACTTAAATGTACAATATTGAGATGAATTAACAGAGGATATAATAGTGGGGAGAGTTTTTTGAAGTTGGAAAGGCTGGCTTAAGCTTCAGTTCTGTCGCTTACTAGCAATATGACTCTTACATAAACTACTGAGCTTCTGCAATCTTCAGCATCACATTTGCAAAACGTATGCAAGTGTTCAAATAAAACACATTGAAAATAAGTCACTACGACAAGGTAAAAGCAATAAAAATGCTACTTTGATAGCTTTTAAGTTTCTCTAGGACATGCTTTTAAGGACAGGGGAAAAATCAGATTAATAATAGATGAGCACGAGATATTCTACTTATCTTGCACAGTGCTTAGCACATAGCAGGCATTCAATAGTATTTGTTGAATAATAGAATTCTTCTAAAATTAAGCGTTCTTGCAAAATGAGTGAAATTAAATCATTTGTCATAAACCTGTCTGACTCTAGAACAAGTCAACTCTAAAAATGCAACACATTCAATAGTGACCTTGAATATCACACTTAAAAATCTGTTTCCACAGAACACAAATGCAAACACACACAATAAACTTCTGCCAACACAACTTCCTATGTCTTTTTAAGAAAATCACTGCTGTTCACACAATTCTTAAAAAGCAAGACAGATGTAAAGAATAACCCTAAAGGAAAAGTATCAGCATTTACCTCTGTATAGTGAGGAGGAACAGAATGAGAATCAGTCGGAAACAAGCATTCCAAAAGTTCCATTTGCCCAATGGACATATCAGTACTGAAATATCGGGAAGCTGATCTTTGTCTTTGTTCATAGGACACTTTGATGCCAGTGCCTAGAAATCTGTCATAAAAAATGCAGCATTTCAGAGTTTCCATATAATTCTAGATTAAATGATGTGTCAAAGAATACTGTAGAGCTATTAATGCCTACCTGTGCTGCCAAGTTCAAACAGTTAGTAATAACTAATATTCTTAAGGATATTAACCAGAAAGATTGCTTCAAATTCCCTGTTCCCTGATATAAGATAAAAAATCGTATCTGTTGATAGGAAATTATCCAGGACTTTTTTCCCCCAACACTGTCCTTCCCTCTTCTACATTTTAAAAATTACACTGCAGTGAAAAAAATCTTTCAAATCTGGAAAACATATGCATATAGTTCTTAAAAATATCTAGAAGGATCATGCAGTATTTTAAAAACTTTATAGTCAGTAAAACTCAAATGAAGGCCTACCTCTAGCTTTTGTTGCTTTTATTGTATTTCCTACTGGCAGATATTTGAAACTGTCCAAAATGGGAAGAAAAAAAAACACTTTTGCAGTTTTATTATAAATATTATGGTCCTAACCTATTAATTTTAATACTTAAAATAGTTAAAGATAAAACAAAAGCCCAAAGTATTTTCTAAAAATATTAATATATGTCCCTAAGTCATTATATATGACAGGACAATTTATAGGTTATTTTCAAGTTAAAATAGCAAGTTACATGCTAACAATATTACACATATGTATAAATTTACTTATCTCCTTATCTATTAGGACTCAACCTATGGAAAGACAGGTGGCTATTTGAATAGCTTCAGTTTTTTTTTTTTTAAAGCAGAAGTTCAAAGTGTAGCATCCAAGCTCAGGATGGGCCTCAGTTATCATTTCCCACCCAATGGTTAGTGGCACAGGAATCACTTTTGAGTCCCTTTTCACTAGTCCATCTACTCTCACCACCACTGCCATCTCTTCTAAGCCAGTGACAGTAAGAACTATTTTTATTATCATAATGGTGTCAGTGGAGAATGATGGCAAAATGTGGTCAAAGCACAGGGAGCTAAAGATAACTTAGACAACTCCAAACAAACAGATCTTACATCTGTGTATTTCACATGCCAAATAACCTGAATGGGAGAGTCTATGGTAAAAATCTTACAGTATCACAAGAAATCCTCATTCATTCCACTCCTTTACAAATCAAATATGAATTAGAAAAACAAATGGAGATAGGTAAATAGATAAATGAAAAGATTCACATCTGGTTCTTTTTCAAGAATTATTAACAAATATAAGAGTTTACCTAAGGTGATCATGTGAGCAAGCTTCTGCAAATACTGCTCGAAAAGACTTAAAATCTTCTGTTGAAAATTGTGCTGGATCAATTTTTTCTATACAAGTAAAGAAAGCTATCGCCATTGGTGTCAATGGATTAACATTCAATGATGATTCAGGTGGAGATAAAGGATCAATGTGAAGCACAGAGACTGAAAACGTTCCCATAGCTACTCTAAATATAAGTTCAGGCCTGGATTCATCCACTGAAACAGACCTAGAGGGAAGAGCTGAAATACATGTGTTAAAATTATATTCAGAAAAGTTAATACTTAAACAATCCATTATATCAGAGCTATAAAACATTTACTCATGTGTTAGTTTTAAAACTTGTGATTTTAGTCTTCAAAACATATGATCACACAACAGTTTCAGTGATATTAAAAAAGGAAAATAATAAACTGCAATCTTTCTACATTTGATATGCAAGATCCTTGATATGTGAAGTACAAAAAAAGAAAAACTGCTACAATACAAACAAAACTTTTGAATTAATAAAACTGTACCAGAATAAGTCAGAGATTAACTAGAAGCTGCTCATCAGATTTTCCTTTAATCCTGTGTCTATTTCAATTAAAATTTGCAGAAAGGAAACCTGAGGTTCTCTTTTAAGAATGTGTAAACAGAGAAACAAAAATTAGACCAGTTGATTGAGACTCCTAAATTATAATAATAATATGAAACTTAGGGTGTACTTTTTACTAAATTATTTAATACATGAATACAATAAATAGGCAACTGTTCTAAAACATTTCATAGTGAATTGTTCAACAGTGTTCATTTTCTTTCTAGACTTTGTTAAAAGGTTTACACCAAAAAAATATTTATGAAGAAAGAGAAAAGAATCAGTAGAATGGTGTATTTTTTAAATAATTATTTTCAGATTCCAGTGGAAACTATCAACAAATGTCTTTTTTTCTTTTTTTTTTTTTACGTACCAGTCTTTTGTATAGATGCTGGGTGAACTAGGTTGGAGGGTAACGCTGATCCTCTTACTGGCTGTTCTTTATGATGATCAAGGAAGTCTCCCCATGTTGGCTGAAGCTATAGTATAATTTTTTAAGCGTATGAATAAGGTGTAAAATTTTAGAAATAACTTGTTAAAGAACAGAACAAAAAATTAAATACTTTACCACAGTAGTACTTAATGGAGATCCTGCTGGGGTGTTTGTATATGTACTTGTTAATGATAACTCAAGGTCCATATTTGGGGGTTCCCCAAGGGGTGGAAGAGAAGAGAGACTGTGTGACATGTCCATATCAGCCATGGAGAAGAAAACTTCTTCTTCTAGAGAGAATTAAATTTTGTCAGTTTTATTATAATTCCACCAATTCACATCTTTAAATAAGATCTTCAAATATATTAATGTTATATTGTTCCCTCAGATTATCTGAGATAGAGTGATGTTCTAAATTTTACATTACTTCCAATGGGGTCATTTCTTTGCATTCAAGATATTAATGACATAGTAAAAACTCAGCTGAACATAGATTAACAAAACGTTAAGCTAGGCCATTGGTGAACTTTTTTAAAAAATATATGATAAGCCGCTTCACATGGTATAATGTAATGTCATTAAGTGTCATATGATTTTCAAATAGTATCTTGTAATCTCTGGTGTCATGGATACATCTATTTCTTGGGAAAAAAAAAGAGTTGAATATTTTATTTAGAATTCTATTTATGTTTTACTTCTTCCTACAAATTGTTTTACCTTCAGGCAAATGAAGTTTGTTATGGCAAAAATTTCTTGAATAGATTTTAATTTTTTACTTAGGTCAACATTCCATGTTGAAATTGATTCTTACTATTTAAATTGATTTGTATTAGTGCTTACACATTAAGACACACCTATAAATGCAAAGTAAACTAGGTAAAGATTATGTTGTTGCTTATTTACAGATAACTGGCAGAAAGATTAATGGACAAAGGTTTCTGCTTAAAGGAATCTACTGTAAATCATTAGGTAAGCACATAAGTTGACAAAATGAACAATTATTCCCATTTTATCTTTTGCGTAAACCCACATTTTTAATTGAGTTTCCTTAGAATAAATCATGTTTTACAAAACAAGACTACACAATCAAAAAAGGATACTGCATCACTTGTGTGCCAGTCACGGTCAAGCTGTAGTTCAATCAACTTATAAATTTAAACATTCTTAAACTGTAGACCGTTGGTGTTTTCATTACTAAACTCCACTTTATGGCAGCCAAAGTCAAATGTACTTTGCTCTATGACGATAATGTATCAATCTAGAGTCAACTTTTTGAGTTGCTTACCCCGGCTGGAAGGTGTACGAGCCGTTTCTGTCTCATAAAAGCTTTGCTCTGAGGACACGCCGGCAGAGAGGGAATCTTTCCTCAAATAATATCGGTTCAATTCCATTTGAATTCGATATTCATCTTCTTGCTGCATGGGTCGATTTTTTCTATCTTTATTAGCTAATCCAATTTTGCTTGAATTTTCTACGTGTATACAAAAGAAAAGCAAAAGAGTAATTACATTTGGAGTTACTTAATTAAGCATTCTCTCCCAACCCACTTATCCAATGCCAGTGGCAACTTAGTACCACAGTCAGAGCAGAACCAGCAGTATTTAATGTTAATTGGAGATCTAGGCAATAGCTCTAAGCAGCTAGCTAGGAATCACAAGATCTTATCTATTATTAAATATATATGTCATTAAAATTTTTTTAAGTGTGTGCTCTTTACTGAGTTTAACAACTATACTTTCTCAGTTGTATGAAGTACTACCTCCAACCAAAGAAGTCAGTCAGTCTGAATGCTAATCTGTTGCATCATAATGCAATTTGAAAGAATCAAATTTAACTACTGAGGATTCTAATTCACAATACATCTTTAAGTTCATACATTCCTATACAATAATATAACTTCCCATTTCTATGCTATATATTTTAAAATTTTTTAAAGACCTGGAAATAACAACAGTTATACTTGCCTGGTCCAGCAATAGCTGCTAACATGTCCAAAAGCAAGTGCACCTGCCTGGGTGACAGGAATAGATGTATAGAGTCTATCTGTCCATCAATATCCAACTTCAAAAAAAGAAAGAAAGGAAACTACTCAGAATGAACACTCTTTATAAACTCATCACCATAAATCCCAGTATATTTCAGAACACTGAGAGGAATACTAATTAGTTAGCCTTGGATTCCTTCACCTCAGATTCTCTCTACTAATTCACACAACCAAATGAAAAGACATATAAGGTCATCAACTTTTATTTTAAGGGGAAAATCCTCCTGAGAAATCCCATGTTGGAAAGACCAATGTCACTCTTTGTGTCTCTGAGTTTTCTGAGTATTTAAGGTGCTTGAGGAGGCCTTAAGACATAGTCGCCAAGAAAATTAAGATAGCAGCAATCTAGTATTCATTCCCATTATGGTTTCAAAAGACTCAAAGCACAATCTTTAAAGCTTGATTCAAACCAAGGACAAACAAAGGTAGCTGTCCTAAGTTTGCCCACGGATCAATCACACTGCTATCTAGAACAGCAAGGACCTTCTGTATCAACAGTGTGCCCCTCCAAATGCCCATGAAACCTCTCCACTGACATGAAGCCACAGCAGAGAGGATGCTCATGTGGAATTCCCTTCTCTTTTCCACCTCTTTGTCCATTTTTCCTTCTAGAAATAAAAGCCCAATCCCACTCTCACTCTTGACTTCCGCAGCATACACTCTGACAAAAACAATCACTCTATTCCCTAAGTCACATTCTGGAAAGCTAAATATCCCTGCCTTACTTTTCATTCGTCTCTTCTTAGTCCTAATGTTAATACTGACTCTTATGATCTTTATGCCATTTTATAGGAGAAAAACAAATTTCTGATTCTAAGAACAAAAAATAAATTACATAGTGACTTTGAGAAACTTCCACGGTATAACTCATAAAGCAACACATTCTCCAATAATCATCATTATTATCACCTTTTTTTGAGTATTGGGACACTGTGATAGATGTTTTTATTTCCTCTAATTCTTAGTAGTGTTCCTGTTTTACAAATGAGAAAACAGGTTCACAAAGATTAAGTGATTCACACAAGGCCATATAACAGATTCAGGGCCAGGATTTTAACCTAGGCTGACCCACAAAGTACTGGTTTTACAGGGATCCTTACTGACTGCTGACTTCCCAGTCCTTGAATCAGCAAGGAGTTATGGCTGGGGACAGTGGGGAAATCTCTTTGTGATTATATGCTGAGCTTAAAAATTAATTTTTAATTTCTTAGCATTGAAAACATAGTCACTAATCTGCATTTAGAATACATGATTAAGAGTTTCACTTCTAATTGTCATAGGAATATGTCATTATTAGTCATTCTTAGTTTGGCATACAAAGAAAAAAGCATATATAACTTTCCTCTGGAAATATAAAAGATAAAACATTTTAAAAACTAAAATCTGTCGTTGCTGTTCAGTCACTCAGTTGTGTCCAACTCTTTGTGACCCAATGGACTGCAGCATGTCAGGCTTCAAATTTCAAACTCAGTGTAACACAGCAATTGAAACAAAATGTCTCTAAGTTCAATTGAGGCAGTCCCCTATTTTCATATATAATGTATTCCTGAAGACATATGATAAAACTAAGTATATGAAACACCAAACTTACACACTATTTGAGTGGTGAATAGTCTCAGAGAACTGAAAATCTCTCGTAACATTTTGATCCCTTAATTGAAAGACTTACGTGCAAAGAAAGAGACTAAAGATCTGAAACTTGAGGCCCCTAATTAATGCCATCTTTGTTTACACTGTATTAAGTTCAGGAGGTCTGTTTCTGGATGCTGCTATTCAGAACTTTAATTTCTCTGTTTAGCACTCATTTTCATTAAGAACAAAATGTACTCAAATATTCCAGTTGCTACAAAAAAATTACCATACAGGCAAAAAGAGTATCTCCAAATATTAAACCCTGGCTAACAGCAGTGCAATGGTTCCAGAGGTTCATCTGTCACCTAATACACAGAAGTTCAAAAGTAACACCTAAAAGGCATTTATATAAATCAGTTCACAACGTGCAAAAAGTTTGGATATGCACAAAAATCAAAAATACAAATGTTGAGGATTAATGGCAACCACTCCAGTACTCTTGCCTGGAAAATCCCATGGATGGAGGAGCCTGGTAGGCTCCAGTCCATGGGGTCGCCAGGAGTCGGACAGGACTGAGCAACTTCACTTTCAGTCTTCACTTTCATGCACTGGAGAAGGAAATGGCAACCCACTCCAGTGTTCTTGCCTGGAGAATCCCAGGGACGGGGGAGCCTGGTGGGCTGCTGTCTCTGGGGTCGCATAGAGTCGGACACAACTGAAGCAACGCAGCAGCAGCAGCAATAATTAACCATCGCTATGGTTCTTCCTCCTTAAAGGATGGATTAGAAAATGAATTCTACAGAGGCATGGATGTATTCAGTTTCCCAAGGATCTTGGCACAATAAGGATTCCTGTAGTGTTTACACATACCCGTGGCTCTCTGCTCCATTAACCATTCCATCCTTTTACTCTGTGAAGAGGCTTAAGACCTGTGAAATTCCTCCTTAAAGGATGGATTAGAAAATGAATTCTACAGAGGCATGGATGTATTCAGTTTCCCAAGGATCTTGGCACAATAAGGATTCCTGTAGTGTTTACACATACCCGTGGCTCTCTGCTCCATTAACCATTCCATCCTTTTACTCTGTGAAGAGGCTTAAGACCTGTGAAAGGGTTTCATACCACCTGAGGTAGAACAGCCATGAAATTAAAAGACGCTTGCTCCTTGGAAGAAAAGTTATGACCAATCTAGACAGCATATTAAAAAGCAGAGACGTTATTTTGCCAGCAAAGGTCCGTATAGTCAAAGCTATGGTTTTTCCAGTAGTCATGTATGGATGTGAGAGTTGGACTATAAAGAAAGCTGGGCGCAGAAGAATTGATGTTTTTGAACTGTGGTGTTGAAGACTCTTGAGAGTCCCTTGGATAGCAAGAAGATCCAGCCAGTTCATCCTAAAGGAAATCAGTCCTGAATATTCTTTGGAAGAACTGATGCTGAAGCTGAAACTCTTAATACTTTGGCCACCTGATACAAAGAACTGACTCATTTGAAAAGACCCTGATGCTGGGAAAGATTGAAGATGGGAGGAGAAGAGGACAACAGAGGGAAGAGACGGTTGGATGGCATCACCAATCCAATGGACATGAGTTTGAGTAAACTCTGGGAGTTGGTGATGTACAGGGAAGACTGGCACGCTGCAGTCCATGGGGTCGCAGAGAGTCGGACACGACTGAGCCACTGAACTGAACTCAACTGAAGTAGAACAAAACAGTAATCAAAGAGGAGGAGGGATAATCGGTAAGAACAACATCAGGGAATTTCCCTGGTGGTCCAGCAGTTAAGATGTGGGCTTTTACTGCTGTGGACCCAGGCTCAATCCCTGCTGTGGACCAGGGCGCAATTCTTGGTCAGGGAACTAAAATCCCACAAGCATGTGATGTGGCAAAAAAAAACAAAGAAAACCAATCATAGTAATAGGAACATCAACATTTCAATCTGCACCTTCCCCCTGGCCCCCCCAACTCTAATTAGGTGCTCCATTGCAGAGAAAGATTTCTGGGGATCCTTCAGTCTTCTGAGAACCTTTCTATGTGTTTCCACATGTACAGAGTGGCTCCCTCTTACACACTCCCACAGCCACATCTATGCCTCTTACGCTATCTTTTATTAAGACAAAGATTGGACTCCTTTCATTTCTGTGTCTGTCCCAACAACCTGCACGGGCTCTGGCATACAGAAGTCAGTCAGATGTCTAGAGCTAGTTATATCTGTGAAAATACAAATGAATAAATCCTGATATTTTCCTAAACTGCATTTTACATAGATTATAAGGTAAATTAGGTTTAAGAACCTGAAAATAATAACCTGAAAGACACATAATTAACTAAATAAAAAAATGCAAGTTTCCTGACTCTCCAGACTGTTCAGTATTGCTTCTTAAGAAAGAGGAACAGTTGTCTTTACAGTGACTTCTACAAGCTATGCAACATTATGGAAAAAACTCATCTCTTTTCATAAATATTATACAACTATAAAAATGGACATTCTGTTCAAATATACATAGCTGTATTTGAATACAATTCAAATACACATAGGTTTTACATACACATGGGCTTCCCTGGTGGCTCAGCGGTTAAAGTGTCGATCCCTGGGTCGGGAAGATCCCTTGGAGAAGGAAATGGCAATCCACTCCAGTATCTTGCCTGGAGAATCCCATGGACGGAGAAGCCTAATAGGTTACAGTCCACGGGGTCGCAAAGAGTCGGACACGACTGAGCAACTTCACCACCTTCACCTTATATACACATAATCAAACATCTCCTTCAGCTAACATGGGGGCTTCCCTGGTGGCTCAGATAGTGAAGAATCTGCCTGTAATGCAGAAGACTCAAGTTCGATCCCTGGGTCAGGAAGATAACCCTGGTGAAGGAAATGGTAACCCACTCCAGTACTCTTCCCTGGAGAATTCCATGGACAGAGGAGCCTGGCAGCTATAGTTCATGGGGTTGCAAAGGGTCAGATATGACTGAGCAACTAACTTGCACTTTCGGCTAACATGCTTTCTCAATTTCTCCTTCTTTTAACTTTTTAATTTCATGATGAAAAAGATTCTTTAAGAAACTCCTAGTTATCTGAACTAATGAACATTTTTGAAAGTGGGGGAAAGTTGAGCACAGGAGACAGTTTCAAACCCTGAGCTGCAGCAGATGGGCAAAGGTGGGCCTCAAGTGAACTCTAAGCTGTGCAGACAGAGGCACCAGCTGCGGGTAAAAATACTGACTCCAAGGCAGTGGGTAACCTGGTCACAGGACAATCTATGTGAACCAATCAGAGGGTCACAGCATAAAGAATGCCTCCAGGTTTACTCTGTTTTTATCTACAGAAAATAAAACAATTACTGACCTTAGCTCCAGGAAGTACTTCATTCTGTTTCAATGTGAGACTCAACTCCAGCCTACCATTGAGCCCTCCTATCTGCACTGGGTCAGAAGGTGCTACTTCTGGCAAATTCCTTGTTAGTTGTGGGTGAGGCTCATATACAATTTTTGGATTCCAGCTAGGTGACAGCTTTGGCTCTGTTTCCTACAGTAAAGCAAGAAGAAAAAATGTAATTCCTTCAAATACTTTAGTGTAAGTAAACTGAGATGTAAAACACGATTGTTAATTTAAGAAGAATACAGTATTTACATGAAAACTGTATTGTGACAGTGGATAAACCAGTATTGTAGAACAGTATAAAACATAGCACAGTACCTTAATAGAGGCCAAAGTACTTTATGGAAAAGTACTTTATGAAAAAAAAGCACAGCATCTGTTCAAATTACATAATATGAAAATGTAATATACATCCAATAATTAAGAAAATACGATTTGTGAAATAAACTAAAAGACAAATTATGAAGTGATTGATTTATAAAAGGGCTCTCCAATCTGAGAAGGGATGAACAGTTCTTTTTCCTTAATTATAAAATTCTGACAAAATATGACTTGTAACATAACATTTTCAACAATATATGCATCATGGAAGGTAAATGTGAACATTGCTTACTTGCCTGTTTTTATTATAAAAAAGATATTAGATGTTAATATGCCATTTCTCCCTAAGACATAAAATCCAATGTTTCTCTATTAAATTAATACACAGCAAATGTATTTCTGGTAGAAATGGCATTAATTACAAATGCATTTTTTTTTTTTACAAATGTATTTTTTTTACGAATTTTTTTTTTTACAAATGTATTTTTAAATCTGAAATATGTGTCCACATTACTGAATATTTGTGTTAACTCTCAGATCACAAGGAAACCCATCAGTACACTTCACACATCCTAGAAAATTTTAATAGTCCTCAAGTAAACCTTCTGAAAATCTGTGATTTCGTTTTCTGGCTTCTCTGATTTGTTTTCCTTACCACTGGCGCAGTTGAACACACTGGGGAGGATTTTGCAGATGCAGAAAACTCATCCCAGAAGAGAGACACTCCAGAGAGCTGAAGTAACTTGTGAGCAAAAGCTGTGGGTTGATGTACATTAATTCCTGAGGACTCGTCAGCAGTTTCATCACAGTACATGGTTCTGAAAGTTAAAAACAAAAAGAGCATTTGCATAAAACTCTTAGGAATACCTATTTGCAATTAACAGAAATACACACACCTGCTGAAATTAAAGAAATTTTTTAAGTGTTAGCTCTTCTTAGAATATACTTATCACATATGTGTCAACATTATCATGCTTTACTCTCGTAAATATTTTCATGAAGAAACATTAAACTAACCCCAAGAAGGTAATATTTTGAGGCTCCTAAATTTGGGGGGAAAAATGAATAACTTCCTAAAGTTAGCTCCCAGGAAAATAATTCCTGTGCTCCCTCACAAACATCTCTTGAAACAATGAGACAGCACTTGACTCTACACACGAGTCTGATGTGTCATTGCTGGAATTTCTGTAACTGTTCTATGAGTCCTTACCACTCATTTTCAGCTTAAATAAAACTGTTGTTGTTGTCATTCAATAGCTAAGCAGTGTCTGATTCTTTGTGTAGCACATGCTGTGTAGCCTGCAGCATGCCAGGCTTCCCTGTCTTTCACCATCTCCCAGAGTTTGTTCAAACTCATCTCCACTGAGTCTGTGGTGTCATTCAACCACCTTATCCTCTGTCATCCCCTTCTCCACCTGCCCTCAATCTTTCCCAGCATCAGGGTCTTTTCAAATGAGTTGGCTCTTTGCATCAAGTAGCAAAAGTACCAGAGCTTCAGCATCAGTCCTTTCAAAGAATATTCAGGATCGATTTCCTTTATGATTGACTGGCTTGATCTCCGTGCTGTCCAAGGGACTCTCAAGAGTTTTCTCCAGCACCACAACTTGAAAGCATCAATTCTTTAGCGCTCAGCCTTCTTTATGATCCAACTCTCACATCCGTACATGACTACTGGAAAACCATAGCTTTGACTAGATGGACCTTTGTCAGCAAAGTGATGTCTCTGTTTTTTAATATGCTATCTAGGTTTGTCATTGGAGAAGGCAATGGCAACCCACTCCAGTACTCTTGCCTGGAAAATCCCATGGACGGAGGAGGCTGGTAGGCCGCAGACCATGGGGTTGCTAAGAGTCGGACATAACTGAGTGACTTCCCTTTCACTTTTCACTTTCATGCGTTGGAGGAGGAGATGGCAGCCTGCTCCAGTGTTCCTGCCTGGAGAACCCCAGGGACGGGGGAGCCTGGCAGGCTGCCGTCTCCAGGGCCTCGCAGAGTCGGGCACGACTGAAGCGACGCAGCAGAGGCAGGTTTGTCACAGCTTTTCTTCCAAGGAGCAAGTGTCTTAATTTCGGGGCTGCAGTCACCATCCACAGTGAATTTGGAGCCCAAGAAAATAAAATCTGTCACTGTTTCCAAAGTAATACTGTTCTAAATGCAGAAGATTTTAGATATTTTTTAAATACACCATTTTAAGGTTCAGTTCAGTTCAGTCGCTCAGTCGTGTCCGACTCTTTGCGACCCCATGAATCACAGCTCGCCAGGCCTCCCTGTCCATCACCAGCTCCCAGAGTTCATTCAGACTCACGTCCATCGAGTACGTGATGCCATGCTGCCATCTCATCCTCTGTCGTCCCCTTCTCCTCCTGCCTCCAATCCCTCCAGGCATCAGAGTCTTTTCCAATGAGTCAACTCTTCATATGAGGCGGCCAAAGTAATGGAGTTTCAGCTTTAGCATCATTCCTTCCAAAGAACACCCAGGACTGATCTTCTTTAGAATGGACTGGTTGGATGTCCTTGCAGTCCAAGGGACTCTCAAGAGTCTTCTCCAACACCACAGTTCAAAAGCATCAATTCTTTGGCGCTCAGCTTTCTTCACAGTCCAACTCTAGGATCCGTACATGACCACTGGAAAAACCATAGCCTTGACTAGACGGACCTTTAAGGTAATGCAACTTAATTTCAAAGATCTGTTAACAGTAACTGATTCACTAATAGGTATATTTTGTCAAAGACAGAAATCAGAACACATCTGTTTATAACTCAGTAAAGGTTCCCAACATATCCACAAGGTGTCTTTGGTGCTCAGTGTACATACTTCAGGAGAAGGCAATGGCACCCCACTCCAGTACTCTTGCCTGGAAAATCCCATGGATGGAGGAGCCTGGTAGGCTGTAGTCCATGGGGTCGCGAAGAGTCGGACACGACTGAGCAACTTCACTTTCACTTTCCACTTTCATGCATTGGAGAAGGAAATGGCAACCCACTCCAGTGTTCTTGCCTGGAGAATCCCAGGGACGGGGGAGCCTGGTGGGCTGCCATCTATGGGGTCGCACAGAGTCGGACACGACTGAAGTGACTTAGCAGCAGCAGCAGCAGCAGTACATACTTCACCCTGCTCATCTCTGCTGGCAGTTCATGTGAAGAGTCATAACTTCAAAACAACACTCTGCAGTGTGTACGTAAATCAATCCCTGTTTTAGGTCTATTTATAGGAGTTCCAGGTGGGCATACAGTGAAAACTAAAAGTGATGCATTTATATCTTTTTAAGTAATCTCTACTGTACATACTGACCTTAAAATACCCTCACAGAAGCCTCCAAGAAAACAGTAGTCTTAGCCTAAAGCAGCAAATAGATCAAAGAAAGCAACACAAAAATCCTTTCACATTAATGAGACACATCTAAATAGAACACTGTTCATATGAAAAACCTAAAATACTCCAACAGGGTACCTTAAATTTAGTATCACTCAAATAGTCATTATTTTGACTTGATATCAGCTAAATGAGAATTACTTTGTGAATTCAAATATTCAAATAGTATTATATGTAATTATACCCCATCTGGTACTTTGTCTTTAATAACTGGATTGGAATACAACTTGGAGAACAGCACTTTACTCAGAAATAATGTAATATAGTAACTGAATATAATCACAACTAATCTCCTAACAGCATATTAAAAAGCAGAGACATTACTTTATCAACAAAGGTCCATCTAGTTAAGGCGATGGTTTTTCCATTGGTCATGTACGGATGTGAGAGTTGGACTATAAAGAAAGCTGAGTGCCGAAGAACTGATGCTTTTGAACTGTGGTGTTGGAGAAGACTCTTGAGAGTCCCTTGGACTGCAAGGAGATCAAACCAGTCTATCCTAAAGGAGATCAGTCCTGAATATTCATTGGAAGGACTGATGTTGAAGCTGAAACGCCAATACTTTGGCCACCTGATGTGAAGAGCTGGCTCATTTTAATCCCAGGGACGGGGGAGCCTGGTGGGCTGCCATCTATGGGGTCGCACAGAGTCGGACACGACTGAAGTGACTTAGCAGCAGCAGCAGCAGCAGTACATACTTCACCCTGCTCATCTCTGCTGGCAGTTCATGTGAAGAGTCATAACTTCAAAACAACACTCTGCAGTGTGTACGTAAATCAATCCCTGTTTTAGGTCTATTTATAGGAGTTCCAGGTGGGCATACAGTGAAAACTAAAAGTGATGCATTTATATCTTTTTAAGTAATCTCTACTGTACATACTGACCTTAAAATACCCTCACAGAAGCCTCCAAGAAAACAGTAGTCTTAGCCTAAAGCAGCAAATAGATCAAAGAAAGCAACACAAAAATCCTTTCACATTAATGAGACACATCTAAATAGAACACTGTTCATATGAAAAACCTAAAATACTCCAACAGGGTACCTTAAATTTAGTATCACTCAAATAGTCATTATTTTGACTTGATATCAGCTAAATGAGAATTACTTTGTGAATTCAAATATTCAAATAGTATTATATGTAATTATACCCCATCTGGTACTTTGTCTTTAATAACTGGATTGGAATACAACTTGGAGAACAGCACTTTACTCAGAAATAATGTAATATAGTAACTGAATATAATCACAACTAATCTCCTAACAGCATATTAAAAAGCAGAGACATTACTTTATCAACAAAGGTCCATCTAGTTAAGGCGATGGTTTTTCCATTGGTCATGTACGGATGTGAGAGTTGGACTATAAAGAAAGCTGAGTGCCGAAGAACTGATGCTTTTGAACTGTGGTGTTGGAGAAGACTCTTGAGAGTCCCTTGGACTGCAAGGAGATCCAACCAGTCTATCCTAAAGGAGATCAGTCCTGAATATTCATTGGAAGGACTGATGTTGAAGCTGAAACGCCAATACTTTGGCCACCTGATGTGAAGAGCTGGCTCATTTGAAAAGACCCTAATGCTGGGAAAGATTGAGGGCAGGAGGAAAAGGGGATGACAGAGGATGAGATGGCTGGCTGGCATCACCGACTCGGTGGACATGGGTTTGGGTGGACTCCGGGAGTTGGTAATAGACAGGGAGGCCTGGCATGCTGCAGTTCATGGGGTCGCAAAGAGTCAGACACGACTGAATGACTGAATTTACTGACTGACTGAATCTCCTAAAGTATCCTGAATCTGATGAATCAGATCTTATTATTTATAAAGAAAAGAACAGGGTAATGTGTTTTCAGATATAAGAAGTCTTACCTTTCTATTCGAATTTCAAGTGCAGTTCCAGTTTTAGAATTTTCTGGCACGTGCTCAATTCTCAAGACAGTGTCTATAAAAGTGACTTTTACTCTTCTTAGTACTAGAATAAAGCAAATAAATACTAAATTAGTTTAATAAGAACTTACAAAATAAAAGTTGAATTTCGTACCTTAAAAAAAAAAAAAGCCCCAAATTTTGAGTTTTGTAATAAATATTTTGTGGGCTGAGAATGTACAGCGTGTTACATCTCAGCCTGGGTCAGTGACTAACACTGTCTGTTGAATTCTAATCCCTTCACTGAAGTGAAGTGAAGTCGCTCAGTCTTGTCCGACTCTTTGCGACCCCATGGACTGTAGCCCACCAGGCTCCTCCTTCCGTGGGATTCTCCAAGCAAGAGTACTGGAGTGGGTTGCCAATTCCTTCTCCAGGGGATCTTCCCTACCCAGGGATCAAACCCGGGTCTCCCTCATTCCAGGCAGACACTTTAACCTCTGAGCCACCAGGGAAGCCCCTAATCCCTTCATTATGCAAGCATAATAAAATAAACAAAGGAGAAACTAGGGTAAGAAAAGAACATGAAATTAAACTGAATACTGTGTAATTTTTTAAATTACTTATTTGTTTGATTTTGGTGGTGCTGGGTCTTCAGTGCTGGTCTCAGACTTTCTCTAGGTAGGGCATGACGGGGCTGCTCTCCACAGCAGAGCACGGGCTTCAGTAGTTGCGGCACGTGGGCACAGTAGTTGCGGTACAACAGCCGAGCTGGTCCGCAGCATGTGGAATCTTCCTGGACCAGGGATCGAACCCATGTCCCCTGCACTGGCAGGTGGGTTTCCATCCACTGTGACACCAGGGAAGTCCAAATACTGTATACATTTTTAAATAACTTCAATTCTAAAGTTCTGAAGTAAGAATAGCTATTTTTTAAAATACTACTCCAATGAGTTTTTCTTACACAATGCTTACTAAATCAAGGTACTAAATTACTGAATACAATTTAAAATTTTTTAAAGTACTCAACAATGCCAAACCTGTTTCGATGGTTTCAGCAAACTTTTCAAGTCCTTCAAAAGGCTGAGATCCTTCTCCTTGCTCATCTGTTAGTTTCTGGCTAAGACACTCTTTTGCCAGTTGCATACTACTGGTCATGAAGCTTGACCAATACATGGGCTCAGAACCAGATGCTGCAGAAAATACAGACAAGTCCTCAATAACTTCTCATGGTTACAACTAAGCCATTCCTTAAAATTGCACATTTCAAACTAGTACGTTCTTAATCTCCCAAGAGATATTTAGCATCATGTTATCACCCAGGGATACAGTATTCTAGAACTTACTCCTGAGATTTAAACATCACCTTATAATATCCAAGAAGGGAGGAAAAAAATCACAGGAAGAAGTTGAGACATATGTTCTCATTACATGGTATATATATATATGCCAAATATTAATTCATATATTTACTCAAATATTTAATGGATATTTTATATAGGTGGTATTGTTCAAAATGCTGTAGAATAGAGGTCAACAAAATTTCTGCAAAGGATCAGATAACAAATATTTGAGGCTTTGAGGCCATATGGTCTCTATCACAACTACTCAACTCTCTCACTCTAGTACAAAAGCAGCCAGAGAGAATTAATGAACGAGTGAATATGTATACCAGGTGATATTCCAATAAAAATTTATTTATAAAAATAGGTAACAGACCAGATTTGATCTGCAGGCCATAGTTAGCTGACTCCGTTTATAGGGTAGAAAAATACAATAATTATTAAATCTTCCCTCAAAGAGACTATAAGATAGTGGAAGAAATGAGATATAATTAAGAAGAATTAATAGGCAACAACTGAGTGTCAACAGAAAATATCTTATCAGGTAAAAGAGGCTAAACCTTCTAGTTGAGGGAATTCATCGGAAAGTAGAGGTAGCAGCTGACATGGGCTAAACCTTCTAAAGAAGGTTAGTATAAACGTAGATAAACCAGAAGAGCAGCCTTGGAGAAGGAACACACAAACTGTGTAAAGTCCTTTCCAGGTATATCCTTATAAAAGAATTCTATCACACTTCCTTATGTTATCTAAAACAAACTGACAAGAGATTACTAGAATTATTGCCTTCTAAAATTAAAGTTAAAAGTCCTTCTAATGAAATGTTTTTAAAATAAGGGTAAAATATTTCACTTTCCATAGGAATGTAGTAGTATGTCTCCTCAGCTTGGTTAAAATATAAAGTATTCTTGTTAATTAAATACCAGGTTACTAAGAATTTCCATGCACAGATTACCAATTTTAAAAGTACAGATAAACTAAATTTTACTAAGCATAATTTAAACTTTGGTGTTTTAGGCAGCACTTGGGATTATAACTCTTCAAACACATCTTTACAAACATCAATTGTCACTGGAAGCTTTTACATTCATAATTTAAGATGATTCACCATCGTAACCTTTCGCGCTTATAACATGCGAGACACAAATACTCTTCAGTAGACGATCCAGTACGCCACATGGCACAGTGGTCCAAACAGTGGCTCTAGAACTAGACTCTCTGGGTCCAGACCCTGTCTGCTCCACTGAACTACCTATGACCTTGGTCAAGTTATTAAACGACAATTTATGCATCAGTTTCCTATTCAGTCAAATGAATACAATTAAAAGGATCTATTTCAAAGAGTTATTGTGAGGATACTACTTGTAAACTACTCAGAACAGCATCTGGCATGGAAGAAGCACAATATATAGGTTTGATAAATCAGAACCCATCATATACATAATTAAAGCTACTACGTGTATATACTTGTAAACAACGACTTACTACTACTTTAAAGCTTTCCCTCCCGAAGTTTTCTTTTGAAAATATTCAGCCCTAAGATGTGTACAATGCATACCCTGCACCTAGATTCATCAAGGTTACATATACGTACTCACACACTCACAGACTGACACATACAAGCTTTCGCTAAACCAGATATTGTAACACTCATCCCTAACGATTGGAGCATGTAACTCCTAAGAACGAGACCAGTCTCCTGCAAAAGCTCAGTACCATTAACACACCCAAGTGATGTGACATCAACACAACATATTATATACATTCAGTGAGGTGGCTCAGCAGTGAAAAATCTACCTGCAATGCAGGACACATGTGTTCAATCCCTGGGTCAGGAAGATTCCCTGGAGGAACGCAAGAATCCTGCAACCCACTCCAGTATTCTTGTCCAGACAATCCCATGGACAGAGGAGCCCGGCGGGCTACAGTCCAGAGGGTTGCAAGAGTTGCACACGATTTAGCTACTAAGCCACCACCATCACCACCATACATTCAATACCTCAATCTTCCCACCTCCCTCCATACACCCTCCACAGGAAAAAAAAAAAGAAACAAAACAGTTACATATTGCAATTAATTATCAAGTCTTTAGTCTCCTTTAATCTAAATAGTTCCTCTACCTTCACTGTCTTTCATAATTGAACCTTTAAAAAAAAAAAAAAGTACCGATCAGCTAGTTAACAGGCTTTCTCTCGTTTCGGATTTGCCTGACTGCTTACTACAGTGTCCGACTCAGACTGAGCACTGTTAGCAGGAACATAAGTGATCCCCTCCTTCTCGGCCCATCACATCAGAACACATGTGACGATGAGATCAAATCTGCTCACTCAGTTATGGTGGTGACTGTCAATTTTCTCCACTGAGAAGAACCTTTTTCTCTCTGCAAATAATATGTAAATGGAACGAGATATTCTGATACTGTCTAAATATCAAGATCCTCAACCCTTCTGAATGGTGTCAGCATCAACTGATGATCCTCGCCTGCATTAATTTCTACTATGGTGCTTGCAAACATGGTGATATTCCATCTTTTATTTTTTATATGTTTATCAGTAGTGGCAATCCTTCTCCTTTCCCCTCTTATGTACTTATTTACTTATTCATAGTGACATGGACTTCGGGTTTTGGTTTTTCTTTTAGTGTGTTATATAATTCATTATTGTCATTATCCTTTCTAATACTCAGATTTTCCAGATTTGGCCAATGGGAGCCCCTTCAAACCCAATCTTGTGTCCTTTTAACATTTCTCCATCAGTCTTTGAGCACTTCCTTGCTTCTGGCACAATACTTCGAATTTTGAAAACATAAATCATTTTTTATTCAGTATCTTATAATAACCTACAATGGAAAAGAGTCTGAAAAAATATATAGATATATATAAAAGAACATGTATACACACACACACATATATAAATGAATCATTTTGCTGTACACCTGACATTGTAAATCAACTATACTTAAAAAAAGCATAAGTCACTTTACATAACTGGTAACCAATAACTAAATCAATCACCTATATACTAAAGTTCTTGTGGGTAAGGAGAGAGAGAAGTAACTCTGAAGATACAACCACACCCACCCCCCTAGATGGGCCACATCCTAAAATTTTACCTACTGAGAATCTTACAAATACATGCAAGGTACTAAATTAAATACTCAATTTAACGCAATTAGGCTACTTTCCCAATCTCTGAAAAGTAAAAATAGAAACAAACAGAAACACCTAACATACCTACCTGAGCGGGGTCGAGGTCGGAAGACCATTTCTAACCCCTTCACTTCCAGTGCACAATTGTCCTGCAACAAGGAGCCCCACGGAACAGACAGAGAAATTGACCGTATGAATCCTTCCGTGACTTCTAAAGGTGCATCTGCTGACTCCAGGATCTCATTGAGACTCTAAAGAGAAAAAACAAGTGCATTCTGAAATCACAAGAACAAGAAAGTAAAACTGTTAACTTATTCAAAAAGGAAAGAGAAGAGTGAAAAAGCTGGCTTAAAGCTCCACATTCAAAAAACTAAGATCAAAGCATCCAGACCCATCATTTCATGGCAAATCAATCGGGAAAAAGTGAAAAGAGTGACAGATTTTATTTTCTTGGGCTCCAAAATCACTGCAGATGGTGACTGCAGCCATGAAACTAAAAGATACTTGCTCCTTAGAAGAAAAGCTATGACAAACCTAGAGAGCATTTTAAAAAGCAGAGACATCACTTTGCCAACTAAGGTTCATACGGTCAAAGCTATGGTTTTCCCAGTAGTCATGGATGCATGTAAGAGGCAGAGCCCTGAAGAACAGATGCTTTCGCGCTGTGGTGCTGGAGAAGACTCCCTGGACAGCAAGGTAGTCAAACCAGTCAATCCTGATCGAGTGAGCAGGACTGATTAAAGGACATCAACCTGAATCTGCATCGGAAGGACTGATGCTAAAGCTGAAGCTCCAGTACTTTGGCCACCGACGCAAAGAGCCGACTCATTGGAAAAGACCCTGATGCTGGCAAAGACCGAGGGCAGGAGGAGAAGGGGACGACAGAGGATGAGATGGCAAGATGGCATCACCAACTCAATGGACATGAGTCTGAGCAAACTCAGGGAGACAGTGAGGGACTGGAAAGCCTGGCATGCGGCAATCCACTGGATCACAAAGAGGTGGACACAACTTAGTGACTGAACAACTGAACAACAAATATGTTTATACATGTCTCAGGCATTAAGGATAAAGAAATCAGAGACCAAGATACAGATGATTCATGGTCCTCAGTAAGCTAACAAAATAGCTTACTATGAAAGACATATTGATGAGTTGCATGACAGAGGAAATACACTGTACTACTTTAGCATGTAAAAGAACCTAGTGTGGAGACTCAAGGCAGGCCACCTGAGGAAGTGCTATTTAAAGCTGAGACCAGGGGGCTGAGGAGTTAATTGCACACAATGGTCCAGACAGATACAGTAGCATGTAGAAGGATTCAAAGGCGGCAGAGGTCAGTATGTGCAAATACTTGTATCTGAGACACAAGAATATTTGGGCAGAGGGAAAAAGCTGCTTTAGGCTTTAGTGTAGCATGCCAGGGTGATGAGCCAGAGATAAGCCTACACAGATAAGGGTGAGTGGGATCCAAAAACACTTGTAACTAATGTTAAAGAGTCTGAAATTTACCTCAAGGGCAATGTGAAACCACTGAAAGGTTTTAAGCAAGGGTGCCATGATGAGAAAAGAACTATTCCGTGGGTCACTCATAGAAGAAAAGCAAAACTCAGAAAGGCTGTTACAAATAAGAGAAACTAAGAGAAATTGGCTTGGCAAGGATAGGGGCAATGAGAAGAGCAAGAGGTGGATGGATTTTTTTAATAAATATTAGGAAGTAGAAATAACTGGCATAATGAGTGGTAAAGAAAAGAAGGAATCAAAAATAATTCCCAAGTTTCTGGCCTGGGCAACAGCTTTGACAGTGATGCCATGTACTGAGTTAGGGGAGGTAGAGGTGAGAAGTTCAGTTCCAGAGAGTATATTTGAGCAGACTCCCAGGTGGAGATGTCTAGGACACAAGTGGGTGTTCTGGTCTAGAGTTCAGGAGAGCCATGTGGGCCTGTAATACAGAGGGACTTTATAAACACAGAAGGTAAATGAAGCCACAGGAGTGAGGAGAGACAGACTTTCAGAACTAACGTAGAGTAAAAAGACCAGAGACCTAGGACAGAATCCTGATAAACACCAGCATTTAAGAAACAAGTCAAGAAAAAGGAACTTGCAAAGTGAACAACAACAAAATAATAGGCAGAGAAGTAGAAAGAAAGTCAAGAGAAAATCTTGTCCCAGAAAACTGTGGAAACATAACAAAGAATGGTCAAGTGCAACAAAAACTAACAAGAAGTCAAAGATTTTTTTTAATGTCCACTGAATTTAGTGACAGGGGTTAGGTGATCCCACTGAGAGCAATTTCAGTAAAGGGTTAATTACATCAGAAGGACGACAGATGGATATAAGAAGAATAATTCAATGGGGTTTTTTTTAACAGACAATATACCTTTACATTAAAGCAACAAATACTTATCAAAACCAGTCTACATGAAGATGCTTCCTGTATGCCATGTTGCATAAGGGTAGTGTTGTAATTCTTCATCTACAAAGCTCACATTGAACGTGGAGATTTAGAATGGCGCACATTATTTCACTGGAGGTTACTACTTTAACAGACTTTCTTCACATTGGTTATTTGTGTGATCCTACAGATTTCCTAAAGAGTACATGAGCCTGGCTGGTTTTAAAGTATAAGTATCCAGATCCCTAAACTCCAAATGGGCTTTCCTGGTGGCTCAGTGGTAAGGAATCCACCTGCCAAGCAGGAGACTCAAGTTCCACCCCTGGGTTGGGAAGATCTCCGGGAGGAGGAAACGGCAAGGCACTCCAGTATTCTTGCCTGGGAAATCCCACAGACAGAGGAGCCTGGAGGGCTACAGTCCATGGGGTTGCAAAGAGCAGGACATGACTGAGAGAGCACACACGCAATCTCCAAATATGTTCTTTCCTAAAATGGACCTTCTGAGAAGTGGCATCGTGTTGGGTCCTCTTTCCCATATTCCCTTGTACAGTCCCCCTCTATCACTAAGCCAAAAAAATGCCTATCTTTTCCCCCTCCTGAATCATCCCTTAGGCACTGCCTGCTGCTGCTAAGTTGCTTCAGTCATGTCCGACTCTGCGAACCCATAGATGGAAGCCCACCAGGCTCCCCCGTCCCTGGGATTCTCCAGGCAAGAACACTGGAGTGGATTGCCATTTCCTTCTCCAATGCATGAAAGCAGGCAGAACTACCAATTAAGTCTTCTGGCCTTTCCCCACTTGATACACATTTTTTGGCATTGCCATAAAAAAGATCAAAGAACTAAGTGATTCTGTTACTGAAAAATCCCAACAATTCTCATCTACTTAATGACGAGTGTTTCTCAAGCTTATGACTATCTTAAAAGTTTAGAATGAAATTTATGCTGAACCTTATCAAATTCTAGTTGTAAGTATATTCATCCATGGATACCTGAAGAAAGCAGGGGAGAGAAGAAAACACACCCAAAACATGAATAAATATATTTATAATAAAAATTCTTATGTTTAGTTATTCAAATGTGTAATACATTTATATTGTTTTGATCAACTGCACTTATAACTGTAATAACAAACAATCCAGAGGAAAAATTTAACACTTAAAAGTTTAATGATATGTGAAGGAGATACTGATAAGATCAACATGGTAAGTCCTGGAGCAAACCGCTTGCTGCTGCTGCTGCTGCTAAGTCGCTTCAGTCGTGTTCGACTCTGTGCGATCCCATAGACGGTAGCCCACCAGGCTCCCCCGTCCCTGGGATTCTCCAGGCAAGAACACTGGAGTGGGTTGCCATTTCCTTCTCCAACGCATGAAAGTGAGAAGTGAAAGTGAAGTCGCTCAGTCGTGTCCGACTCTTAGCGACCCCATGGACTGCAGCCCACCAGGCTCCTCCACCCATGGGATTTTCCAAGCAAGAGTACTGGAGTGGGGTGCCATTGCCTTCTCCGAGCAAACCGCTTAAACGACCAAAAAAATTTTTTAAAAAAAGAAAAAGAAAAAATAATGAAGAAATCTTTTGTGGGAATTAAAATGTTACACTAGAAAAATATTCACTATGCAAAAGAAAGTTTAATTGTGACAAAAATTTTCAGTATGATAATTTAAATTTAGTTACATATCTTATTATAGAGAAATGACAGCATGATCAATAAAAGATGTAAGAATAAAATACATGAATTATGAAAAAATTGTGCAGAGAAGTTGAACAGACATATGAGTCCAACAGAAAAATATACACTGTTAAATTTCCAGCTCTAATGATGACCTTGTTTAAATATGTATATATAATAGTGGGTATTTAGATCTTACTTGGTTAAAAAAAAACCTATATTTTTATTATATAAGTATTTACAACACAACAAAAATTATCCTCAACTATTTAAACTTCTATGGGGAAGGAAATGGCAACCCACTCCAGTACTCTTGCCTGGAAAATTTCATGCATGGAGGAGCTTGGTAGGCTACAGTCCATGAGGTCGCAAAGAGTCGGACACGACTGAGCGACTTCACTTTCTTTCTTTCTATAGTTCCTTCTGGAGAAGGAAGTGGCAACCTACTCCAGTGTTCTTGCCTGGAGAATCCCTTGGACAGAGGGGCTTGGTGGACTGTGGTCTATGGGGCTGCAAAGGGTTGGACACAACAGACACACACACATTTAAACTTATAATGAAAAAAATTTAAGTCAATTTAAAAATGGACAAGGTATATAGTAGTTTTAAGACATAGCAGCTCAAAAAAAAAGAAGAAAAAGAAAAGAAAACACGGTCACTTAGGAGCTGGGTGGTTCCAGACAAGTTTTTAACATGAGTCTCAATTTCCTCATCCATAAAATAGCCAGCCAGCCCGCCAGCGCACGCTCAGTCATGTCCAACTCTCTGCAACCATTCCGGCAAGAATACTAGAGTGGGCTGCCCTTTCCTACCCCAGGGGATCATCCCAACCCAGGGATTGAACCCGTATCTCCTGTGTCTCCTGTACTGACAGGCAGCTTCTTTACCAACTGTGCCAGCTAAGAAGCCCCATCCATAGAATAGGGAAAATACCAATTTCTCAAGGTTACTGTGTGTAAATGAAATAACACATAAAGGTACCACCATGGTTCCTGGTACCAAGTGCCAATTGTCGTTCCTTGTCTTCCCCAGTGCCTAGCTAGCACAATGGTAAGCACTATTAGGAATTTAAGGTGCGCTTGGCAGAATGAAGAAAAGCAAACAGTTAAGTTGTATGCTTCTTTTTAATACGTACTTTAAGACTAACTAGGAAAAGAATACATCCTTATTAGTTTAAACCCAGGCATCACCATTCAAATAAAGTTAAAACAGATGCAAAAGTGGTACTATCCTTAATATACAAATAGATATCTGCATTCTGACTCAGGCCGCGCATCAGACTGGTACCAAGAGAAGACAATGGGAAGGGTGAAGAGTGGAGCCCTTGGCTGGATGATCCATTTCAATGCACTGACACTTGAGCATATAGTCTACACAATAAAAACAGGCCTTCACACAGTAGAATCTCTGTGAGAGACAGAAAATGACAGCAAGTTTCTGATTTTCTTATGATCAAACATTTAGAAGCTGAATTTAAAGAAAACAAGCAATTTTCCTCTTCACAAAGATTAGAATTTTAAATACACTTACTTTTTATGTGATGACACACGACTATCAGTAGTATATGCCATTATACTCCAATAGCAGTTATACTCCAAAAAAAACAAACATAACTTTTTTTTGATAGGTAAAAAGTGGATTTATTTAGAGAGAAACACACTCCACAGAGAGAGTGTGGGCCATTGCAGAGGGTGAGTCTGGCAGCCCACAGTCTGTCATTTAAAAGTAAAGATACCACTTCATTAATGAGTGAGAAAAGTAGCTTCTTTTCAAAGGGTATTTCTACTATGGAGAGGACATTTTTAAAACTTACATTTGGAAATGTTTCCACTGTTACATGATTTTGTAGCTGAAAAAATATCTATTAAAACCCTATTTTTTAAGTTATCATCTAGATGGGTTACAAAGGTTTGAAAACACGAAAAATTATCTCAATAAATTTAGTCTTTTGAACAAAGCTCTTAAAAGGGGGTTTTAAAGTTTATATATATATAGATATATAAATGCAACATCATCCAACTAATTAGCATGAATAATTGATTGAGATCAAGGAAGAAGGGAATGCCAAAAGTGATTTCAACACAATCTTGTGCATAACTGACAGTTGAGAATTGAAACCTCAGAACATTTTCAGTGACAGTATTCTCCCATTTGGGTCTATGAATCTCTGTGAGGTATCTTTTTTTTTTCATCATGAAAGTCATTAAAATCAAATGTCAGAAGTAAATGAATTTGGAATCAGAAGTTTAAATAGTTATATCTAAATGTCACACCAAGATTTATCTTAGTCATTAACACAGCACACTATAATTGAAGAAATCAGCAACAGCCTATGTTTACTGGATATTTTATTTGACATTTTGGCTGGGCACATTCTTCACCTTCAAGAAGCAGAATAAAACATAACCTTTGGATTAAGTTCAACCATAGGTTATTTTTCCAATGATCCTGAAGCCAAATTGCAAAATTCAAATATTACCCACCTGTGATTTTCCTATGAGGATTAAATAAAACCTCACAAATGAGAGTGCCCAGACAGTGCCTGAAATAAACAAATGCTCAATTATATTAACTGTTCCTTCCTTGGCTTGAAGCCATGTGATTAATGAAGAAACAATAGGCTTAGGAATTAGACTTGAATTCTCACTATTTCACTTGCTTTATGTGTGATATAATAATCTCAGGCATATTATTTAATTCCATCTGTAAAATGGAAATATGAATACCCATCTTATAGGGTTAACATTAAAAGTCATTAAAGAATAATGCATGCATACAACACTGTCCATCAACTATACTTCAATAAATAAATGAATACTAAAAATTAAAAAATAAGGCAGCAAAGTCATTTGACCTAAACAAGACTGTGAATAAATGTCCACCCTTCCTCCTTCAAGACAGCCTAGTTATAACTATCAGAAGGACAGACTTACAGGTCAATGAATTTTAAAATATCCATCAGAATCCTATCTTTTGGTAAGAATTATGGCAATGGAGTTCCCTGACACAGTGCCTGGCATGGAGAGGATACTCCATTAATATTTACTGAACTCAGGTGATTTACTATATCCACTGTCACTGTGATAACTGTGGCAGCATGGGCTAGCCTGGGAGGACTTGGACCTTCTGTTACTCAAGCCAGGATTCTTCCCACTATTCTGTGTGTACTCTCCCTAGTTGAGGTCATCCACTTGCTGATAAAATTATATGCTTATTTATACCAGTACAAATTCATTCAACAGTCATAATAAGGTATTACCATAATGTGAGTTTTTTGGGTTTCTATGACTAAGGAAGTCATTACTCTGTTAAAAAGCTTTTAAATAAAAGGAAAAAACAAAACACCTGAGCTTTTTACACAACTTACACTAAAAAAAAAAAAAAAAGTTTCATTTTCTTTTGCCCAATTACCACAGCAAAGTCACCTATGTTGAGGACTTCCTTAACGTACTCTTGTCTGGAAACTCCCATGGATGGAGGAGCCTGGTAGGCTGCAGTCCATGGGGTCGCGGAGTCAGACACGACTGAGCAACTTCACATTCACTTTTCACTTTCCACTTTCATGCACTGGAGAGGGAGAAGGAAATGGCAACCCACTCCAGTGTTCTTGCCTGGAGAATCCCAGGGATGGCGGAGCCCAATGGGCTGTCGTCTGTGGGGTCGCACAGAGTCGGACACGACTGAAGCAACTTAGCAGCAGTAGCAGCAAACCTCGTTGGAAAGGTTTTAGAATAGTAACAGAACAGTGATACTTCAGAACAGTAAAACCAATTCAAACTGTGAGCAGCAAACTCTAGTGGAACAAATAAAGAGCTGGGGAACGTGGGAGAGCCCCTTCATTCTTGCCAAACTCAAAGCTGAAATACACATGAAATAAAATACTATGCGCTGAGAACAGGGATGCAGGTGCAAGGAAGCACCTGTTAATATGAGTCAATGCACCACCTCTGGATGACAGGCAGAAGACAGGTTTTTAAGAGTGCAGCTTCAGCGCTTTTGCAACACCCGCTTTTACGATCTGTCACAGTGAAGCAAACAGGCACAACCAAGCATCCCTATTAGGGCCACACGACCATCCGGCGATTGGCCTTTACAGGATCCGAAGCAAACAAACCGGCAGAGGAGACCTAACTTTCTTCTAAATGCCAGACGCTGGACTGAGGCCGCGGGGTGAAAGCGACCAACCCCAAATAAATAAAGGAATACCCCAGGCATTGACATCCCCGCAGCTCCTCCCCACTCTCGGTCTTTCCGGGGAGTGTCATCCCACGAAATACGACTTGTCTGCACACAACCCCGAGATCTCTCCTACCCTAAAGGGGCAGCAGAGCACGGGTCACTTCCTTCCATGGACTCCTTTCAGCCAGCTTCACAGACCCCTACCCCAAACCACGGGGGTAGGTGGTTGCCACAGTATGGACTCCATTACCTCTGCTAAGTTTCTGGAACACGTGATTTGGAAGGGCAAACTTGCTAGAAACGGACTGAACGACACTTGTTAACACATTTCTCGGAGTCCTACTCTACCTGGAGCCAAACAACCACCAGGGAGGGACGGAACGTCACCCGTCCTCGAAGACACTGGTTCAGATCGCCCTGAGAAGGAGACTGTGTCCCCCTCCCTGCAACCCGGCTGGCTGCCAGCACCTCTTACCCATTTGTCCAAGGGGACCTGAGCGAGGGACCCGGTGCCCTGGTACAGGTCCAGACTGAGCTGCTCCAGGCTCAGCTTCTCCTGCAGGAAGTGGCCCAGGTACCTCTGCAGGAGGTACCGACAGGCCCTCTTCTTGATGGACTCCGAAAACGGCCAAGGCATGGTGAGGGCTGGCAGCTGGGCCGGCAGGGCTGCGGGCAGCTCCGGCCTGGGGGCTCCGGCCAGGCTCCGGCTCCAGGCNGAACACCCCGCCCCGCGCCCTAGGCCCCGCCCCCGAAGAGCCGGCCCCACCCACCTCCTTGGCAACCAAAGGGACGCTTTCTCCTTAGCAACCAGCGCGACTCCCACCATGGCTGAAGAGGAGAGTGCTGCCCCTGCGGAGAAAGCTATCCGTATCCAGAGGGTGTTTATAAACCTGCTGGACTCATACAGCAGCAGAAACATCGGGAAGGTAAGCGGCGGTGGGTCAAAGCTGAATCCCAGCCCCCAGCTCCCCCAGTCAAGGCTCCAGGGCCCCAAACCCGGTTGCACCTTAGCCGCGGACTTTATCAGGGTCTCCCGTAAGGGACCCTCCATCGTCCGGGACAAAGACAGTGCCCCGGCTCCCCAGTCCGCCCCCAGGCTGGACCAGCCCGACCTGGAAGACCAGGGTTTTGGAGATCGCCGGTCCAGTCCGGGTTTCTCCCTTGTTTAGGGGCGGAAACTGAAGCTCGGAAGGAGTTGGGAGCTTACCGAATACAAGCTCCCCTTAGCGAGCTGAGGGCTCAGGTCTCCGACTTCTAACCAGGTTCTCTTTCCACTCCCGCCGAGGATTCTTAAGCAAGAAAGTGACGGACAAAGTTCAAAACTAAATGAAGCAACAAAACGTCAAAAAGATAGGGGTTGTGTTTGTTGTTCATTTGCTAAAGTGAAAGTGAAGTCGCTCAGTCGTGTCCGACTCTTTGTGTCCCCATGGACGGTAGCCTACCAGGCTCCGCGATCCACGGGATTTTCCAGGCAAGAATACTGGAGTGGGCTGCCATTTCCTTCTCCAGGGCATCTTCCCAACCCAGGGATCAAACCCGGGTCTCCTGCATTGCAGACAGACGCTTTACCGTCTGAGCCACTAGGGAAAAGTCATGTCCAATTTTTTGTGACCCCATGGACTGTATAGTCCGCCAGGCTCCTCTGTCCATGGGATTTCCCTGGCAAGAATACTCGAGTGGGTTGCCATTTCCTTCTACAGGGAATCTTCCCCGTCCAGGGATGGAACCTACCTCTCCTGCATTGGCAGGCGGATGCTTTACCACTGAGCCACCAGAGAAGCCGGAAGTAGGAAATTATTTGTGTCTTTCAAAAAGATAGATACAAATATAGAGAAGATGTGTGTGTGTGTGTGTGTGTGTGTGTGTGTGTGTGTGTGTGTGCGCGCGCGCGCGCACTCAGCTCTCCATGGACTGTGGCCCGCCAGACTCCTCTGTCCATGGAATTTCCCAGTAAGAATACTGGAGTGGGTTGCCATTTCCTATTGGAGCAGATCTTCCCAATTCAGGGATCAGATCCCAGTTTTCAGCAATTGGCAGGCACAATCTTCACCACTGTGCTACCTAGGAAGCGCAAAGAAGATAAATAGATAGATGATAGATAGATAGATAATCTACGTACAGAAAACATCTCAAAGGATACACAGGACATTGAACTATTATCACTTATTATCCTTTAACTATTATCATTTTGGAAGATGGGATTCCTTTATTCATGACCTCCTATTAAATGGCATTCTCAGTTAATAAGACCCAACAAAGTTTTTGCTCTTGAGGTTCCTGCCTCTCTGGAAGGAGGTAGACAATAATTTTTAACATAAACTAGATATTTCAATCTCTACTAAGTACTCCGCAGGAAAGAGAATAGAAAATGTGGAATTGGGGAGGAGAGGGTGGCTGCTTTAAATAGAGTTGCATGAAGGGCACTCTTGAAAGGTGACATGTACAGAATGAAGGTCCAGCCAGAGGAACTAGCTCCCAGAGGGCACAGCAAAGGTTGCGGAGGACAGAGTGGCAAGGGTGTAGTGAATCAGGGGTCCCAAGGACAGCAGTCACTGTGTCCGGAACCCATGGGACTCTGGGGCCCATAAAAATGTTTTAATTTCTCTTAAATTTGGAAGGAAGCAAATTTAAAATTTAGCAACAAAGATTGTGTGTCGTTAAAGAAATACAGTCATAAATATCATTTTTATTAATAATATATTTTATGGAGGAAAGTCAGAAGGTGGCCCTGCCCAGCAACTAAACAGCGCCTCACACAAAGCCAGCACTTCATCAGTGTTTGTTGTGAATTCACAAAGTGTGTGTGCTGAGTCACGTCCAGCTCTCTCCTGTGACCCTTCGGCCTATACCCGTCAGGCTCATCTGTCCATGGGATTTTTCAGGCAAGTATACTAGAATGGGTTGCCGTTTCCTCCTCCAGGGGATCTTCCCATCCCAAGGATCAAACCTGGGTCTCCTGTGTCTCCTGCACTGCTGGCAGATCCTTTACCCACTGAGTCTCAGGGAAGCTCAATGAAGCAAGTGAAAGTCGCTCGGTCGTGTCCGACTCTTTGCAACCCCATGGACTATACAGTCCATTGAATTCTCCAGTCCAGAATACTGGAGTGGGTGGCCTTTCCCTTCTCCAGGGGATCTTCCCAACCCAGGGATTGAACCCAGGTCTCCCCCATTGCGGGCAGATTCTTTACCAGCTGAGCCACAGGGAAGCCCCAGTGAAGCAAAGTCAAGCATAAAGACTAAGACCTTGTGGGGCTTTTGTCAGGAATTTAGTTTATGTTCTAAATACAATGATAGCCACTGGAGTACTTAAAAAGAGAGGTGACATGATTGAAATTAGGAGGGAGGGAAGAAAGAGAATTTAACCTTTTACTTTATCCCATTTTGATCACTGATTATTTTTTACAACAGCATATTTTTATAATAAAACTTTTAGTTTGTAGAGATTTTTTCAAAAGCTGATCAATAACAGAATTTTCTGGTTATTCCTAAACAAACCAGGACTTGACTTTCTCAGATTACAAGGAATTGCGCTGTCTGCACTAAGCAACATGGGAGTAGAAATATAAAGCATTAAAAAAAAAAAAAAAAGGCATGGAAACCATGTCTCCTGACCTCAGTTGGGCACTGCACCCCAGCCCCTTCTCCAGTCTGGAAAGGGGCCGGGTGGCAACCGTGCAGCTTTGAGTATCATATCAGAAGATCTGGCATCACCCCTCCCTCCCCATGCAATCTTGGGCAAATTGCTTACTGCTGGGCCTCAGTCTCCTTGTCTGTGAAATGGGATAATAAAATTGAAGATGTATGTTTGAGAGGTAGACAAAAATACATATGTCATATTTGGGAAAAATATATTCCAATAAGAGATTGAACCTGACATCTTGCCTACTAACTTGGACTGTTTGTTTTTTTTAATCAAAATAAGTGGGGAAGGACTTTTTGCTTATTTGGTTTTGCAATGTTTTTACTCCCAAGAAGTGATATCATCATAATTATTTACATATGTTTAATCTAAGAATTATATGTCTAATATATAAATTAAAATTAGTTTTATTTATATATGAAACTCATGAACATTGCATAAACCACTCACAAAGATAGCTTTGTAAACACAAGAAAAGAAACTTTGCCAACCTCCATCTATTTCATTATTCATAGCCACTGGCCACATGCGGCTGTTGCATGTTTACACGTGTCTAGTCTAAATGGATCTGTGCTGTAGGAGTAAAATACACGTCAAATTTCAAACACTTACTGTGGGAAATAAAGACTGTATAATATCCCAGTAATGTTTATATTGGTATATTAAACTGATAATAATTTGGATACCTTGGGTTAAAACATACCTAAATTCTTTTAAAATTTAAGCATTACCTACATTTACCTGTTTCTTTTTATTTTTACTAATGTAGCTACTAGCAAATTTGAGTTCCTAAGCAGATTGCATCACATGTCTACATTTTTGTTAGACAAAATCATCATGGTGAATTTAGCCCAGCTCTGCCTTTTGCTAGTGCAGGATAATATCCTTAATGAGGGACTTTCCTGGTGGTCCAGTGGTTACAACTCCGTGCTCCCAATGCAGGTTTCCTGGATTTTATCCCTGGTCAGGGAACTAGATCCTTCATGCTGCAACTGAAGATCCTAACCCAGTCAAATAAATTTTTAAAAAATTTTAAATATGTCCTTAATGAGCTTTTAAAGCTCTCTGAGCCTGAGTTCCCTGCCTATAAAATGGGAACTCATAATATAGTACCCATTTCACTGTATTCTTGTGGGAATTAAACCAGTTTCGATGAGATACCAGTGTCAAAAGCTCTAGCTTTAAAAAAAAAAAAAAAAAGCTCTAGCTTTGCACAAGTGGAACCACTGTCAAGCCTTCAATAAAGGTCAGCTTTTAGAATCATCATTCATACTGGTTTCATTCTGAGCTGTTCTGAGTATTCAGGAAATTTCTCTTTGTTGCAGTTTCTTTCTAACTGTGTCGTGGGGGCTTCACTCGAAGAAATTACGGAGGAGGAAGAAGAGGACGATGAAAATAAATCAGCGATGCCAGAAGCCTCCATGGCCAGACTGAAGGAAGGCACGTTCCAGATCGTGGGCACACTTTCCAAGCTGGACGTCCCCCGACCCGAGTTTGCCGTGGAGACCTACTGTGTAAGTCCAGGGGGGCTGCTGAGAGGGGACAAAGGAAAGCACCACCCTCTGCTCAAATGCCCTGACAATGTGTTGCTTCTCATCCCCTCTCTCCTGCCAACGTGAGACTGTCGGAAAGGTGGGAGTGGGTCTCCCTGTGATGGAGACCAACACCTCTCATCTCCTCACTTTAAAGGTTTGCCTGCAGGGACTTCCTGGTGGTCCAGTGTTAAGACTCTCAGAGCTTCCATTCCTGGGCTGGCAAGCTGCAGGGAGTACCCCCTTCCCCCACCCCCACCCAAAAAAAGCAGCAAAGAACTTAAATGATATAAATGAGATATACTTAGAAGGTTAGAAGGTGTGGATCTCACTTGAACTTTCAGACTCATAAAATTCTCTATCCTGTGTCTAAAATGCATTCTGCCCTGCCTCACCCTAACATGACTTTGGACCATGGAGAGTGTTATTTGTGAAAGACACCTCCTTTAGTAATAAGCCACTGGAGAGCAACACACCATTACACTGCTGTCTTATTGAGAAGTAGTGCTGCCTTCAAAAAACACAGTCTATACAACCCTCATCCTGAGACATTTAAATACCTCCAGGAAGGGCAGCCCTCCCAGGCTAACCTCTGCCATCATCCTGCCTGTCATTCTCCAGATCCTAAGGGACAGCTTTGCACATTCTGAGCCCTGGAATAGCCTTCCCACTTCTCTCCCTAATATCTTTCATGCTTTAACCCAGAATGTTGTCTCCTCCAGGAAGCCCTTCATGATTCCCCACTCCTAGTTTAGATTATGAGCTCTTTGCCTGTCTAGATCCTTTTACACTTTTTACACCCCATTGTTATTATGTGTCTATTGTGGATTACACCGACTGTCACTATCTGTTCCGTGAAAGTGGACACAGCGCCCCATTTATTCTCATGTGTATCCATGAATGGTGACAGACAGCACTGGCCCTTAATAAGTACTCAAAACTGAATGAATGCATCCCCTCCCACCAACTTTGGGAACGTCACCACCTACCCCTTTTTACCCTCTCTGGCTCTTTCTTTTTTTAAAAGACTTTTTATTTTGTTTTTGGCCGTGGTGAGCCTTCCTTGCTGAGCACGGGCTTTCTCCAGTTGCAGCGAGGCGGGGGCTACTCTCCCGTTGCTCAGGCTTT
This sequence comes from Oreotragus oreotragus, assembly GCA_006410675.1. NCBI lineage: Eukaryota > Metazoa > Chordata > Mammalia > Artiodactyla > Bovidae > Oreotragus > Oreotragus oreotragus. The sequence continues at coordinate 607,517 of SJYX01020185.1, forward strand.
TCACTGCAGTGGTTTCTCCGGTTGCAGAGCACAGGCTGTAGGTGTGCAGGCTGAGTAGTTGCGACTCGGGCTCTAGAGTGCTGGCTCCGTAGCCGTGGCGGTTTAGTTGCCCCGAGGCATGCGAGCTCTTCCTGGCCAGGGATCAGGGATCTAACGGGTGTCCCTCGCTTTGCAAAGCAGAGTCTTAAGCCCTGGACCACCAGGGAAGCCCTCTTCTATGCCTTCACTTGCCACTGGCTTCTTTCTTTCTGCCTCCACATATGCTGACATCTTCCCACTGGGAAACACACACACATCCCACCTGCCTCTTTCTCTGCCTCTGGTCCTGCCACCACTGAACTTGGGAGAGGGCTCAGCACCCTCACAGGCCTCACTCCTGCACTCTCCAGCCCGCACCCTTTCACAGGAGGTATCCTGGCCATTGTCTCTCTTCCCCACTTCCCTGCAGCAGCACTTGGCCGACTGTCCACGTGCATCTGCACCTTCTCTTTAAATGTAGTTTTCTCTCAGAGCTCCCTCCCGTCTCATAACAGGCATTCTTCCTAACTCTTATCCAGTCCTGTAGCTTCAGCTTCAAGACAATGCCTTTCTGATCCTTCCCCAGCCCTCCTGACTAAGCACACATCCAACTGCTTTGTAGCCCCTCCCCAGATGTCCGGCAGCACTTTTACATCATCATACCCAAAACGAAGTCTCTCACACTCCTCTACAAAACCACTCTGCCCTGCTTTGTATAGGGGCCTCGCTTTCTGTATCTGTTTGGACTATTTGGCGTTGTGAGTCATAGTGGGGAAAGGGGCGATATAAACTGGCTTATTCAATAAGGACATTCATTAGCTTATGTGGCTGGTGGTCTCAAGGAAGAACCTGCTTCAGGCCTGGCGTGATCCAGGGATGGTAGCCCTTTTCCAGCTCTTTCCTTGGCTCTGTCTTTCTCTGAAGGTGACTTCATTCCTCAGGTTGGCAGCAAGGCTGCAACATTTCAGGGTTCTGCACATCTACACAGCCACACCCTGATGAAGAAAACTTTCAGAAGTTCTTATAAAAAGGAGGATGAACTTTCCAGCAATACCCGATACTCACGGTCTAGAGTTGAGTCACTTGCCTGTTCCTGAACCAATCTCTTATCTGGAATCAGTAAGGCCCCTACTTGAAGTTATAGGGTGAAGTTAATTTCCCACAGGCTGGGAAGGGGAGTAGTTGAACAAAATTTGGGATCTGTTGGGAAAGAGGAAGAGGGAATGGATGTTTGTAGACAACCAAGAGTGTCCTTAATACCATTCATCATGCACTTGCCCCCATCACAGCTGCAAGCCTGGTATCGCTGTGGGCTTTTGCCTCCCTACTATTAACTGGAAAAAAAAAAAAAAATTCAATCCCTGGGTTGGGAAGATCCCCTGGAGAAGGGAAAGGCCACCCACACCAGTATTCTGGACTGGAGAATTCAATGGACTGTATAGTCCCTGTCTCTTATACACATCTAGCAAAGAACTTAAATGATATAAATGAGATATACTTAGAAGGTTAGAAGGTGTGGATCTCACTTGAACTTTCAGACTCATAAAATTCTCTATCCTGTGTCTAAAATGCATTCTGCCCTGCCTCACCCTAACATGACTTTGGACCATGGAGAGTGTTATTTGTGAAAGACACCTCCTTTAGTAATAAGCCACTGGAGAGCAACACACCATTACACTGCTGTCTTATTGAGAAGTAGTGCTGCCTTCAAAAAACACAGTCTATACAACCCTCATCCTGAGACATTTAAATACCTCCAGGAAGGGCAGCCCTCCCAGGCTAACCTCTGCCATCATCCTGCCTGTCATTCTCCAGATCCTAAGGGACAGCTTTGCACATTCTGAGCCCTGGAATAGCCTTCCCACTTCTCTCCCTAATATCTTTCATGCTTTAACCCAGAATGTTGTCTCCTCCAGGAAGCCCTTCATGATTCCCCACTCCTAGTTTAGATTATGAGCTCTTTGCCTGTCTAGATCCTTTTACACTTTTTACACCCCATTGTTATTATGTGTCTATTGTGGATTACACCGACTGTCACTATCTGTTCCGTGAAAGTGGACACAGCACCCCATTTATTCTCATGTGTATCCATGAATGGTGACAGACAGCACTGGCCCTTAATAAGTACTCAAAACTGAATGAATGCATCCCCTCCCACCAACTTTGGGAACGTCACCACCTACCCCTTTTTACCCTCTCTGGCTCTTTCTTTTTTTAAAAGACTTTTTATTTTGTTTTTGGCCGTGGTGAGCCTTCCTTGCTGAGCACGGGCTTTCTCCAGTTGCAGCGAGGCGGGGGCTACTCTCCCGTTGCTCAGGCTTTTCACTGCAGTGGTTTCTCCGGTTGCAGAGCACAGGCTGTAGGTGTGCAGGCTGAGTAGTTGCGACTCGGGCTCTAGAGTGCTGGCTCCGTAGCCGTGGCGGTTTAGTTGCCCCGAGGCATGCGAGCTCTTCCTGGCCAGGGATCAGGGATCTAACGGGTGTCCCTCGCTTTGCAAAGCAGAGTCTTAAGCCCTGGACCACCAGGGAAGCCCTCTTCTATGCCTTCACTTGCCACTGGCTTCTTTCTTTCTGCCTCCACATATGCTGACATCTTCCCACTGGGAAACACACACACATCCCACCTGCCTCTTTCTCTGCCTCTGGTCCTGCCACCACTGAACTTGGGAGAGGGCTCAGCACCCTCACAGGCCTCACTCCTGCACTCTCCAGCCCGCACCCTTTCACAGGAGGTATCCTGGCCATTGTCTCTCTTCCCCACTTCCCTGCAGCAGCACTTGGCCGACTGTCCACGTGCATCTGCACCTTCTCTTTAAATGTAGTTTTCTCTCAGAGCTCCCTCCCGTCTCATAACAGGCATTCTTCCTAACTCTTATCCAGTCCTGTAGCTTCAGCTTCAAGACAATGCCTTTCTGATCCTTCCCCAGCCCTCCTGACTAAGCACACATCCAACTGCTTTGTAGCCCCTCCCCAGATGTCCGGCAGCACTTTTACATCATCATACCCAAAACGAAGTCTCTCACACTCCTCTACAAAACCACTCTGCCCTGCTTTGTATAGGGGCCTCGCTTTCTGTATCTGTTTGGACTATTTGGCGTTGTGAGTCATAGTGGGGAAAGGGGCGATATAAACTGGCTTATTCAATAAGGACATTCATTAGCTTATGTGGCTGGTGGTCTCAAGGAAGAACCTGCTTCAGGCCTGGCGTGATCCAGGGATGGTAGCCCTTTTCCAGCTCTTTCCTTGGCTCTGTCTTTCTCTGAAGGTGACTTCATTCCTCAGGTTGGCAGCAAGGCTGCAACATTTCAGGGTTCTGCACATCTACACAGCCACACCCTGATGAAGAAAACTTTCAGAAGTTCTTATAAAAAGGAGGATGAACTTTCCAGCAATACCCGATACTCACGGTCTAGAGTTGAGTCACTTGCCTGTTCCTGAACCAATCTCTTATCTGGAATCAGTAAGGCCCCTACTTGAAGTTATAGGGTGAAGTTAATTTCCCACAGGCTGGGAAGGGGAGTAGTTGAACAAAATTTGGGATCTGTTGGGAAAGAGGAAGAGGGAATGGATGTTTGTAGACAACCAAGAGTGTCCTTAATACCATTCATCATGCACTTGCCCCCATCACAGCTGCAAGCCTGGTATCGCTGTGGGCTTTTGCCTCCCTACTATTAACTGGAAAAAAAAAAAAAAAACTACTCAGAGTGTGAGATCTGTGAGTTCAGTTTTATTTGGGGTTTACTGAGGACTATAGCCTGAGAAACAGCCTCTCAGAGAGCTCTGAGGACCTGCTCCAAAGACGTAGGTGGCATATAAGGTGGCTTATTTAACTCTGCATGTAAGTGAAATAAGTAGGGTTGACAACATACAGCCTTGACGTACTCCTTTCCCAGTTCTGAACCAGTCCATTGTTCCATGTCTGGCTCTAACTGTTGCTTTTCGACCTGCACACGTTTCTCAGGAGGCAGGTCAGGTGATCTGGTATCCCCACCTCTTGAAACATTTTCCAGTTTGTAAAGCAGTATGTATGTGATTTGAGTGAAGGGGAGTTGCTGCTGCTGCTACTGCTAAGTCGTTTCAGTTGTGTCCGACTCTGTGCGACCCCCATAGATGGCAGCCCACCAGGCTCCCCCGTCCCTGGGATGTTCCAGGCAAGAACACTGAAGTGGGTTGCCATTTCCTTCTCCAATTGAAGTCGCTCAGTCCTGTCCAACTCCTAGCGACCCCATGGACTGTAGCCTACCAGGCTCCTCCGTCCATGGGATTTTCCAGGCAAGAGTACTGGAGTGGGTTGCCGTCGCCTTCTCAGGAAGGGGGAGTAAGTGCAGTTAAACACATGCAATTAAGTACGTGCAATTAACACATCTGAGTAAAAGGTCGCTGCTAGTCATGAGGAGCAGATGTCTCCATTACTGATTTCGGTGCTTTCCTAGGTATTAGAACATGCAAGATAATGGGGTCATGAAAATTTCTCCTGAAAATACTTACCTCTCTGAAGGCCCGCTCTGTCGGTTTTTCCCGGAGCACAGGATGCCTCCTTCCTGACCTCCAGGCTGATTTCCGTGCAGCGGGTGTTGGAGGTTGGCAAGCGCAGTAGCTAATGACCTGGTCCTTGTAGAGCCGGATGCTGGTGACGTCCTTCAGCTGGCACCACTGCCTCTCATATCCTCTCGGTCATGAGATCCTCAACCCAGCTCTCTCTATTTTCTTAAGAGCTCAGCTTTTTATTGGACATGTTAGCAAAGAGGTTTAGTCAAAAAGACCAAGGCCCATGTCATCATCAGACTCTTCAGATTCTTCTTTCTTTGCTTCTGCTTTCTGCTCCTCAGCTGGGGCAACAGTGGTGGGGGTAGGAGGACAGGACCTCCTGCTGGGGCAGGTCTACCAGCCCCGCCCCCTTCCGCCACTCCCTCCTCCCCTCGCCCCATCATTGCAGACGAAGCTCCCGATGCTGACGTTGGCCGAAGCCTTTGTGAACAAGCCTGACCAAAAGGCTCAACATTTACACTGACTGCGTTAATGAGGGCATTGTTATCATCCTCTGCAACCGTCACCTCATCCTCATGCAGGATGAGGGCCGAGTAGATGCTGACGGGCTCCAAGAACGAGGCCGTGGTGAGGGCGAGCGCTAGGCGGAGGTGTCAGGCACCATGCTAGCCGCAGGGTGAAATGATGGTCTCACTCTAATGCGATCTTAGCTTCCCCAGGAAGACGAGAACCTTAACCCAGCTGAGGGAAGGGAGGCCTCAACCCATCTCTTGAATAGCTCCTGGCTAATTGCATTGGTTCCCTGGTGGCTCAGAGGTTAAAGCGTCTGCCTCCAATGCGGGAGACCCAGGTTCGATCCCTGGGTCGGGAAGATCCCCTGGAGAAAGAAATGGTAACCCACTCCAGTATTCTTGCCTGGTGAATCCCATGGACTGAGAAGCCTGGTAGGCCACAGTCCACGGGGTCGCAAAGAGTCGGACAGGACTGAGCGACTTCACTTTCACTTTCAGATCCTCACCACTGATCTCTATTTATACCTGAATTTGATTCAGTGAATTAGTATTGAGCCCTTTCTTTGTTTGGCCTTGCCACACGGCAAGTGGGATCTTAATTCTCTGACCAGGGATCCAACCAGCACCCCCTGCCTTGGTAGCGCAGCATCTTAGCTCCTGGACTGCCAGGGAAGTCCCTGGAGTACTTTAAAGGCCCAGAGATGACTGCAGGGCTCACAGACTAGCAGGGACTCTTCGATCTAAACTAGCAGCTCCAGTCATCAGACCTGATGACTGAGGTATGCCCACAGCCAAGAGCTGTCCAGAGCACTCTGCCAAGGTCAGTTTGAGTTTTCGTCTTATCTAGAGAGCCAGACAAGTGAGCTCCAAACTTCTCCCCATCCCGCAGATCAAGACCCATCCCCCCAGCTCCTCTGATCTGGAGATCCAACACAGTTGGCCTTCCTTTTTGGAGTTTGGGGACTGCTGGAAATGCTGGGACTGAGGCTGAGCCTCCAGGGCTGAGTAGAACTTACCAAGCAGGTAAGGGGACAAGGAAATAACACATAAAGGGGACACCTGGGTGAGGGTATGGTGTGCTTTGGAACAGAAAGCATCAGTATAGCTAGAGCTTGGATTCTAGCGGAGCCAAGGGAAGAAGCCAGTATGGCATAAAAGGTGAGACAGAGTGGAGAATGGAAGATAGCAGGCTAGCCCGGAGCTTCTTCCTGGCTCAGCAAATGGCCTGCTAGTCTGTGAACTTCCTAGGCTCTGCTCAGTGACCTTGCATTCACCCTGTCAGTCCAGCTCAAACGTCAATCCCTTTCAGTCATAATCACATAGGTGCCTGGTCCGTCAGAGCTCAAATGCACCTCTGTGATAGCCCTTTCTACACTGGGGGCTGCCATGAAAGGGTGCACAGGCTGCACACTGCTCAAGGACTTTCAGCTTCAGGCCTGAGCAGGGGCTGAACCGTGATGTGTTCTGCTGGCTGCAGTGTGTCCCAGAGTGGGCGCTATATCACTTGTCCAAGAGCAGGTTACCTTTTTCTACTTTGTATTAAAGCTTCATGTGCTTAGATGCATCCTTGTCCACATTAGACCATAGTTATTTGCTAAAATTTTGCCAACAACACACGCACACCCAATACTCTGTGTTATCAACAGTCATACATCAATCATTTTTTGCCTTTCTCCTTAGGGTCAAAATCAGTGCCCACAATTATTTATTGGGGGAACAAATGAATGGACAGTATCTGATAGGATGACCATTCTCTTGAAAATGTGCCTGTTTCAACTTAAATCAGTCCAACTATGATTTCCCGGGTGCACATGTTTTCTTCTGGACACATCTCCCATGCTTTCATGGACTCATCGATGCTTCATCTCCTTTCTCTTGGAAGAGATCTAGAACACACTGTGTCAGGAATGCGTGACTCCGATTTCTACCCATCCCCCAATCTTTCTCATTGTGTCCTTGCTGACGATAGCTAAGTCCCAGGTGTACCAGGACCGTGGTGTACTCTTGTCATGCTGTTGACAAGGTGCAAAGTCCATGTTTGCTTCTTTAAAAAAAATTGGTGGGCTGCCATCTATGGGGTCGCACAGAGTCAGACACGACTGAAGTGATTTAGCAGCGGAGACCTATTCACTATTGTTGACAGTGCTGGTTTTTGTTTCTTGGTGTATTTTCTTGGTTGGTTGTTTTTTCTTGGGCCTGAAGAAAATATTGGAAATGGATGAGTGACATGTATGTTTTTTGAAAATGTTATAAAGAACGTGAAACTAATGTTGTCTTTCTTGTAACTACATATGTTGTTTCTTTATTTACTTCCAGAAAAAAAGATTTTTTTTTTACTGTAATGTGCATCTTGCGGGATCTTAGTTCCGTGACCAAGGATTGAACCCAGGCCCTCAGCACTGAAAGTGCAAAGTGCTAACCATTGGCCAGCCAGGGAATTCCAAAAATCCATGTTTGAATCAGGATTTTCAGAGTATCTTCTCACTTGCACATTTAGTCCAGGAAAGAAATCAAATGGATAATATTATGGCCTGAATCATGCCCAACATATGTGAAGTCCTAATCCCCAGGACCTCTGATGAGACCTTATTTGAACATAGGGTCTTTATAGAAGAAATCGAGTTAGAAGGAGTTCATTTGAGTGGGTCTCTAATCCAGTATGCTTGGCATCCTTATAAAAAGGGGAAATTTGGACAGAGAGATAGGGAGACTCATGTAAAGATGAAGGTAAAGATGTGGGTGATGTTTCTATAAGCCAAGGAACACCAGATATTGCCAGGGAACCACCAGAAGCTAGGATGTTGCTGTTGAATCTAACAAGAATGTGAGAAACCTAGACAGTGTATTAAAAAGCAAAGACATCACTTTGCCAACAAAGGTCCATCTAATCAGAGCTATGGTTTTTCCAGTAGTCATGTATGGATGTGAGAGTTAGACCACACAGAAGGTTGAGCACCAAAGAACTAATACTTTCCAACTAAGGTGCTGGAGCAGACTCTTGAGAGTTCGTTGGACTGCAAGAAGATCAAACCAGTCAACCCTAAAGGAAATCAACCCTAAATATTCATTAGAAGGACTGATGCCAAAGCTGAAGCTCCCGTACTTTGGCCACCTGATGAGAAGATCTGACTCACTGGAAAAAGACCCTGATGCTGGGGAAGACTGAAGACGAAAGGAGATGGGGTGGGTCGGAGGGTGCAGCAGAGAATGAGATAGTTACATAGCATCACCAACTCAGGGGACACGAATATCAGCAAACTCCCAGAGGCAGTGAAGGACAGGGAAGCCTAACAGTGCTGCAGTCCATGGGATCGAAGAGTCGGACACAACTTAGGACTGAACACACACACACAACCTCCGATGAAAGGCATCTCTCCTCTTGTGATTCTCCAAAAGAAGCTGTGGTAAAGAGATCAAGTTTGATCTGAAGAGTCCTGCTCTCATGCAACCAGTCACGGATCTGTGGAGGAATATCTGATCCCTGAGACAGGAGGATAGCAACCAGTGCAAATGCCGGTCCTTTTATGGTTGATACCCACCCACGGTCCGGTACTACCAAAACCTGCTGGCACCGCACGGCAGGGGATAACTAGCGAAACACATGAGCGTCAAAGTTACTTTCATATCATAGAAGAATTTTTTTTTTAACCATTAGAAGTTTCTGTATTGCAGGGCTTCCCGAGCTGCTTAGTGGTTAAAGAATCCACCTGTTAATGCCGGAGACACGGGTTTGATCCCTGGCCTGGGAAGATCCCACGTGCCACAGAGCAACTAAGCCCGTGGAGAACCAGAGCCCAGAACTCTAGAGCCCAGGAGCTCCAACTACTAAAGCCCACACACCCTAAAGCCTGGGCATTGAGAAGCCTGCCCACGGCCGCTAGAGATTAGCCCCCGCTCTCCAAACTAGAGGAAAACCCGCAGAGCAATGAAGACCCAGCACAGCCAAAAATAAGTAAATTAAAAAAAATTCTGTATGTTTTAAATACTCCCAGCTGTCAACTGTGATAAGGTACCTTACATGTCGAGACCAGATCTGTTCCACCTTAAGGATTCTGAAATAATCCACATTAATCACTTATCAGCACTTCTGAGTCACTGATGATCTATAACGGCTCAACGAAACTTGCCCAAAGCTTGAGCTCGTTTTAAATGCCTCACACATTTTCTTCCAGCGTGTTCTAATTCTTCCCTCCTGAATCAGGGTTTAAACAGCAGGCAGAAATAGTACCTAAGAACTTTATGTAATTTTCTTATTCATCTGTTCCCGGCTATTTTCATAAACTTTGTTATTTGAACACTACACACAGAAGAGAGCCAAGATTTCATTTTAAATCAAAAAATAAAATCCTTCTGTGATTTTTCTTTTCTTCCTGTGGGACTATCCAGGCGGCATGTCTCATCTGGAAATTGTCACTCCCATCTAAATATTAAGGTGACACTGCTTCTTGCAACAAATTACTGTCAATTTTCTTTTTCAGGGCATCTCTCAAGAAGACCTTCTCTTGCGCCTGCTGGAATGTGATGTTATCATTTATAACATCACTGAGAGCCCCCAGCAAGCAGAGGAAGCCATCTGGGCAGTTTCTGGTCAGTGAGATGCACCTTTGATCTCCAGGGGCGGGAATTTCATGCCATATACCTTACCTAAGAGCCGTCCCAGGAACACCAGGCAAATTAGAACCATGGGAGAACTGATCTGAAATTTACCTAAAACAGGAAGTTCAGCAAGCAGAGGAAGCCATCTGGGCAGTTTCTGGTCAGTGAGATGCACCTTTGATCTCCAGGGGCGGGAATTTCATGCCATATACCTTACCTAAGAGCCGTCCCAGGAACACCAGGCAAATTAGAACCATGGGAGAACTGATCTGAAATTTACCTCAAACAGGAAGTGAGATCAAACTAGTGGATATGCCTGTGGATAATGTTACAACATATACAGAGGCATATGAAAATATTTAAGAGTTTATGTGAGCAAGAATCAATTCATACTGGGAATTTCCTGGAGGTCCAGTGGTTAGGACAGTGTGCTTTCATTGCCAAGGGCCCAGGTTCCTAAAATCCCCATGGCTAAGCAGACAAAAAAAAAAAAAAAAAGAATCTATTCAAGTTGGGCAGCACCAAATATGAAGTAGTTAGGAGATCCACTAACAGGAGCTAGGGGCAAGAGAAAACCAGAGAAGCAATGCGATTATTGGATTGGCTACAGCTTAAGTATTAGTCGCTCAGTCATGTCCGACTGGGAGAAGGCAATGGCAACCCACTCCAGTGTTCTTGTTTGGAGAATCCCAGGGACAGGGGAGCCTGGTGGGCTTCCATCTATGGATTCCCACAGAGTCGGACACGACTGAAGCAACTTAGCAGCAGCAGCAGCATGTCCTACTCTTTGTGTCCCCGTGAACTGTGGCCTGCCAGACTCCTCTACCTGTGGAATTCTCCAGGCAAGAAATACTCGAGTAGGTAGCCATTCCCTTCTCCAGGAGACCTAACTGACCCGGGAATCGAATTTGGGTCTCCCACATCGCAGGCCTATTCTTTACCGTCTAAGTGACCAGGGAGGAGAAAAGCCAGAAGCATGCAATTATTTGATTGGCTGCAGCTTAAGCATTTCCCTTATTTGGGAGAGTCTATCGACTATTTGTGATTAGTTTCTTTAGGTTTGGGTTTGCTCATCTAGGCTGCTCATCTAAGGCCACCTCAGTCTAATGGCTTCCTTGCCAAGTTAATTTAGCAACAGGTACTCCTGAAGGAGAGAATTTTTTAAACTGAAGTATAGCTGATGTGGTGGTTTAGTCACTAAGTTGTGTCCAACTCTAGTGACCCCGTGGACTGTAGCCCGACAAACTCCTCCGTCCGCAAGATTTTCCAGGCAAGAATATTAGAGTGGGTTGCCATTTCCTTCTCCAGGGGATCTTCCCAACCCAGGGATCGAACCCAGGTCACCTGCATTGCAAGATTCTTTACTGTCTGAGCTACAGGGAAGCCCAAAATTGATGTACAACGTTATAAAAGTGTACAGTGTTATGAGTCACAATTTTTGAAGGTTATACTCTACTTACAGTTATTATAAAATGTTGGCTGTATTTCCTGTGTTGCACAAAATATCCTTATAGCTTCTTTTATAGCTAATGTTATTTTTAGTCGCTCAGTCATGTCTCTTTGCAACCCTGTGGACTGCAGCACACCAGGACTCCCTGTCCCTTACTTGAAATTTGTCCAAGTTCATGTCCATTACATCAGTGATGCCATCCAGCCATCTCATCCTCTGACGTCCTCTTCTCCTTCTGCCTTCAATCTTTCCCAGCATCAGGGACTTTTCTAGTGAGTCAGCTATTCACATCAGATGACGAAAATACTGGAGCTTCAGGTTCAGCATCAGTCCTTCCAACGAGAATTCAGGATTGACTTCCCTTAAGATTGACTGGTGAGATCTCCTTGCTGACAAAGGGACTTTCAGGAGTCTTCTCCAGCACCACAGCTGGAAGGCATCAGTGCTTTGGTGCTCTACCTTTTTCGTGGTCCAGCTCTCACAACCGTACATGGCCCCTGGGAAGACCATAACCTTGACTGTACCTAACAGTTTGTACCTTTTAATTCCCTACCCTTATCTAGCCCCTCCTTCTTCCCTTTCCCCACTGGTAACACTAGTTTTTTCTCTAGTTCTGTGAGTCTCCTTCTTTTTTGTTATATTCACTAGTTTGTGTATTTTTTAGATTCCACATATAAGTATATTAGACAGTATTTGTCCTGCTCTGTCTGACTTATTTTACTCAGCATAGTAAGTCTATCCATGTTGTTACAAATGGCAAAATGTCATTCTTTTTTTATGGTTGAGTAGTATTGCAATGTACACACACACAAATATACATCTATCTATATGAATTCTTCTTTATCCCTTCATCTGTTGAAGGATAATAGATTGCTTCCATATCTTGGCTGTTGTAAATAATGCTGCTGTGAACATGGGGTACATGTATCTTTTTGAATTAGTGTTTTTGTTTTTTCAGATATAGACCCAAGAGTGGAACTGTTGGGTCATGTGATAGTTCTATTTTTAGTTTTTTGTGAAACTTCCATATTGTTTTCCACAGCAGCTGCACCAATGTACATTCCTGGCAATAGTGTACAAGGGTTCCGTTTTCTCCACATCCTCACCAGAATTTATTTGTTGTCTTTTTGATAACAGCCATTCTAACAGATGTGAGGTGATATCTTATTATGGTTTTGATTTGCGTTTCCTAAGGCAATGGCACCCAACTCCAGTACTCTTGCCTGGAAAATCCATGGACGGAGGAGCCTGGTGGGCTGCAGTCCATGGGGTCGCGAAGAGTCGGACACGACTGAAGCGACTTAGCAGCAGCAGCAGCAGCAGCAGCAGCAGCAGTGATTAGCAATGTTGAGCATCTGTTCACATGTTTGTTGGTCATCTGCATTTCCTCTTTGGAAAAATATCTATCCACTTCTGCCCATTTTTAAAATTGTGTTGTTTGTTTTTCTGATGTCGAGTTGAATGAGCTGTTTATATATGTTGGATATTAACCCCTTATTGTTTTTACCCATTTGCAAATAGTTTCTTCCCATTAGTACATTGTCTTTTCATTTTGTTAGTGGCTGTGCAAAAGCTTTTAAATTTAATTAGGTCTCATTTGTTTATTTTTCTTTTATTTCCTTTGCTTTATGAGACAGATTGAAAAAAATACTGCTATAATTTATGTCACAAAGTGTTCTGCCTGTTTTCCTCTAGGAGTTTAATGGTTTCCAGTATTACAGTTACGTCTTTAATCCATTTTGAGTTTATTTTTGCATATGATGTTAGGGAGTGTTCTGAGTTCATTCTTTTACATATAACTGTTCAGTTTTCCCAGTGCCATTTATGGAAGAGACTGTCTTTTTCTCCATTGGGTAGTCTTGCCTCCTTTGTCGAAGATTGACCATAAGTGCGTGGGTTTATTTCTGGGCTGTCTAGTCTATTCCACTGGTCTATGTGTTCAAAGAATAGAATGTTTTAATCATTTAAAGAAATGAAACATTAACGTTCAAAATTTAACCTTTATTCATTCTACGGACACTGCTCAAGGAGGTGGGGTTGAATGTATTAGGAAGATACAAAGACAGATGAAAGTGATACCTCAAGACTTTGTAGGCCCACAGTAGAGCTAAGGGACTCAGGAGAAACTTTTGTGCAGGACAGAGAGTTACAAGTTGACACAAAAGGTGTCACGAGATGGATGTGACTCTAGGAGAAGAGGAAGTATTTCTAACTCTACGGATTCGATTCAGTTCAACAGATGTTTCCTGATAGCAGGGGTCGGGGAGGAGCTGCAGAGAACACTTGCATGTTTTAAATGCTTTGAAAAAAGGTAATAAACTCTAAGGAACAAAGTGATGTTTAGCAATTTGGTACTTTATCATTCATATCCTCATTAAATCCAGAGTAACTGAGCTTATTTGAATTGTCATTCTAGACCAGGAGGACAGCGAAAAAGACACAAGCACCTTACTTTGGAGTATTTCTCACTTTTATGTTAGGTGCTTCCCTGGTGGCTCAGCAGGAGACCCAGGTTCTATCCCTGGGCTGGGAAGATCCCTGGAGGAAGAAATGGCTACCCACTCCAGTATTCTTGTCTGGAGAACTCCATGGACAGAGAAGCCTGGCAGGCTATATAGTCCATGGGTCACAGAGAGTTGGACACAACTGAAAGACTATCACTTACATTTCAGTATCTTCATTTTTGGCAGATTAGTCCAAGAGTCAGCAAACTTTTTCTGTAAAAGGCCAGGTTTTTGGCTTTTCAAGCCAACTTCTCTGCCACTGTAGCATAAATGCAACTATAGACAAAAATGTAAATGAATGAACCGGGTTCCAATAAAACTTAAAAAATATATTTATTTACTAATTTATTTGGCTGCTCCAGGTCTTAGTTGCACCATGGGGGATCTAGTTCCCTGAACAAAGATCAAATCCAGGCCTCCTGCTTTGGAAGCACAGAATCTTATCCACTAGACCACTAGGGAAGTTCCATTCAACAAAACTTTATTTACAAAAACAAGCAGTACCTTGCCAACCCCTGAATAAGAAAATAGAAAAACTGTATTTTGGCTTATGTTCAAAGAAATGGAATGAAGCTTAGGGAATATCTGTACCATATTCAGAGAAATAATGATGGGAAACTACTCTCTCTGGATGTGTGGAAGTCCTCAGGAGCTTAGAATGTTTGATTTCTCATTTATCACTGTGGGCCTAAGTTTCATTCAGATACAAATCAAAAACATGAGCAATGTGTCATATTTTAGAACAGAGCTTTATAATTGCCTACTCCCCACATTTTGTCCCTTTGCAAATATCAACAGATGATTTATAATTGCATTTTCTAAGATAATTGCACCAACTAAAATAATAATCAGACCTCATGTTTACTGAGTTCTCATTTTGTGCTGGTCTTTGGAAATTGATTTTTTCTATATAATACATATTCAGAGTTTTCCTTAAATTTTAATTTTTTTCTGATATAAAACCTGGATGTATTTCAAAAATTTTAAAAAGCACAGGAGGATTTAGAAGAAAAAAAAAAACTTTTGTGCATTTCTTTTCCATCCCATCCTTACTCCCCCAAAGGAACCTCATTTAACCCACTTGTTCCTTTTAATACACACACACAAAAATGCTTGCACTTATGTCCTTTGATTATGAATTTTAGACATTAACCACTGACTTCCTGCTATAATAGATGAGCCTCAGCACCTTGTAGGATCCTTCCCATTAATCATGATGGGAACATCGTAGATTTGATCGGGTGGCCTCAGCCTGCAGTGGCTTGGAGTGGGGTTTCAGGTTCCGGCCAGAGACTGAGGTCAATTGAGGCAGTGAGAGCATCTAGTCCTAGCCACTAGACCAGGGGTCAGTGACAAGGCCCCGGCCCCTTGGCCTTGCAGAAATGAATTCCCATGAAGACGGAGAGCAGTGAAACAAGTGAAATGTTTATTAGGAGGAAAAGAGTACAAGTGAGTGTGGACGGACACGAGCGGACTCAGGGAGGGAGTCTGAGTGCCGTTGCGGTGGTTTCGGTCACTTTTACGGGGCCTTTCTCCTGATTTGCCAGATTCAGAGTCCATATTTGGTGTATCTCAGGATCCTCCCATGTGTGCGTGCACATCTCTCAGCCAAGATGGAATCCACCGAAGAGGCCTATGGGTAGTGAGCATCACTTACTGCAGGGTGGTGCCCCCTCCCTTTCTGACCTCCAGGGAGCCTTTCTGTGCATCCTGTGCACACTTAAGGGAGGTCTCCTGACTTCAAGAATGAGAAAAATAAGTGGTCTCTTATCTAGAGTCACTTGGACAGCAAGAAGATCAAGTCAGTCCTAAAGGAAATCAGTTCAGTTCACTTCAGTTCAGTTGCTCAGTCATGTCCGACTCTTTGCGACCCCATGGACTGCAGCATGCCAGGTCTCCCTGTCTATCGCCAACTCCCGGAGTTTACTCAAACTCATGTCCATTGAGTCAGGGATGCCATCCAGCCATCTCATCCTCTGTCGTCCCCTTCTCTTCCTGCNCGACTCTTTGCGACCCCATGGACTGCAGCATGCCAGGTCTCCCTGTCTATCGCCAACTCCCGGAGTTGACTCAAACTCATGTCCATTGAGTCAGGGATGCCATCCAGCCATCTCATCCTCTGTCATCCCCTTCTCTTCCTGCCTTCAATCTTTCCCAACATCACAGTCTTTTCAAATCAATCAGTTCTTCACATCAGGTGGCCAAAGTATTGGAGTTTCAGCTTCAGTATCAGTCCTTCCAGTGAATATTCAGGACTGATTTCCTTTAGGATGGACTGGCTGGATCTCCTTGCAGTCCAAGGGACTCTCAAGAGTCTTCTCCAACACCACAGTTCAAAAGCATTAATTCTTCAGTGCTCAGCTTTCTTTATAGTCCAACTCTCACATCCATACATGACTACTGGAAAATCAATCCTGAATATTCATTGGAAGGACTGATGCTGAAGCTCCAATACTTCGGCCATCTGATGCAAAGAGCCAATTCATTGGGAAAAGATCCTGATTCTGGGAAAGATTGAGGGCAGGAGGAGAAGGGGGTGACAGAGGATGAGATGGTTGGATGGCATCACCGACTCAATGGACATAAGTTTGAGCAAGCTCTGGGAGATGGTGAAGGACAGGGAAACCTGGCGTGCTGCAGTCCATGGGGTCGCACAGAGTAGAACATGACTTAGCAACTGAACAACAACATCGGATCACAGAGAACAAATTTCCAACTCTTTGCTCCAGGGACCCACCTATCTCCTGCCCCACGTTCTCAAACTTTGATACCACAGTTCTTTTCATGGGGAACTCTTTGGTGGCTCAGCAGTAAAGAATTCGCATGCCAGTTCAGGAGACTCAGGAGACTTGCGTTTGATCCTGGGTTTGGGAAGATCCACTGGAGGAGGAAATGCCCACCCGCTCTGGTATTCTTGCTTGGAAAATCCCATGGACAGAGGAGTCTGGTGGGCTACAGTCCATGGATTGCAAAGAGTCAGACACGACAGTGAGTTCCACTCCACTCCAATGTTTAAATGTGTGGAGAGCCCTCCTGGAGCATAACAAACCTCTTAGACCCCAAATATTCATGGGTCCAGCCCACCACTATTCTAAATTCCAGTGTCTACATATTGTTCATAATCAAGCATTGAGGTGTTACCAAAACCCTCCACCCACAGCCCCCAGCCACCGCTCATGGGCTGCGCTACCCTAGCCAGGGACAGCTCGGGGGATGGAAAATTACTTCTCTCCACAAGGACTTAAGCTAAATGGCACGGCTTTATGTGAAGTCATGAGAGGTCCTGGTCCCATTAAAAAAAAAAAAAAAAGACAAATAATGCTATTTATAGCAACATGGATGGACCTAGAGAATATCATACTAACTGAAGTAAGTTACAGAACGACAAATGCCACGTGATGACACTTACATGTGAAAGCCTAAAAAATGTAAAATAGACTCACAGACACAGAAAAGAAACATGATTATGGGTTGGTGGGGGGTGGATAACTTAAGAGTTCAGGATTAACATGTACACACTATTATATATAAATTAGACGAACAATAAGGATCTACTGTATAGCACAGGGTTCCGTAGTCACGGTCTTGTAATAACCTATAATGGAAAAGAGTCTTAAAAAATAAGAATGTATAGATATAGATTTTATTTTCAGTTGCTAAGAGTGTCCAACTCTTTGTAACCCCATGGACAGTAGCCCGCCAGGCTCCTCTGTCCACGGGATTTCCCAACCAAGACTGCTAGAGTGGGTTGCCATTTCGTTCTCCAGGGATCTTCCCAACCAGGAATCAAACCTGCATCTCCTGCATTGGCAGGCGGATTCTTCACCCCTGAGCCACCAGGGAAGCCATATAGGTATAGATGGATACAGCTGGATCACTTTGCTCTACACCTGACGCTAGCATAACATTGAAAGTTCAGTTCAGTTCAGCCGCTCAGTCGTGTCCGACTCGTTGCGACCCCATGAATCGCAGCACACCAGGCCTCCCTGTCCATCACCATCTCCCGGAGTTCACTCAGACTCACGTCCATCGAGTCAGTGATGCCATCCAGCCATCTCATCCTCGGTCGTCCCCTTTTTCTCCTGCCCCCAGTCCCTCCCAACATTGAAAGTTAGCTATATTTAAATTAAAAAAAAAAAAGATTAAAAAGAAAAAAAAGAGGCCTAGTCTTCTGATCCAGGCCTCCCACCCCACTCTCCGTGAAGCCAGGGAAGAGACACAGTGGGGACCACAGGCCAGACAACCAGGCTTCTACAACTGGACTCTGTCCCACGGCTTCTTTCCATGATTCTGGGCAAATGGGAAGTGTGCTTCCCTTCCCTTATCTATAGAGACAGAGCCCTTAGCATCTACCTCCTGATGGTAAGAATTCAGTGCATGCCTGTGTTAGTTGCTCAGTCATGTCTGACTCCTTGCAGCCCCATGGACTGTAGCCTATGAGGCTCCTCTGTCCGTGGAATTCTCCAGGCAAGAATACTGGAGTGCGTTGCCATGCCTTCCTCGAGGGGATTTTCCTAACCCAGGGATTGAACCCCATCTCCTGCTTTGAAGGCAGATTCCTTGCCATTTGAGACACCAGGAATTATTCACTAAAGCCCATAAATTGTTGCCATTCAAGCCCTGGTGGCTCGGTCAGTAAAGAATCTGCCTGCAATGCAGGAGACGCATGTTTCATCCTTGGGTCAGAACGATCTCGTGGAGAAGGAAATGGCAACCCACTCCAGTATTCTTGCCTGGAGAATCCCATGGACGGAAGAGCCTGGCGGGTTACAGTCCATGGGGGTGGCAAGGAGTCGGACACAACTAAGCGACTAAAACAGCACCATGTCAGCTCTAAGTACTAGTATCGCGAGCCCCTCTAAAGACGGACGCGCACCGGCAGGCCAGGAAATAGGAAGGGGCTGGACTGTGAGCTGGGCGCTGGGGAAGTCGGATGGCTGGAGGGGGCCGGCCAGGAGCAGAGTCTAGGAGGGGCAGTGAGGCGTCAGAGGGGGCGCCCCCTGCTGTAAAGTCGCTGCTTGAAAGAGGAGTCGCTGCAAGTCAGGCTGGTAATGAAAAGTCCACAGCATTTTAACACGTTCTGCATGGATCCAAGTAACCACTCCGCTTTTTGGCCCCGCAGTCCTGAATGAAGAAAGCAGCCATTTCGAAAAACGGAAGGTGTTTATTTTGGTCTCCACGGTGATGACCTGGGCGCGGTCCAAACCCCTGGACCCGGTAAGTAGTGCGCTTGCTTTTCTTTTACGCAGCATTGCGGCCTCAGTACCTTGTAATGCGCAAGCGGAGAGAGCTTCCTACAGTTTTCAATGTGCTTACACTCCTGAACTCTGCCCCTTAATAAGCCCTCCGCAGCCTTCATGGGCAGGGAAGCCTGGCGTGCTGCATGTTAGCCTGGGGTTGCAAACGATCGGAGACGACAGAGTTCATGGGCTCCAAGCCACTCCATTCCAAGGGGCCACGTTGTTTTACAAGCCCCTGAGAAAGAAGAGGAAAATGCTGCCTGTCCAACTATAACAAACCATATCACTTTTTATTTTAAATGTATAAAAGCGTGCTCTTTTAGACTTACCCTTTACCTATATTTTTGTCGTGTATATTCCCGTGCATACATTAAAAGGGAAAATATAAGCAAATAGAAAATATAAGCAAAAATATAAGCAAATACAGTGGTTCTGGTATTCCCCAAACTTCTTCAAACTCAGAGTTCAGGGGCTTCCCTGGTGGTCCACTGGCTAAGACTCCACACTCTTCATGCAGGGGTTTGATCCCTGGCTGGTGCAGTGGTAAAGAATCTGCCTGCCAATGCAGGAGACCCAGGTGACGAGGGTTGATCCCTGGGTAGAGAAGCTTTCAGTACCTTGTAATGCGCAAGCGGAGAGAGCTTCCTACAGTTTTCAATGTGCTTACACTCCTGAACTCTGCCCCTTAATAAGCCCTCCGCAGCCTTCATGGGCAGGGAAGCCTGGCGTGCTGCATGTTAACCTGGGGTTGCAAACGATCGGAGACGACAGAGTTCATGGGCTCCAAGCCACTCCATTCCAAGGGGCCACGTTGTTTTACAAGCCCCTGAGAAAGAAGAGGAAAATGCTGCCTGTCCAACTATAACAAACCATATCACTTTTTATTTTAAATGTATAAAAGCGTGCTCTTTTAGACTTACCCTTTACCTATATTTTTGTCGTGTATATTCCCGTGCATACATTAAAAGGGAAAATATAAGCAAATAGAAAATATAAGCAAAAATATAAGCAAATACAGTGGTTCTGGTATTCCCCAAACTTCTTCAAACTCAGAGTTCAGGGGCTTCCCTGGTGGTCCACTGGCTAAGACTCCACACTCTTCATGCAGGGGTTTGATCCCTGGCTGGTGCAGTGGTAAAGAATCTGCCTGCCAATGCAGGAGACCCAGGTGACGAGGGTTGATCCCTGGGTAGAGAAGCTCCCCTGGAGGAGGAAATGGCAACCTGCTCTAGTATTCTTGCCTGGGAAATCCCACAGACAGAGGAGCCTGGCAGGCTACAGTCTGTGGAGCTGGGCCACAGTCTGTGGGGTTGCAAAGACTCAGACTCGACTGAGTGACTGAGGACACACTTTCCTATAAAGTTGATATCATCAGACTTGTCCGCTGATATCAGATTTCCATCTGCTGCTCTATCTCCATGCCTCTGTGCCTATGAACTGCCTTTTCATCCCAGTACTGAATCACACTATAATCTTTCAAAAGACATCCTAAAAGGCAGTTAGACCAACATGCGTAGTACCTAAGTCAGTATAAAGATGATATGTGCTCAAGGTGACCCCAAGGTGACCCAGGCTCCAACGAGGATGGCATGGCGGATGCTTCTTGGCTGAGCACATTGTGATAAGCCAGTGATGACAGGACATATTCTGATTTCAGAGATGTTAAAATGGGGAAGGAAAAAGGCACATGTAAGACTCAATGCAATGCTTTATTTATAACAAGGAAGTATTTAAACATTTATCACACTTCTTGCCTCAGAGGCAAAATTTATTTGTTAAATTCTCTCTCAGTGGACGCAGAGATCCTCGAGGGCAGGAACCGGAGGGTTTCTGTCCCTTTCTTGTGAATCTCACTCACCTCCTCCCCTTGGTTGCCATCGCCTCAAGGAGCGGGCCTGTCACTTTATTCCTGTTGAAGTTCCAACCCTCAGAGTATCTAGTAAAGCGTCTGCTGCAAAACAGTCGTTGGTCACTTGACTGGCTGATCATTTCGCTGGCCTGATTGATTGTCCTCACTCCTTCAGTTATTAACAAACTCATACAGACTTAAGCAAAATGGGGATTTATTGACTCATAACTGGGTAGTCAGACAATGGGCTTCAGGTACAGCTGTATCTAGGGGCTTAAACAGTGCTCAGAACTAACCTACTCTTTCTCTCCCTTCAATTGCTTCTTTCGTCCTCTAGGCTTATTTTCGGGTAAGTTCTCTCCTCCTTCTGGCCCCCAGGAGCTCCCAGGCTTAAATCTCCAGAGCTTGACATCTCTTCTCCCTTTAGGCCATGTCCCTCCCCAGCTCTGGAATATGCTGTTCTGCCAGGTCTCATATCACAGGCTTAACCATGAACCAGTCACTGTGACCAGGGGAATGCTGAATTCTGATTGACCAGACGTGGGATCATGTACCCACTTCTACAGGCGGGAACGATCAGCCTCCTTAACTAAACAGGCCGAGAGTGGGGAAGAGATGGTTCCTTCAAAGAAAATACGGGGAAATGGCTCCAGTGTTAGCTTCTGTGTCCCTTTGGCATGTTCCCATCCTCTCACCGTGTTGCTGTTTTTTTTTAACGATTTTTTCTTGTCGTTCAGTCACTCAGTCATGTCTGACTCTTTGCAACCCCATCGACTTCAGCCTCCCTGTCCTTCACCATCTCCCAGAACTTGCTCAGACTCATGTCCTCTGAGTTGATGATGCCATCCAGCCATCTCATCCTCTGTTGCCCTCTTCTCCTCTTGCCCTCAATCTTCCCCAGCATCAGGGTCTTTTTCAATGAGTCGGCTCTTTGCATCAGGTGGGCAAAGTATTGGAGCTTCAGCTTCAGTGTCAGTCCTTCCAACAGTTGCTCAGAATCCTAAATTTCCTTTAGGATTGACTGGTTTGATCTCCTTGCTGTCCAAGGGACTCTCAAGAGTCTTCTCCAGCACCACAACTTGAAAGCATCAATTATTCAATTCTCAGTCTTCTTTATGCTCCAGCTCTCACATCCATACATGACTACTGGAAAAACCATGTCTTTGACTCTGTGGACCCTTGCCAGCTAAGTGCTGTCTCTGCTTTTCAACATGCTGTCTAGGTTTGTCATAGATTTTCTTCCAAGAAGTAAGCATCTTTTAATTTCGTGGCTGCAGTCACAGTCCACAGTGATTTTCAAGCCCAGGAAAATAAAATCTGCTGCTGTTTCCTCATTTTCTCCATCTGTTGGCCATGAAGTGATGGGACTAGATGCCACGATCTTAGTTTTTTGTATGCTGAGTTGTAAGCCAGCTTTATCACTCTCCTCTTTCACCTTCATCAAGAGGGCCTTTAGTTCCTCTTCACTTTCTGCCATTTGAGTGGTATTATCATGGCATTCGGTCCCATCACTTTGTGGGAAATAGATGGGGAAACAGTGGAAACAGTGACAGACTTTATTTTTGGGGGGGCTCCAAAATCACTGCAGATGGTGACTGCAGTCATGAAATTAAAAGATGCTTACTCCTTGGAAGAAAAGTTATGATCAACCTAGATGGCACATTCAAAAGCTACATTACTTTGCCAACTACGGTCCGTTTAGTCAAGGCTATGGTTTTTCCTGTGGTCATGTATGGATGTAAGAGTTGGACTGTGAAGAAGGCTGAGCGCCAAAGAATTGATGCTTTTGAACTGTGGTGTTGGAGAAGACTCCTGAGAGTCCCTTGAACTGCAAGGAGATCCAACCAGTCCATTCTGAAGGAGATCAACCCTGGGATTTCTTTGGAAGGAATGATGCTAAAGCTGAAACTCCAGTACTTTGGCCACCTCATGAGGAGAGTTGACTCATTGGAAAAGACTCTGATGCTGGGAGGAATTGGGGGCAGGAGGAGAAGGGGACGACCGACGATGAGATGGCTGGATGGCATCACGGACTTGATGGACGTGAGTCTGAGTGAACTCCGGGAGATGGTGATGGATAGGGATGCCTGGCGTGCTGCGATTCATGGGGTCGCAAAGAGTCGGACACGACTGAGCGACTGAACTGAACTGAACTGAACTGACTAGACGGACCTTAGTCTTGCTTAAATATTATAGTCCTGCTTAGAATGCTAAAAATCCTCCCATGCCTTCTCATGCCTTTAGGATGACTCTAAACTCCTTCACCTGGTCCACAAACCCTGCCAGCCTGGCACTGCCTACCTCCTCCTCCACCAATCCCCAGCTTGGCTCTAGTCATTTCAGCCCTTCTTCCCATTTCTCAAACCTGCCAACAATTGTTCTGCCTCAGGGTTCTCATCCTTGTGTTCATTCTGCCTCTCTGATTAATTTTGGATAAGCCCTGAACTCAGATGCTTTTGTCCGGTTATTTATCTTAGAGCAATGTGATGTGATTGGAAGGCTTCTGATTAGACTGTATTTTTTGAAATCCTGGGACTTTCCTGGAGGTCCAGTGGTTAAGACTCTGTGCTTCCATGACACGGAGCACTGGTTCAATCCCTGATCAGGGAACTAAGATCCCATATGCTATGCAGCTCGGTCAAAAAAAAAAATCAGAAATCCTACTCCAAGTAGGAC
This sequence comes from Oreotragus oreotragus, assembly GCA_006410675.1. NCBI lineage: Eukaryota > Metazoa > Chordata > Mammalia > Artiodactyla > Bovidae > Oreotragus > Oreotragus oreotragus. The sequence goes on from SJYX01020185.1 coordinate 630,849, forward strand.
CTCTAAATCTGTATGGACTGGGGAGAAATCTGTACCATGGATTTCAGTTTCTCGTTTTGTTCTACAGGAAGTTTCTGTTGAACTGTCCCGCCGAGGGACTCTAGGAGCGTGAGTTGTGGAGGGACCAAGAGATGAACAGCTCAGTGGACTGTCGGGAAATATTTTCCATTCCTGATTCTTAGGACAAACTGATGTCCTATCTGATGAAGCCAGTTTTTAAAGCCTAAGACAGAAACTTGCGCAGGGTATGTTCTAATTAACACGGGATTGACTTGAGGGAAAGACGTAGTGCGGAGAAGAAGAAGAAGAAGAAAAAGAAAAGCTTCACAATTTAGATTTAGAAAATGAAGCCGCAGGGGACTTCCCTGGTGGTTCAGTGGGTCAGAATCTGCCTGCCAACGCAGGAGACACGGGTTCGGTCCCTGGTTCAGGAAGATTCCCCGTGACAACGAGAATCTAAGCCTGTGCACGACAGCTACTGAGCCCGCGTGGTCTAGAGCCCGTGTTCATCAACGAGAGGCCGCGGCGATGAGAAGCCCGCGTACCCAAGCCAGAGAACAGCCCCCGCTCGCCGCAGCCGGAGAGAAGTCCTCGAAGCAACGAAGACCCAGCCCGGCCAAAAATAAAATTAAAAGAATAAATGAGACTACACACATGTCAAGAACTATTAAGAAGTGAGGTGTTTTTGTTTTTTAATGTCGTTATAGAATCACGTCTCTACACAATAAAAGAAGACGTTTAAATTTTAAAATTTTGTTTAGATGACGTGTAAATGATAGAATTTGGGAAAGTCCCTGGTGGTTCAGTGGTTGGACCCAGCACTCTCACCACCAGGGGCCTGGGTTTGAGCCCTGGTCGGGGAACTGAAATGTCTCAAGCTTTGAGGTGTGGTCAAAAAAAAAAGAAAAGAAAAAATAGAATTTGACTAGCTGAAACATTTTCAAGAAAGTTAAGTCACTGTAGAAATAAGCAGTAGTTTTTAGAATACTTTGAGCTTAAAGGAAAGTTTTTTTTCTTCTTTTCCATACTGCCTCTTTCCCTCAAGTCACTTCCATGTTAATAACATAACCTGCGCAAGTTTCTGTCTTAGGCTTTAAAAACCGACTTTATCAGATAGGATATCAATTTGTCCTAAGAATCAGGAATGAAAAATACTTCCAGACAGTCCACTGAGCTGTTCATCAGTTGCTCTCTCCACAACTCACGCTCCTGTACCTCGGAGGGACAGTTCAGAAATTCTTCCTGGAGAATCAAAGGGATAAACTGAAATTTATCCCTAGCACCTTGGGGCTTGGAAGTTTCCATCGCGCTAACGCATGGACTCTGGGCTTTTTTTTCTCGTAGGATGACTCTGAGGTCCCATTTACTGAAGAGGATTATCGAAGAAGAAAGCAACATCCTAATTTTCTGGACCACATAAATGCTGAAAAAATGGTTCTCAAATTTGGGAAAAACGTAAGTCTCAAATAGTAGAACCTTTTGAGTAGGAAAAGCTCTTCTGGAGGCAGCTTGCAATGCGCCTGGTCAGGACCATTCCACATGCTCTGCGTACATCACCTTAGCTGGCTCCCTATCTCTGCATTTAGGTCCCACGTCCTTACACAGACCGCCAGGCTTCAGGCTCCCTCAGAGAGGCCGTGTCCTGGCCCAAGTTCTGGCCCAACCCCCTAAGATGGAAGCCTTCTATGGTGTCCTCAGGGGAGCCCAGTGTAGATCCAAAGGGCTCGTTGATCCAGAATAGGCAAGTAACTTAAGAGTGGGAATGTGTGTATGCATGCGCAAAGTCTTCGTTCCCCAATCAGAGACTGAACCCTGTCCCTTGGCAGTGAAAGCACCAAATCCTAGCCTCTGGATTTTCAGGGAATTCCTTCTAAGATGAAGTTTATATGCACTTTTCAGAGTAGCTGTAAGAAATAAATGAGACAGAGTCTGGGAAAAGAGGAAAATGCAGTATCCTCTTCCTCATTCCCACTTCGGGGCTTCCCGGGTGATTCAGTGGTAAAGAATCCGCCTGCCAATGCAGGGGACGTGGTTTCTGTCCCTGGGTCGGGAAGATCCCCTGAAGAAGGAACTGGCAACCTGCTCCAGTATTCTTGCCTGGGAAATCCCATGGACAGAGGAGCCTGATGGGCTACAATCCATGGGGTCACAAAAGAGTCAGACACGACTTAGCAAACAAACACCACCACGTGGGGTCTAGTTCACCAGCCGCGCCCCCTGCATTAGGAGCTTAGAGTTTTAGCCTTACAGGGAAAGCCCTGTGTACATACATAATTATTCTGATTTCACAAATCCCACTTTGTGGTAGGGAGCTGTGATTGAAACCTGGATCCATCAGACACCAAAGCCTGTGGGTTTTGTTATTTTTTTCCTGACTCCAAAACTCCAGCATTCAATAGAGTTGATCTTGACACATCTTTGTCACTGATTGTTGAGGTACCTCTAGCTGAGAATTCAGGTAAACAAAGAGAATAGATTATTAGCCTTCACTTGCAGAAAATTTTTTTCATTTTAAAATCCATATATTGTAAAAATTTTTAATTTCTCTATATCAAAATATATGACAGGGATGCCTTGGTGATGAATAAATAGTAACAAGCTAAAAATTGAAAGCTTGCTTACTGTGTACCAGGTACTATGCCATGTATTACTTACAGTACCTCATGTAATTCTCATATACCTCATAGGTAATCCTCACAATTTTGTGAATTAAGTGATATTATCATTAGCCTCGTTTAACTTACGTAGCAATTATTTAGAACCCCCAAACCTCTAAGTTTTCATCCACTGCTATTTTCTCATAGTCACGAGACCTTCAGGAATGGTAGGTAATTATAGTTCTAAGACGACACCTAGTGGTCTCAGAGGATATTACAGTAGGAACTCTATTCCCAAAACTGCTACTAGTTAAATTTTTTTCTTTTTTACTTTGGCAATACAAACACTGTGAATATAAAACACTTGAAGAAAAAAAATATGAGATTAGGAATTCTAATCCATTTTCTATCCATTAACTTATGATCTTAGCCAAGTCATTCAACTTTTGGAGCTAAATAAGTTAATATAAAAGGGTTTAGACTAGACAATCTAAATTTCTTCCAGCTCCAAATCCTACATTATATTAAACCTGTCCCAATAGAAAATCCATGATTTCTTGATCACTTATGTCTAAATCACTGGTTGAGAAGGCATGATCACACATGCAAAAGCAATGGGTGTGAGTGTTTGTCGCTCAGTCATGCCCGACTCTTTGCGACCCCATGGACTGCAGCCCACCAGGGTCCTCTGTCCATGGGATTTACCAGACAAGGATACTGGAGTGGGTTGCCATTTCTTCTCCAGGGGATCTTTCCAACCCAGAGATCGAACCCAGGTCTCCTGCACTGCAGGCAGATTCTTTACCGACTGAGCGACAAGGGAAGCCCTTAATGGATGTGAATGACAATCTAAAATGGAGAAATAAGGGAATTCCCTGGTGGCCCAGTGTTTAGGACTCTGCATTTTCACTGCAGGAAGTGCGGGCTCAATCCCTGGTCAGGGAACGAAGATCCGGAGTGCCTGTGCAATGTAGCCATAAATAAGTAAATAAAATGGAGGAATAGCATCATCTTAGTATCTTTTTTTATTATAAAAACATGACATATGTCCCATGCTCTAAAATGACACAATCAAAATTTCGGGTTTTTTTATCCCGTTTTCTTTTTAAATTTTTTTCTTAATTAAGATATAGGTAATATACAATGTTGTGCCAATCTCTGCTGTACGGCAAAGAGACTCAGGTATACACATACCTGCATTCATTTTTTATATTTTCCATTATGGTTTATTACAAGGTACTGAATACAGTTCCCTGTGCTATATACAGTAGGACCTGTTGTTTACTCATTATAAATGTAACAGTTTACATCTACCAACCCCAAATTCCCAGTGCACCCCTCTCTCTTCTCCCTTTCTCCTCATCATCCACAGTCTATTCTCTACGTCTGTGAGCCTGTTTCTGTTCTGTAGATATGTTCATTTGTGTCATATCTTAGCTTCCATGTGTAAGTGAAATCATATGTATTTGTCTTTCTCTTTCTGACTTACTTCACCAAGTATGATCATCTCTAGCTGCACATGGCATTATCTAGTCCTTTTTGAGGGCTGAGTAGTATTCCATAGTATATACATACCACATCTGTATCCATTCCTCTCTTAATTATCCCAAGCTTTGTTAACCACTCTTTTCTGAAAAGTTAGGGAATAAGGTGGCTCTGGCCAACTTGTTCGTCCTAATAACTCTTCTTTAACCTAGTGTTTTTCGTCAAGTAGATAGACGTTTGGAAAGAATCTTGTAGCTCACACCTGTGTACCAGGCACTGTGGGTAGGAGCTGGTCTCCCAGCCATGAGCCAAACAGACGTGGTCACTGCACTCCTGGAGCTGCTTGTCTGCTGGGGTCCAGCCCCGGTGGAACCAGGGTGATTCGAAGTGTGGACGGCATTGGCAAGGAAAGACTTATTTATTTAGTAATATAAGATTAGATTAGGAAGAAATAGTGTAGTAGGAAAATTAAGTGGAGAAAGAAGACTGAATAACTTGGCTTACGGGGAAGACCAATAAAATCTCAGGGCAAGAGATTTGCATCATCTACGTTGGGCCACGGGCGCCCGTTTGAATATCGAAGGGTGCCCCGCCTTAGGCTCCCTTTCGCGCAGGTCTTAGAAGCCAGGACAAGTAAGTAGACTTGGTTAGCCAGGAATTCAGCCTGAAATTAGAGTAAAGAGGAGAAAGAGAGAGAGACACGGGGGGAAACCAGTCCAGCGACTGGCTCCGGCCTCTATTGTTCAGAAGGCCTTTTATACTTTTGATTTTACATAGAGATCAATGGGTAATACAAAATTATGCAGCGTTAGCAGCCCTGACTTTTATCAAAACCAGGCTTTTCTCTCTACATACCTAATTGTATACACAAGTCTTAGGTGATTTACATCATCTTCTGGCCAAAAGGGCCAATTAACATTTTACAGCCTTTTTTCTGATAAGGGTTTGTCAACCAGAAGACTTATTTGTGTTGATCTTCCCAAAGTCTGGTGCCACTCTCAGGAAGCACTAAATAAAGTTACATTCTTACATAGCAAAGATACAGCAACTTATAACAAGTAAAAGGAGTACAGTGATTTACTACAAAAGAAAAGTAATTAACTCAAAAGTCTAGTGTTGCTAACATCAAAACTACTATATATCTATTTCCACATCCCGATTACATTGATTAACATCCTTCCAGGTGGCTAAAAGATAAAGGATATGGAGGCCTGGCAGCAATCATTGAGTCAACAGTGAAAACCCGTCACCAATATGATTTTTAATTCTTTAGAAATGGCTCTGTATCTTTAAGATGCTTTTAGGCTTTGTGCCTCTCGCGGTTGGGGGCTATAAGCAATTCACAAGGTGTAAGAAATCTGGGGAACCTGTTAGGCAAGCTAGAGAGCTATCAGAGGGGGTTTAACTGAAACATCCCTTTTAAATGCAGAAGACTAAAGCCCTGATTTGACTTTTTCCAGGGAATATCAGAAGGGCAGAGTACAAAAGCCGGCAGATTTTTTGTTTTTTGGGGGGGTACATGCTCAGGAAATTCCGGGGGAGCTCCTGAAGCCTGATCACATCCTTGCGTTTGTCAGACTTCCTTCCTCATGACCTTGTCACGGGCGGGATTCCTCACGCTGGCTCCCGGCACTTGTCCTGTATTTATCTACTGCCACCCCATCGGCAGCCATCACGTTCATAGTTACAAGCTGTACTGTAAACACAAGACTGTGGACCAGTTTTGGACAAGGAAATGGCAACCTGCTCCAGTGTTCTTGCCTGGAGAATCCCAGGGGCGGGGGAGCCTGGTGGGCTGCCATCTCTGGGGTTGCAGAGTCGGACACGACTGAAGCGACTTAGCAACAGCAGCAGCAGTGGACCAATTTAGCATTTTGAGGCAAGTTCATAAGCTTTTCAAATCCTTTGGGGACTTTTGATATCACGTTCTCTAGGACAGGCAGGGAAAAGCTAGGGGACCTGGTCACCTTGCCCTTGCCTTGCTTATCCACTGTTCCCGTTGTACAGGAATATAGATCAATTACAATTCCCTGTTAGCTCAGCTAGTAAAGAATCTGCCTGCAATGGAGGAGACCTGGGTTCAATCCCTGGGTTGGGAAGATCCCCTGGAGAAGGGAAAGGCTACCCACTCCAGTATTCTTGCCTGGATAAATCCATGAACTGTATAGTCCATGGACTCGCAAAGAGTCAGACAGGACTGAATAACTTCCACTTTTCACAAAGTTCTCTCATACTGGTGGTGGTGGTGGTGGTGGCGGGGGGTGTTCCCATCTCTACTTGGGTTCCATCTTCATTTCACGATTCTCTCTGCAACTTACCAACATCCAGCCTCCCCCAATCAAATCTCAGTGGTGATAGGGTGGGGGGTGTCTGTCCTGATAATTGTACTTGGGACACCAATGAGCGTGCTCTAATCGGCTGAAGGATTAACAAGAGGCCAGGCACACAAAATATGTTAGGAGTTTTTGAAAGAGGTGATGAGACGTACTAAACTGCTCATTTAAAAAAAAATCATTAAAATAATCTGATTCACTGCAATTTGTAATAATACATTTATCTTTTCTTTTGTACTTTATCTAAAGGTCAGAAAATTCGCCACTTACGTAGTTGCTGCTGGACTTCAGTATGGAATGGAAGGAGGCATTTTGCATGCTTTTTTTAAGGTATGACTTTGCTATAACTATGAGGATTTTTTTTAAGATGGCAAATTTCTAAATATTTGTTTTTTTCTAATGTATTTATTTTTCATTAAAAAGAAAATCTTTCCCGGGGTTGGGCCATTCAATCCCGTGACGGGTGCCACTGACTCAAGCAGCAGTGTTCAATGGAACTCCCTCTCCCTCTGCAGGTCCAGCACCCCAACCTGCGTGTTTCACAAATCCAAACTGTATCTATGGTCACTTCAATTCTGCAGCTCTTCCCGGGGCCCCATATCAGAAGACAGGCCGCCTTGCACCCAGCTACCCCAGCAAAAGCCCAACTCCTCCCCTCCTCGTCCTCCATGAGATCCCCAGGCCCCATGGCGACGATCCCCCCAGAATCTCTCTTTCTCAACCCAACACTCCCAACTCCCCACCCACCAGCTAGCTGAAACCCTCTCTCGTCCTCACCTGTCGTGGCTTAGATCTCTCCATTTAAACTCTTACTTCCTATCATCCCTTCACAAGAAAGTGAAAGTGGAAGTGTTGGTCACTCCATCGTGTCCGACTCTTTGCGACCCCACAGACTGTAGCCCATCAGGCTCCTCTGTCCATGGGGTTCTCCAGGCAAGAATACTGGAGTGGTGGGTTGCCATTCCCTTCTCCAGGGGATCCTAAAGCAAATCTAGTCATTTCACTTCCCTGCTTAAAGCCCTTAAATGGTTTTCCTCAAGTCCAAAATATCCAGTGATCTGCTGAGGTCCCCACCCCTACCTCTTTCACTCAGGATAGTTAAACAGTATCTATTTATTTACTGACATGTTTAATGAAGGGAAAAGACAAGGATTTGGACTCTGTGAAGATCATGGTTCAAATTCAGTGTAAAGGACTTATCAGAAGTCTAATTCCTGGAAGGTACTTTATCCACTAAGCATTTCATCTACAGACTGAGATAATAACCCCCAACCAGTGGGGATACTTTGAAATTTTAATTCTCATAAAAATGAAAATTAAAGACGTGCATACTGCAGTATGTTCTGTCCATGTAGATAACAGGCAGATGACTACTAAAGGCAGCTAATGAAAAGTATTTCAGCCCTGAGGTTGCACTTTATTTCTGTTAATAGGATTTGATTAACTAAATCTCATCAGAACTGATTTATAAAACATCTTAAGCTGATTACTTCATCAGATAGATAGATCTTTCTGAATGTCTCCGACTATGGCTCTCTTTGTGAGCTGTAATAGTCAGGCAACATGGAATTGGGGAAAAATGCTTTTGCTTTTCTTTTTTTTAGCTAGCTTGGTTGGGTGAAGTCCCTGCATTACCAGTGTTTGGAGATGGAACAAATGTCATTCCGGCCATTCACGTTCTTGATCTAGCAGGGTAAGTGTTCTCCCAGCCATGTGACTGCCCTAGCATTAACTGACCGACGTGTTTGTTTCTTACCAAGTGTTAAGATCCTCATGTGTATTATTGTATTTCTTCTTCACAACAACCCTAAGTAAAAGGTACTTTTATCAGCTCCACTTTGAAATGGTGTCTGTCTGATGAAATAGTGATGAAATACTATTGAAATAGTGTCTGATGAAATAGTGTCTGTTATCTAAGAGTTCCCCACCTCCGACAGCAAGTTCAAGTTCACCCTAGGAGAAGAGTTGCACATCTTCCAGTGTTTTTCAGACTCACAGAGTATCCCCAGATCCCTGTATCTTTTGCACATGCTTAAACACTAGGTAAGAGATGGGGTTCACTTTATTTGCAATTTATCACATCTGCATTTCGAGTTCCAAGAGCTTCATTCTGTTATCCCCTTGGCTCACCCCACAGGAGGAAGCAGTGCCTCTCTGAGGGTCTTTCTGGTTTCTTTTTCTTCCTCTCTCTTTTTTAAATTTGGCCATGTGGCTAGTAGGAACTTAGTTCCCTGACCAGGGGATAGAACCCATGCCCACTGCAGTGAAAGCATGGAGCCCTAACCACTGGACTGCTAGAGAATTCCCCCTCTCTGGTTTCTAGATCCCCTCTCTTTCTCTCCATTAGTCAATTAGTCCCAATCCCAGGCAGTATTTACTGGGAAACAATGAGACTTACACTTCAGGACCCTTCCCTGCGTGGGTCCTTTCCACAACCCTAAACTTAATCTTCATTATTGTTCTCAAAGAAGGATTCCCTAAGCTTCAGACTCCACTCAAAACCTCAGTCTGCTCCAGGCCACATTAACACTGAACACAGTGAGGCTGAGACAGACTCATCTTTTCTGCAGAAACTTTACATTACCACATTATCAAGTTTTAAAGATGTGAAAGCATCTTACATTATTTAATTAAGTTATTCCCATTACACAAGGACTCAGGGGCCCTTTCGGTAGAATTTTTTCCCTGCTAATTTCTTGAAGATTGTCAAATATTTAACAAAAGAAGCTAAAAGCAATGTCCTGTGAAATTAATATAAAACAAATATGAAATAGAGATTTAGACAGGTGAATTTGTTTTATTTCCATTTGACTAGAAAGGGAGCTACGATAGAGGTAGAATCCATAGTCTTGGTAGAATTTTTTCCCTGCTAATTTCTTGAAGATTGTCAAATATTTAACAAAAGAAGCTAAAAGCAATGTCCTGTGAAATTAATATAAAACAAATATGAAATAGAGATTTAGACAGGTGAATTTGTTTTATTTCCATTTGACTAGAAAGGGAGCTACGATAGAGGTAGAATCCATAGTCTTGTGACAATCTTCTATTCACTGTTGTTTCTCTGGAATTGTTTTTCATCTGTGTGCAAATCCCTGCTCTGCCTCAGTAGCTGTGTGAATTTGGGGAAGTTTGCTTAACTTCTCTGGGTCTGATTTTCTCATTTGTGAGATGGGGATGATAATAGCCTTACTTGAGTGTTGTGAGAATTCAGTTGGGGTAAAACCTGGGGTAGCCCACAGCACAGGGTTGATGGCATTAAGCCCTCAGAAATGTTGGCCATCATTCATTATTAATCTAAGTTGGGAAGTCTAAGCCACTCTGTGCTATGTGACTTAAGGAGTCATAGCTTCTGTGAATTCGTGTCTTACTTTGTGAAAGGCCTTCCCCAAAGCACTGTATGAGACTTCAATGAACTACTGGGTGAACGGACTTCATCGACGCAAGTCCTGACAGGGCTCAGCTACTCTTGTAAGCAGATGGATCTGGTTTTCAATTCTGGCCCTTCTACCTTCCCAGTAACTCTTCAGCCCGAGAAATGTCACTTAACTCTTTACCAGCTTCCTCCTCTGTAGCCTGGGGACCATCATTCCAACCTTGACCTTGTTAAAGCATCACAGCCCCTGGCCCATGGGGGTAACAATCAGCGAATCCTGTTTACATAAACAAACATCTCCTGTGTTTATTCCCTCTGGGGATGATGCTCTCTGGGGGTCTGCAGAGTGATACAGAACATCATAGACCACGTGCCGAAGCTCCGCTACCTGGTGGCTGTGGACGAGTCAGTTCACACTCTGGAAGACTTTGTCAAGGTACAGCTTTCACTGTTGTTTCTCTGGAATTGTTTTTCATCTGTGTGCAAATCCCTGCTCTGCCTCAGTAGCTGTGTGAATTTGGGGAAGTTTGCTTAACTTCTCTGGGTCTGATTTTCTCATTTGTGAGATGGGGATGATAATAGCCTTACTTGAGTGTTGTGAGAATTCAGTTGGGGTAAAACCTGGGATAGCCCACAGCACAGGGTTGATGGCATTAAGCCCTCAGAAATGTTGGCCATCATTCATTATTAATCTAAGTTGGGAAGTCTAAGCCACTCTGTGCTATGTGACTTAAGGAGTCATAGCTTCTGTGAATTCGTGTCTTACTTTGTGAAAGGCCTTCCCCAAAGCACTGTATGAGACTTCAATGAACTACTGGGTGAACGGACTTCATCGACGCAAGTCCTGACAGGGCTCAGCTACTCTTGTAAGCAGATGGATCTGGTTTTCAATTCTGGCCCTTCTACCTTCCCAGTAACTCTTCAGCCCGAGAAATGTCACTTAACTCTTTACCAGCTTCCTCCTCTGTAGCCTGGGGACCATCATTCCAACCTTGACCTTGTTAAAGCATCACAGCCCCTGGCCCATGGGGGTAACAATCAGCGAATCCTGTTTACATAAACAAACATCTCCTGTGTTTATTCCCTCTGGGGATGATGCTCTCTGGGGGTCTGCAGAGTGATACAGAACATCATAGACCACGTGCCGAAGCTCCGCTACCTGGTGGCTGTGGACGAGTCAGTTCACACTCTGGAAGACTTTGTCAAGGTACAGCCGTGTCATCTCGGGCTGGGTGGCATCTCTTAAGGCATTTTACCCCTGCTTCTCCAGGTGGAATCAGGGGTCCTAACAAGATTGGGTGCAGGGCGGGGGTGGGGCCTAAAATAGAAGATCCTTAAACCTAAGCTTGGGCTTCCCTGGTGGCTCAGTGGGAGAGAATCCGCCTGCCAATACCGGAGACTTGGGTTTGATCTCTGCATCAGTACGAGCCCCTGGAGAAGGAAATGGCAGCCCGCTCCAGTGTTTTCGCCTGGGAAATCCCGTGGACAGAGGAGCCTGGCAGGCTACAGTCCACGGGGTCTGTACAATGACAAAACCAAAGCTTACTATTTGCGTCTGCAGCATACGTATGCTTGGAGAAGGCAATGGCACCCACTCCAGTACTTTTGCCTGGAAAACCCCACGGATGGAGGAGCCTGGCAGGCTACAGTTCATGGCGTTGCAGAAGAGTTGGACAGGACTGAGAGACTTCACTTTCACTTTTCACTTCATGCACTGGAGAAGGAAATGGCAACCCACTCCAGTATTCTTGCCTGGAGAATCCCAGGGACGGGGGAGCCTGGTGGGCTGCCGTCTATGGGGTCGCACAGAGTCAGACACAACTGAAGCGACTTAGCAGCAGCAGCAGCACACATATGCTGGGAAATCACAACCACAATAGTCTCTCTCCGGGATATGCGCGGAAAGGGGCAGAAAAGGCCACCGCAGGGTTCCAACACAAATCACACGCCAGACGAGAATCGGTCCGTGACCTGTGCCCCAACGTACTGACGATGGTCAAGCTCTCCAAGCCTGCCGGCAGCTTCCAGGAGCTCTGGATCTTTGGAGATCTCCTCTCCCATCCAGGCTGCTCTGGCTAAAGGTCACCTTGTGGCCCAGCTGGCTCAGCCAGGACAGCCTTCCCGTGCCCCTCCCCAGGGCACCCCCTGCTCATCTTTTTTGGGAGGAGGGTCCCACGCAGAGCAGCATGTGGGATCTTAGTTCCCCGACCAGAGACGGAAGCTGGGCCCTCTGCAGTCAGAGTGTGGAATCCTAACCACTGAGCCGCCGGGGAACTGACCCGGACTCATCTTTACGGTTCAGCTCAGGGGCTTCCGTGCTGGTCCAGTGGCTGGGACTCGAGCTCGCGCTGCAGGAGGCGCAGGTCGATCCCTGACGGTGGAAGTACTTCCTGCCGAGTGCGTGCGTGCCCAGTCGCTTAGTGGGGTCCAACTCTGTGCGACACTATGGACTGTAGCCCTCCAGGCTCCTCCGTCCACGGGGTTCTCCAGGGACAAATACTGGAGTGGGTTGCTATTTCCTCCTCCAGGGGGTCTTCCCGACCCAGGGATCAAACCCACGTCTCCTGCCAATGCAGGTGGATTCTTTACCACTGAGCCACCTGGGAAGCCCACCGCATGCTGCAAGGTGTAGCCAAAATAAGTAAAGATTCACCTCAGACACCTTCCTCTGCATCCTCCCTACCTCCAGCCCACCTCCCCTGCAGCCCCAGCACCTCTTCTCCATATTTCTAACATCAGGCATTACATACCAGCATCTGAGTACACGTCTGTGTCTCCCTTTTCAGATTGGGAGCTCCCTGAGGGCAGGGATCGGGCTTTTATTTTATTCCTCTCTGTGTCTAGTTCCCGGCGTGCAGTGAGGATCCTTTGCTCTGTGTGGAACAAATAAACCAGTGCATGTCCTCAGGGCTCTCCCTCATTGCTTTGCAGATTTTTTTTTTTTTTGTATTCAGTTATGTTTATATTTATTTGAGAAATTTTGTATCAGAATCTTACAGGTCAACCAAAATAATATTTGTTTTTCTCTAACAGTGCATCAGTAGAAGTACTGGCCCTGGGAAAACCCAGAAAGTACCCAAGGAAAATGCTTTCCTAACCAAGGACTTAACAGTTAGTATATGAGAGATTTTTTTGTTTTGTTTTTCCTACTCTTTTCCTGAAGGTATGGCTTCTTGAGGGATCTGGAATCAGAGGATCTGGCTTGCGGGTTAATTTCAGCTCCTCCTTTACAGTGGAAATTCTAACCTATAGCAACTTCTCTTCTGTAAGCCTGTTTTTTTCTTTTCTTTGTTTTCTTCATTTGTTTGTTTTTTCTCTGAAAATCCTTCAGAGATCATGGTTAGAAAATATATTTGAAAGCTGTCTAATGTATAAAGTGCTATCCAAACACTGGATGCTGTTCTCTTTGGCTCCTTTCTAAAATTCAAAGAGGAGGCTGAATTTCTGATTTCATCACAGCAACAAGAAGAGGACAGTTTTAGCTATGCAGTGCATTCTTCTAGCTTGTTTTAGGATATAGTCTTTTTTTAAGAAATAAATTCTAGCAAAAGAGTTGACTGGGCATGATTCTGAAAGGACTGATATCGTTGCTTGCTTCTGAGAAGCAGAACTGGGTGGGTGGTGACTGGGGCCAAAGAGGGCACTTTTCCCCTCTACTTTTTTTTTAACTGTTAAGTATACTTAATTTCCATTGTGATGTTCGTTTCAGGTGTACAGCAAAGTGATTCAGTTATATACACACATATGTATTTTTTTCAGATTCTTTTCCCCTGTAGGTTATTACAAAATATTGAGTCGAGCTCTCTGTATAATACACTAGGTGCTTGTTGGTTATCTACGTTATATATAGTAGTGTGTATATGTTTCCCCTGTACTTTTTGTTCTTTGGGATTTTGAACCATGAGATTGCACTACTCAAAAAATTGGTAGAATTAAAAAAAAAAACACTTTTTTTTTTTTTAGGGAAGAAATCAAAAAAAAAAAGGAAGAAATCTTCCACTTAGACTTCTGGTATCTTTTTTTTCTTTTTTTGCTACATTGCATGGCCAAACCCATGCCTCCTGCAGTAGAACCACAGAGCCTTAACCACTGGACCACCAAGGAGGTCCCTCTCCCTACTCTTCGTTTGTGTAACTGTATAAGGCAGGACACCGTTCGCATTAGAGCACAAGTGTGGGGAGACTTTGGGGTCTCAGAGTCTCACTGCAGGTGCTCTGTCAAAACTTGTCATTCAGTTGCTAAGTCGTGTCCAACTCTCTGCGACCCCATGGACTGCAGCCTGCCAGGCTTCCCTGCTCTTCACTGTCTTTCAGAGTTTGCTCCAGCTCATGTCCACTGAGTCAGTGATGCTGTCTAACCATCTCAGCCTCTGCCATCCTCTTCTCCTTTTGCTTTCAATCTTTCCCAGCATCAGGGTCTTTCCCAGTGAGTCAGCTCTTCCCATCAGGTGGCCAAAGTATCGAAACTTAGAGCTATCTTCACTGAGTGACTGTGTCCATATTTTTCTTCAATAACTTTGGTGATTTGGGTTTGTTATAACTGTCACATGGTCAGGGTGGGCGTGGCAGGAGACAAGTCTTTGACGTCCTTTTCTCTCTTAGCAAGAGAATATTGACCACTTACTGGTCAACTTGAGGATGGAAGCACTCTTTGTGAAGGAGAATTTTAACATTCGATGGTTCGCCCAAGCAGGATTTGTGGAAAATATCAACAGCATCCTCAAAGAGTACAAGCAAAGCAGAAGATTATTGGTAATTATAACCACTTCCTATTTAAGCTTCTGATTTAAGCAAAGTACATGAGGCTTTGGTGTGACTACACCAATGGAAGTACTTTTCTTTCACATGTCTGAATTTCTAAATTCAAGTTCTTTTTCATATCTGACCCGTTGTTCAGGTCTAACAATCTACAACTATATTCTATGGAAACTTGCCAATCGAATATTAAAAATTTTTAAGTTGACACTGATGACCGTTATGCTTGACACCAGCTGAACATGAGAGAAAGCCCTAGACTGAGTGTCACAGAGCTGTCTCTAAAGGGAAAATGTCAGGTACCTTACTGGTCCATGTGTCACCTGGGTATCCATCTGGGTAGGTAGGAAGTAGGGAAGTCTGATGATTACTTTGATCTTTTCTGATTGGCCAGGGGATTTGCTGGTCATTAAAAAAAAATTTTTTTTTAAGATTTTGTTGTTGTGGATCATTTTTAAAGTCTTTATTGAATTTGTTACAATATTGCTTCTGTTTTATGTTTTGTTTTTTTGGCCGCAAGGCATGTAGGATCTTAGCTCCCCAACCAAGGATCAAGCCTGCACCTCTTGCATTGGCAGGCAAAATCTTAACCACTGAATCAGCAGAGAAGGCCCTGCTGATCGTTTTAGCAATCACAACTTTCCCTAGCTATTCTTATCTCCATATTCTAGATGAGGAAACCAAAGCTCAGAGAGATGGAGCAATTTCTTCAAGGTCACACAGCTAGTCAGGGATTCAAACTAGCTAAGATGCCAACTTAGCTTGAACGGCCGAACTGTGGAGCCTCCACAGCTCCATCTCTGAAGTCAGGTAAATGCAGCACTTGTCCAGATCTTTGCATTTCTTCCAGGGAGGCCTTCCAAAGATGAGAGTGAATATGACAGGAGAAAGCATTTTGAAAACTACATTCTATGAGTAACAGGTGCCCTCATAGTTGAATTGCCATTGTGCATGGAAATACTGAACAAAAGCCAGCAGAGCTGCATTTGTAGCCTAAAAATCATACTCTCCGGAAAAGGATGTCTTGTTGAGAATCAGTAAAAGATGTACCACTTTGCAAAAGAAACGATGATGCTTTTAAGCATCTGAGACACCCACGATGGCTGTCCTTGGAGACTGTCCTGAAACACAGAGCAATTCAAGAGGTTAGACTAGTGTTGTCATCTGTGGGTCAACTTAGAACAATACCAAGTGAGAGTGGAGATAGGACAAGACAACTTAGAGAGATCGTGTGGTTTCCAATGAGCAAAACTGGACAGAATGTGAGTCTGTCCATCCCTGGGGCGTTGGTCAGCATGGCACCATAGAACAGCAAACACGACCAAGGGCAATGTAGACAACGCCATGCCGGTGCCATCGAGCCAAGGGCCCCCACAGTCCTGTTCCTTTAACAAAGGAAAGCCGTCCCTGTGCAGAGCCAGGTGCATTCAGCCACCTTGATCTATTGCCACTCAACAGTCCACTCATCCAGCTCTCCTCACTCTCATCAAAGCTCATCACGTATATTATCTATACGTGTCTGCCTTGATGGGTAATATACCAAACACGTGCCCTTGGAGTGTCCTGAGCCCAGTGGAAACCCTACTTGTCATTATAAACGAGTAAGCTACCAGTTCCTGTTTTGCACCCTGATAAGGTGCCTTCCCTGATGGCTCAGCGGGTAAAGAATCCACCTTCAGTGCAGGAGACGCAGGAGACATGGGTTCGATCCCTGGGTTGGGAAGATCCCCTGGAGGAGGAAATGGTGACCCACTCCAGTATTCTTGCCTAAAAACTCCCATGGACAGAGGAGCCTGGCAGGCTATAGTGCATAGAGTCACCAAGAGTCAGATGCAACTTAGCACGCAGCACACAAGGTGAGCATCCCTACCCCAGGAGACAGACCCAGTCTTGGTGTGTGGATGACACAAGGCACGTGAGCCTGCCCAGTTGACCACCGGCCCTCACGTCTTGGTTGGAGCCCAGCTCTGTGTATCAAGACTCAGCTCCAGTGTCGCTCTGCTGACTCCTACCCCCTCCATGCCCACCACCTTGGTCATCGCCATGACCCTGAGCGCCTGGCCCTGAGCAGACGAGATCATTCACGTCCACCACACCTTACCCAGCGCCCCCGCAGGGGCTCTGCTCACTCCCTTCACAGCCTGACAAAAAGTAGTAAGAATAGTAGTAGTAGTACTAATAATGATAGTAATAATCATGGTAATCAACTCCACGTATGAAACTGTGTAAGCTTTAAGCACATGGACACTCTGCCCATGGGAATTTCTTTTCTTTGGCATGATTTTTTTTTTAATTTAAAATTTTGAAAATTTGCCTCGCAAAATACCAAGCTTGAGTTTCACAACTGTTTGAATCATTTCAAAAGAAATGACTTATTTGTCACCGATATTTTTATTTCTGTTAGAAATAAACATTTGCTCACCAGTTATGAATGTGGTGAGCTTCTTTAGCATTCAAGCAAGTTTTTCAGCAGAGGAAATTTTTTTTTTAATGGGTGTATTAAAAAAAACTAGAATAAATTAACTGGTTTAAAAAGGAAAAGATAATTCAAGACCAAGTTTAATCCAGAAACAATGTTCAAGAGGCAATAAGCTAAGCACTTTCTAAAAGTAGACTAGAAACTCTTCTGTCTGTTTGCTGTCTTCACAGGGGTAACACTGCAAAGGTGAAATTGTAGTGTGGAATGCTCAAGCACTTGGCTATTTTTTGTTTTTAAGTACTTTTAGGGTGCTCCTGAGCACAGTGTGCTGTGTCTTGTCCCCCATGCCCAGATCAGGACACATAGTAGATGCTCACTAAATACCAAGAGAAAGTAACTCTGGGCTCTTGATGAAGGAGTGAACCGGCCTGCGGAATCCTGAGACTTCAAAGGGCTGATCCTTGAAAGAAAGATCTCCGCTTAGCTACAGATCATTCAGAGCCCCTGTGTCATCCCTTTTCTCCTCTTTTAGCCGATCAAGATTTGCATTCTCGGTCCTCCTGCTGTGGGAAAATCCAGCATCGCTGAAGTTTTAGCCAAATACTATAAACTGCACCACATTAAATTGAAGGATGTCATCTCTGAAGCCATAGCGAAACTGGTAACAATTTTAGCAACTTTACTGGGAATCTCAATAATTTAAAAATGCCTTTTCTTAGTCTTACAATTAAGAAGTCACTGATCTTCTGTGGCATCCTTCAAAGAGATTTGTTATTTTAACTGGAGTCTGTTGTTAGCCCCTATTATGAAAATACAGAATCCCAAAGGGTTTTCCTTCGTAAGGTGGAAGCATCCTTCATGGGTGGACCTTAAACTTTTGTCTGTCTCTAGCTGTTGCTCAAAATATATCTTGTATTCTCTCTGTTGACTGGCAGTTTTGTTATTCTTTTTAAAACTGTATAGTTGTACAATTTAAAATTGCATAGTATAGTTGATTTGCAATATTGTATAACTTACACATGTACAATAGTGATTTACAATTTTTAAAGACTATATTCCATTTACAGTTATTATAAACCATTGGCTATACTCCCAGTGTTGTACAGTATATCCTTGTATCTTATTTTAGAAATGATAGTCTGTGCCTCTTGACTTTCTGCCCTTACACAGCCCCTCCCCACTTCCCTCTCCACATTGGTAGACCCTAGTTTGTCCTCTGCACCGCTGAGTCTGTTTCTTTTCTGCTATATTCATCAGTTTGCTCTATTTTTTAGATTCCACATAGAAGTGATATCATACAGTATTCGTTCTTCTCTGTCTGACTTGTTTCACTTAGCATAATGCCCTCCAAGTCCATCCATTTATTGCAAGAGGCAAATGTTCATTATTTTTCGTGGCTGAGTAGTATTCCATCATGTGATATAAATATATATCTGTTGATAGACCTTAGGTTGCTTCCTTATCTTGGCAATCATAAATAATGCTGCTATGATTGAGGTGCATGCATCTTTTCAAATTAATGTTTTTGTGTTTTTTGGATATATGTTCTTGTTTAGTCACTAAGTCATGTGTGACCCAACGATGCTTACTAGGTGGTGTCCGTGGGTAGAAAGAGTGTTGACTCGTAAGTGGTTCTGGCACTAGCACAGAAATAGATTACTCATCTAAAAGAGAGTGAGAAAACCCACAGGGTGCTCATCCGTCTTCACAGATACGAGCATCTTGACCACTTTTGTATGCCTGTCCTTGAGTACCTCCCCTGTTTGGGTACCAGCCTTTTACAGGATGATTTGCCACAAGGTTTATGAGCAGCCAGTCAATGCAGGACATCATGCTATTTGAATATCTTTGTGATATGTAGGAGGCAATCATTACACCTAAGGATGTAACAGAAGGAGAAGAAGAAGGTGAAGAGGAGGAAGAGGAGGATAATGTGGAGGATGCTCAGGAGCTCTTGGAGGGCATCAAGGAAAGCATGGACCAGAACGCAGGTAACCATTCTGTGAGGTTCTTGGAATAGTGATTCCTGTAACAGTGATTCTTGGAACAGTGATTCTTGTAAGAGCTGGTTTTTCCCCTTGTTATAAAAACTACTTTGTGGTGGTGTTCAGTTGCTAAGTTGTGTCTCACTCTTCAGCCTCTTGGGCTGCAGCACTTTAGGGTCCTCTGTCCTCTGCTATCTGCTGGAGTTTTTTCAAATTCATGCCCACTGAGTTGGTGATGCTATTGCTATCTCATCCTCTGTTGCCCGCTTCTCCTGCCTTCAGTCTTTCCCAGCACCAGGATTTTCCAGTGAATCAGCTGTTTGCATGAGGTGGCCAAAGTACTGGAGCTTCAGCTTCAGCATCAGTCCCTCCAATGAATATTCAGAGTTGATTTAAGATTAAAAAAAAAAAAAATGATGGGAAAGAACTACCTACGTTTTAAAAAATTGTGTGTAGTCAAAAGTATTTGTAAAGCATCAAAAACTGTAATTCAACAGCAAAGGAC
This sequence comes from Oreotragus oreotragus, assembly GCA_006410675.1. Lineage (NCBI taxonomy): Eukaryota > Metazoa > Chordata > Mammalia > Artiodactyla > Bovidae > Oreotragus > Oreotragus oreotragus. The sequence goes on from SJYX01020185.1 coordinate 650,300, forward strand.
ATATCAGGAAAGAATATTTACCACCAAATATGACAAAGAGTTAATAGTTAATAAAATTCTCAGGCAAAGTAATAAAAAAATGATTAAGTCCTGAAGAGGAAAACATGGATGAAAAGCTTGGGCCAGTGATTCACTCATTCAGGAAGAAATACAAATAAATAGAAAAATTTTCTCACTCACATGATAATTTTAACCAGTTTGTTGAACACATGCATTGCAGTAAAGTGTCCCTTTAAACTTAAACTCTGTACTCATTCTTTCCTTACCCTGGGATGGAATTTCAGGCTGGTCCCACTGCAGCTCTTAGATAATAAATAAGTGGCTTCTCTGTTTATTCATACTTCAGGAAGGCCATTCCAGCCAAATAATCATAAATGAGGTTTTGAAATGAGATGTCTTTAAGGAAGCTTGCTACCCAGGCAGGAAAGCATCAGCAGCAGTTAGGAAAATAGAAACCATTTCATTTTTATATAATTGAGATCCTCTATAGCACTGGCTATGAAAGTGAAAGTCGCTCAGTCATGTCTGACTCTGTGACACCATGGACTGAACTCTCCAGGCCAGAATACTGGAGTGGGTAGCCTTTCCCTTCTCCAGGGGATCTTCCCAACCCAGGGATCGAATCGTCTCCTGCATTGCAGGCAGATTCCTTACCAACTGAATCGCCAGGGAAGCTCAAGAATACTGGAGTGGGTAGCCTATCCTTTCTCCAGGGGATCTTCCAGACCCAGGAGTTGAACCAGGGTCTCCTGCATTGCAGGCAGATTCTATACCAGCTGGTACAGAAGCGTTGGCTATAGGCCAGTCCAAAGTGTCAGCAAGGGTGACCTCTCATCCAGTGGAGAGTTCCTCCCCTCCCATCCTATCAAGCACCTTTGGTTTCTTTCCTGTTACTCACTCCTTCCACCTTGCTGGTGGCAGTTTCTGATCCTCCAAGGTTGGGCTGGGCCAAGTGGGGATGAGGGAGCGAGGTGGTGGTTGTTTAGTCGGTAAGTCATGACCAACTCTTGCAACCCCATGGTCTGTAGCCAGCCAGGCTCCTCTGTCCATGGGATTTCCCAGGCAAGAATATCGAAGAGGTTGGCATTTCCTCCTCCAGGGGATCTTCCTGACCCAGGGATCGAACCTGGATCTCCTGCAGTGCAGGCAGATTCTTTACCTGTCTGAGCCACAGGGAAGCCAGGGAAGGAGGACAAAGGTCCTCTCCCCCTGAGGACCGCCCACCGCCTTCCCCTGGGGCACTGCTCTGGGCTTGTCTCCTGACACTCCCCCTCCTCCAGATGCTCTTTTTACTAGCTATTTATCTTCAGGACTCCTCACCCTCATCCCAACTCTGGTTTAACCCTCCACCTCCTCCTCTCCTGCCCCCAGGCCACTCTAGTCTAGTTTACAGGGCAGAGAATATGTTTTTGTCTGCATACACTGAGGGTTCGTTTAAACCAGCTGGCTTTCTGAGTCTGGGTTTTCCCTTTGATGTGGGCCAGGTGGGAAGGAAATGGAAGTCAGAATTCCAGAGAGATTTCCCAGAGGTAAAGGAAATAACCCTGAACACTCCTTGGAAAGACTGGTGCTGAAGCTGAAGCTCCAACGCTTTGGCCACCTGATGTGCAGAGCCAACCTCTTAGAAAAGACCCTGATGCTGGGAAAGATTGAGGGCAGGAGGAGAAGGGGACTACAGAGGATGAGATGGTTGGCTGGCATCACCGACTCAATGGACATGAGTTTAAGCAAACTCTGGGAGACAGTGCAGGCAGATTCTTTACCGTCTGAGCCCACCGTTCATGGGGTCCCAAAGAGTTGGAGACAACTTAGCGACTGAACAACAATACTGAGCATTCACTTAAACCAGCTGGTTATCTGAGTCTGAATTTTTGCTCTGGTATAGGCTGGGTGTGGAGGAAATGGAATTTAAAATCCCAGAGGTGAAGGTACACTGAAAACACAGGTCAACACTTTAAGATATGACACTGCCCTTGCCTCACCTGTTTCTCTCGTAGCCCAGTTGATTAAGAATCCACCTGCAATGCAGGAGACCCTGGTTCGATTCCTAGGTCAGGAAGATCCCCGAAGAAAGGATAGACTACCCACTCTGGTATTCTCGGGCTTCCCTTGTGGTTCAGCTGGTAAAGAATCCGCCTGCAAGCGGGACACCTGGGTTCGATCTCTGGGTTGGGAAGATCCCCTGGAGAAGGGAACGGCTACCCACTCCAGTACTCTGGCCTGGAGAATTCCACGGACTGAATAGTCCATGGGGTCGCAAAGAGTCAGACACAACTGAGGGACTTTCACTTTCTTTGCCTCGCCTGTGGATGAGATGGCTGGATGGCATCACGGACTCGATGGACGTGAGTCTGAGTGAACTCCGGGAGATGGTGATGGATAGGGAGGCCTGGCGTGCTGCGATTCATGGGGTCGCAAAGAGTTGGATACGACTGAGCGACTGAACTGTACTGAACTGAACTGTGACATCGGGGAATCCCTATCTTGGTTTCAGAGTCTTGCAGTGTTCCGGCTCTTACCATTTAGGGGAGAGGAAGAAAGCAAAACAAGACATTCCATTGTGAGGACACCTGTGGAGGAAGCCTGGCAAGGCCACTTGGAAGGGTGGGGCCTGGGGATTGTAGGAATCCACAGGTGACCGTGGTCACGTGTACATACGCTGTAAGCCTGGGGTCCAAGGCCAGAACCAGACAGACACGGGACAGTATTTATTGACAGGATCATACAGTTGGTCTTTGCAAGGACCCGAAAGTCTTATCCAATGACTTTGTATAAACAGGGTGACATGAAGTACTGACTGGGCTCTTTTCATGTCTAGGTGGGGGTGACCACACAGAACAAGAATTACGGTCGAGAGCAGTCATTGCATCACCAAAGTTCAAGAAGGGCCTTTCCTTGGCAGGAGATTCTGTTCTTCCCACTGACGCTGTTGTTGCCATTCACTCGCTAAGTCACGTCTGACTCCTTGCAGCCCTGTGGACTGTAGCACACCAGGCTCCTCTATCCTCTGCTATCTCCCAGCATTTGCTCACATTTATGTCCACCGAGTCAGTGATGCTATCAAGCCCTCTCATCCTCTCCCTTTGCCTTCAATCTATCCCAGCATGCAGGAGAGGCCAAACTGGATCAGTAGCCAGGGTCTCCAGTTGGTGCTAGTGGTAAAGAACCTGCCTGCCAAAGCCGGAGACGTAAGAAATGCGGGTTTGATCCCTGGGTCAAGAAGATCCCCTGGAGAAGGGAATGGCAACCCACTCCAGTATTCTTGCCTGGAGAGTCTCACAGGCAGTGGAGCCTGGTGGGCTACCGTGCAAAGGCTTGCAAAGGGTCGGACTGAAGCGACTTAGCACGCACAGGGAGGGAAAGCAAGCCTCCCTGCTGTCACGGGCCCACCTACCAGCTCACTTCCGACAAGATGGCAACAGATGGCAACAATGACGTCAGTCCCCTTAACCCCAGGAAAGTGCTTTTTTCTCCAAGTTTGTCCAAAACTCCTTCCTATTCACATTTACCTGAAACTAGAACACAGACCCAGGTTATGTTTAAACAAAAGACCTGTGAACCCCACGGTGCAAACCTCTGTGGAAATTTCACAGCATGAAGAGGCAGAAGTCCTCAGCTGACCCAATGTGTCATCGTGTGAGGCTAAGAACTCCAGCAAGACGGAACTCACAGTCCCGCAGGGAGGCACCTCTGAATTCTTAAAGATTCATGATTCCACTCCCGTTGGTCCCTGACTGTGCAGCCAAAATAAGGACTTATTTAAACCACAGAGTTCACTAGTTCTAGATCCTTTTTGCATTGTGGATTTGTTGAATCTGGTTGGTGGGATTCCAGGTGATCAGTGGACTACCCTTTTAACTAACTTTTCTGTGAGTTTGAAATAAAAAAGTTGGGGACGGGGTGAGAAAAATATGTAAACGTATCAACTTTGTAGTGTCTCTACTGTGCATGCATGCTAAGACAATGCAGTCGTGTCTGAATCTTGGGACCCACTAGGCTCCTCTGTCCATAGCTTTCTCCAGGCAAGAATACTTTAGTGGGTGGCCATGCCCTCCTCCAGGGGATCTTCCCGACCCAGGGATCGAACTCTATTATGCATGGATTATTTTAAAGACCTTGGTTGAACCTAACTTTTTTTTTTTTTTTCTTTTTCCTGTATTTTGGCTGCACTGCTTGGCATGCAGGATTTTAGTTCCCCAACTAGGGAACTAACTGGCGACCCCTGCAATGGAATTGCAGTTTTTCTTAACCACTGGACCACCAGGGAAGCCTCCCAGCTATCTATGTTTAAACTGTCTTTTAGCAATTATAATTATGGGTTAACATTAGCATTTTAAATATTACTGTTATTTGAAAGGCAGACGTAACATTTAACAAAAAAAAGAAAACAACGTAGCAGTGTGGTGTTTTAAGGCCAGTCCAGCAGGGCTGTGCTCATTTATTTTGAAGCAGAAGTAACTGTCACCTTCCAAAATGCTCCGGGCCAGCCAAGCTCATGGCTGTGTCTCCAGGAGGTCACAGTTCTCTAGAGAAAGGCGCTTTGTGTACTCACATTCCATGGTTATCATAAACTGCTTGCTCAGGACTTCCCTGGTGGCACAGTGGATAAGAATCCGCCTGCCAGTGCAGAGTGCACAGGTTCGATCCCCGGTCCAGGAAAATGCCACATGCCTTGAGGAGGAGAAGGGGACGACAGAGGATGAGATGGCTGGATCGCAGGTTTAATCCCCGGTCCAGGAAAATGCCACATGCCTTGAGGAGGAGAAGGGGACGACAGAGGATGAGATGGCTGGATGGCATCACTGACTCGATGGATGTGAATCTGAGTGAACTCCGGGAGTTGGTGATGGACAGGGAGGCCTGGCGTGCTGCGATTCATGGGGTCGCAAAGAGTCGGACGTGACTGAGCGACTGAACTGAACTGAACTTGAGGCAGCTAAGCCTGAGCACCACATCTACTGAGGCCTGCATGCCTGGAGCCGGTGCTCCGCAACACGAGAAGGCGCCGCAGCGAGAAGCCCGTGCCCCACGGTGAAGAGTAGCCCCCGTCCGCCGCAACTAGAGAAAGCCCGCGTGCAGCAACGAAGACCCAGTGCAGCCAAAAATAAAAATAAAATAAACTGCTGCTCAAGCCCCCTTCTGGCATATTGAACGCTTCGTTCTGCAACAAACAGAACAAATGGCCAAGCTCACTGCCTGAAATAAACCAAGGGATGCCACAGAGGAGGCTGAAGCTAGACTTCTGAGTATGTGCCTTTCCTTATCAGGGAAGCTTTTGAGAACTGGAAATACTGTTTAAATAAAACTCATCTTTGGCTATCAGTGGATCCTTGACATTTTTTAAATGTGGCTTTATTTCTTGACAGCACTGTGAACCTTACTGAAAAGGCATGTCAAATCACTTTGAGGAATTTCATTATGTTAAATAACATCTTTATCTTTTTGTCTCTGCCATAATATTTAAGTTTCTGAAAGACGCGATTATTTTCTGAGTCAGTCACCGCCTAATGATTCGTGTGACAATGAAAGGTGGAAGAAAGGAGAGGTGTTTTCATTAGATCATCTCATTGTCATTGAATAATAAAAAGGGCTTCAAATTATTTTATATTATACATCCCCTGATAAGCTGAAAGTATAGTGCTACCCTAGGAAGTTTCAGAGATCCGTTTCTAAACTCGCCAAACTTGGATTGTCGTTTAGTCGCTCAGTTCTGACCGACTCTTGCGACTCAGTGGGCTCTAGCCCATCAGGCTCCTCCATCCATGGGATTTTCCAGGCAAGAATACTGGAGTGGGTTGCCATTTCCTTCTCGTATTACCATAATGTATATATTAAGCCATATAAAAAGGCAGGGCTGTTTCTTAGAAGTGGTAGCTGTTCAACAGTTAACAATGGAAGGATAGATGAATATTTTAGAGAAGTTACATCATACTGTCTTGGAAACACTGTGACAATTTTAGGACAAACTCCTCCCTCCTTAGCCTCCCCAAGCAACTGCAGGAACCCCACATTCAAGCTGGAGAGGAAACTGTCCAGTGGGGTGAAGGTCTGAAATGCCGACTGGAAGAGACAGGGAGCAGGGGGCTGGTGCCTTTAAGGGTCAGGATCAAGCGTGATTTTTATGCAAAAGCAGCAAATATTTATTGGGCTTGTGCTATTAATAAATCATGTGGCAGCAGCATGCAAGATTACTATCCCACTGAATTCTCACAATGGAAGCATTTTTTATTATGTATTAAAGCACAGAAGCATAACATCAAAACAGAATTGAGTAAACCCTGCCAGGCAGGGAGAACACTCTGGATTTCTCCACTTATTGCGCTTTCAACTTCATCCAAAAGTTGTAACCACGGTAGAAAAAAACAAATCTGGAAGTGCAGACATCAGCATTTGCTCCCGTTCTTTCTTGCAGATGAGTTCATTAGTCTCTCCTCCTTTACAGGGCATTGGAATTCATGTGTCATGGTTTAAATACCAAACCACATATTTTTCACTGTAATGCAAAGATAAGAGCTTTTTCAATAGTAATTTTGACTACACAAGAATTTTTGAGGTCACTTTAGAATGTAACCTGTATATGTAGAATATGACTGCACAGTAATTTTCTTTTTTAATCAGGTCGCCTGGAAGATCCATATATTATTAGATTTATGAAAGAAAAGCTAAAATCCATGCCTTGCAGGAATCAAGGTTACATTTTGGATGGATTCCCAAAGACCTATGATCAGGCCAAAGACCTGTTCAGCCGTAAGTTTGGGTGTTCCTTTTATTTTGAATGTTTACATTCAGATAAGTTGCAACTTTATTGTTCAGAGTAATAACGGTCACAATTAAACAAAAAAAATCAGATGGACTATATTTAAAATACAAGCTTTGCTCATTATAGCTAGTTTTCATGAATGACTCAATTAAAGTATTTAAATTTTTGAGCTGTCCTTCGTAATAATATGTAATGAATTCAATGATGTATATTTTGTTTTACTAGAAGAGGATGAGGAGGAGGAAGAAGCCAGAGGCAAAATGTTTCCCTATGATAAATTAATCATACCGGGTAAGTTTAAACTACTTTTCCAAGGTCATATTTAAAAGAATGTCATTTGGTATCTCTTTTGTACCAAAACAACATTTTTTACGTTGATAAAGTAGATTTGTTTGTATCAGGAAAAAAGTAAAGCAGTACCCTTAATATCAAACTTCCAACCTAAAGAATGCACTGGCGGTAATGGACAGAGTCCCTTTGAGAACATTCATATCTGCTGTTCCCTCCTGTGACAGAGCAGAAAAATTAGCCCATCTGTTGGTGCCCTGACTTCTTTTTTGTTTTTCTGTACTTTTAAAAAACTTGAGATATAGTTGATTTACTGCTGCTGCTAAGTCACTTCAGTCGTGTCCGACTCTGTGTGACCCCATAGACAGCAGCCCACCAGGCTCCCCCGTCCCTGGGATTCTCCAGGCAAGAACACTGGAGTGGGTTGCCATTTCCTTCTCCAGTGCATGAAAGTGAAAAGTGAAGGTGAAGTCACTCAGTCAATTTCAGGTATATAGCATAATACAGCATAGCGATTCACAATTTTTTTTAAAGTCTTTATCGAGTGTGTTACAACATTGCTTCTGCGTTTTGGTTTTTCAGCCATGAGGCATATGGGATCTTAGCTCCCAACCAGGGATCAAACCCTCACCCCCTACAAGTGGAAGGTGAAGTCCTAACCACCAGACCACCAGGGAAGTCCTGATTCACTTTTTAAAACATTTTTTTTTTCCTTTTTTTTTGATTTAACAGTTTTTTAAAACTATGCTCCATTTGTAGTTATTACAAGATATTGCCTCTATTCCGTGTGCTCTCCAGTGTCCTGGGGAGAGTGGTCAGTTGGTGAGATCACCAGGGACTAGCTCACTGCCCTTCCTTCCTGCTCTGCTTTAGGTCCTGGCCATGCCATTGTCTTTTCTGGAAGACATCCAGAATCCAGAATCGAGACTGGGCAGGAAGAAGCTGCTCGGGTCCCTCACACCACCGCGAGTTTATCCTATTAGGTATTGACTCAAAGCTCTCACAACATACCCTTGAAAGAGAAGTATCAGCAATATGTTCCATGAAAAAGGATTTGCTGAATACCTAGCAGGCATTTCTTGTGACTCTGCCATGAACTTTAAAAGTTTTTTTCTTCTTCTTCTTTTTTTTTTTTTTTAAATCAGTTTGCATGAGGTTTAATTAAGTTCCGGTAATATGATAAATACAAGAATAGCTATTTTCTCAGCTAATTTTCTTAGCCCAGGGATGTAACTTGGAAGAGGCTGCTCACTGTGTCAAAGTCCCCGAGAGAGACAATTCACAGCTGTAGTCCTTTCCTCCTCCTGGCCCAGGCACAGCTTGTGATGAAGCTTCTGGAAGCAGAGACATCAGAGATCAGTCATCCTCAAGGATGGATATATACTGTTTGCCCGAGGCAGGAACACGAAATGCCAGAGGAATGGGTTCTCTTAGGTTTCCCATTAATTTATGTACTTGCCTCCAAAAAGGTTAAAAAGTAAAGTCAACTGTTCTAAATAAGCGCATCTGTCCAGTTTATGAGGCTTTAGCACTTCTGGGTGATAGGCATTCATTGTAAACCCCATGGTAAATCCTCCTGTTCTCCCTGAGGCAGCTGGATAAAATTCAGCTCAACCCACCATCTGCCACGTAACAGGCACAACTCGCAATGGGAGCTTATTGAGCTTCTCTATGAGCTTGGGAGGCAGGAATCACTCCCTTGTTTACTGGATCCAGAGTCCCAAGTCCAGAGGCTGATCAAATGTGAGGGCTTGAATTCAGACTCATATCTGCTCATCCCACTGCCTCCAAAAACCAGAGCGCACGAAACTCCTCCCTAAGATAAGAAAATGGAAACACAAGAGGTAAAAAGAAATGCGATTCTTAGTCCTGATCCACGGGGCTGCTCTCTGCCACGTATGGTCCAAACACGTCTGATGAAATCTCTTTGGAATGTCTAGTCTGTTCTTTTCAATTAGCGCCCCTCCCCCCTTTTTAAAAGAAATTGTCATTAGTTTCTCTCTTCCTGAAAAAAGTCAGATCATTGTCTCATTTGAACTGTGGGATTTTAATTTATGGAAATGACTGAGACATGAGAGGCTAATGCCATTGAAAGAATTTATTGCTCACATTTCCCCAGAGAAGAGAGTGTGGCAACCATCCAGGGCCAATGGGGGAAGCACCAGGGCCGGTCAGGAGGCAGGGGAAAGTCTAGGACGCAGCCTTTCTTGAGGTTACTGTGGGAAAGGCAGGGGATTGACTAGTATGAGTAGTTGCAGTGGGCTTTGGTCTCTAGCTGCTTGGTCCTGGCCCTGGCCCTGGCCCTGGGATGAGTAAAGGCAGGAGAAATACTGACTTGGTGTGTGAGTTACATAAAAGGGGTGGTTGGCTTGCATATGTGAAGTGTGCTCTCAAGGGTGGATAAAATGCTCACTGTCATTAATAATGATCCATGTGTCAAATATTTGATAAGCACTGACTGTGTTATACTGAACATAGATGTTTCATAGCATGAAGTGAGCAAGTAGGTTGATCTATGAAAAATTAAAGTCCCAGGGAAGTCCCTGTTTATATTAATTTGGCAAATTGGCCATCAAAGCATTTTGCTCATAGCTGTGAGTCTCTTTGGGAAACGGTGATATTGTGCTGAAAATGTGGCAAGGTGACAATTGACTGGGAGGCTGATAACAGATATCACAGGGTTATTAGAGATTTGTATTTACAATTTCTCCTTTTTAATTTTTGGCCATGCCACATGGCTTGTAGGATCTTAGTTCCTTGACCAGATATTGAACCTGTCTCGTGGCAGTGAAAGTGTGGAGTCCTAACCCCTGGACTTCAAGGGAATTCCCAATTTTTGCTGTTTTTATTGAAAAGAGGGAAGGAAGGAAAGCAGAAAGGAAGAAAATAAGGAGGAAGGGAGAGAAAAACAATAGATCTCACAAAATCCCCATTGATTGGGCTTCCCAGGTGGCTTAGAGGTAACGAATGTGCCCAGTGCAGGAGCCAGAGGTGATGCAGTTTCGATCCCTGGGTGGGAAAGATCCCCTGGAGGAGGAAATGGCAACCCACTCTGTTGTAGCCACGCATCCGGGAAATAAACTCACTCAGAAGGACAATGCAGATAGTGGAGTGCAGTTTATTGCACCCGCAGGCCCAAGGCAGAGTTTCCTCTTAGCCAAGGACCCTGACCAGTTTTTGTGAAAACTGTTGGACACACACACAACTCCACTAACGCCATCGCCAGGACAGGCTTGAGTGAGGTACACTAGGCCACAGAGAAAAACAAACAAACAAACAAACAAAAATCCTGGGTCATTCTGACTCTGTGGGCTCGGGATGACATAATGACAGCCCAATCAGAAGACGGCACCACCCCGATTAGGTGACGACCAATCTGTTTAAGACACAGGGTCCTAAACCCATGCACGCGTGGAACTTAGCCAATCAGTAGATGCCAAGAGTCCCTTACAACCAATCCCTTTTTTAAAACTCTCTGTCTTTGTTCTAAACCTATAAATACTGCTGTAATTCTGGGCTCAGGGCTCTTGCTTTACTCCACTGCGTTGGATGTGGCGGAGCCCTGACTCGAGTCAGAAATAAATTCCCTTTTTGCTTTTGCATTGCCGTGGATGTCTGGTTTTCTCAGTTTTGGGGACTCGGACTGCGGGCATAACAAAAACCTTATATACCCTAAGTGTACTTGCTCAAACCCACCTTCCCAAATTCCTTGAAACTAGTCTGGACAAGGTAAAAGAGAGATATGATCAAAGTTAACCCGTGATTCATGTGTCACAAGACTAGATGAACAGTGGACATTTATCAATAGGACTGTGGTCATATCCCGATAAACATAATGGAATTTACGACTTTGTTCTGTTACAGAGATAATTAGTGTATTCTTTTAGGCAACGGAGAGTCCAAGTCCAAGTCCTGAGGCTCTTTTATGCGGGGGGTCTGGTTTCCCATTGGTATGCTGCTTCTATAGACGCAAAGTTCAGAGTGCATTGGGAGGGTGGCCATGCGTGTAGCCTGATGTTCGCAGCCTGGCCTGAGACGGAGTCCAGCTCTGTCTGCTTCCTCCTTCAACTCCAGTATTCTTGCCTGGGAAATCCCATGGACAGAGGAGCCTGGTGGGCTACAGTCCATGGGGTCGCCAAGAGTCGGACACGACTGAGCAACTGAGCATGTGCGCATGGGCTTCATGGCAGGGGAGGGTGTCTCTTGAAACACGGGTGATTTGTATCTGTCCTCCACCAGAGGCAGCAAGAAGGCCAATTGGTCAGGCCCTCTGTGGCAACGGGATTTCCCAGCTGGTAACCAGACGTCTGGGTTGAGCAGTGGCGGGTCTGCCAGCACCTGCTTGCTGGCTCCAGGGTCCCTGTGTAAACTCACGAGTGCCTTCTCTCCAGAGTTCGTGTGTTCACTGGATGCATCGGATGAGTTCCTCAAGGAGCGGGTGATGAACCTCCCCGAGAGCATCGTGACAGGGACCCACTACAGCCAGGACCGGTTCCTCCGGGCTCTGAGCAACTACCGGGATGTCAACACCGAAGACGAGACTGTCCTCAACTACTTCGACGAACTTGAAATCCACCCACTCCATATAGGTACGAAATAAACTCAAAGATAAAGTGAATGTGGAGCGCCACTGCCCAGTGCCTGGACCCCCAGCCAACCTGGGGCACGCCTGTCATAGGGCTGGGGGAGCGCAGGATAGTACAAGTGTGTGTCTAGGGCCCAGGACGTCACAAGAAAAGACAGGGGCGCTGACTACTTGAGGATTTAGTGGAGTGGGTGAGGGGTGGGGAGTGTTACTGTTATACGAAAACATGGATGTATTACGAAGTTGAATGCCAAATTGCGTTATTTGTTTTACCAAATTGGATTTTTTTTTAAATGAATGAGGCAACTGATTAATCCAGTATCATTTGTTGTAAAGCTTCTTGTTGGCAGCTGCCACCTGTGCCGTGATTCTGTCCAGGTCTCTCTGTCCATGAGGTCAGTTTGTGGCCACCATCCTGGTCCTGTTCCACCAATTTCAGTCTCTCCAGGGCTTGGAGGACCCGGCGGGCCACACCCTTGGCGCCTCTGCCGAAGTAGCTGGGCATGACACCGTTCTCTGATGCACCCCCCGGCCCGCCGACAGATCTGGGTTGCAGAGCCAACCCCAGTGCCAGCCGGAGGTACAGGTGCCAGGCTGTGGCAGCTGCTCACGTAGAACCATTTCCCATTGTAGGGCGCGAGCTCTTTATGTTTGGCCAGCTAGACCGTGTCCACCCGTTCAGGGACTTTCAGCTTCCCGGACCTTTTAAGGAAGGCTGCTGGAGTTCTGATGCACCTCTGTGGCTTCATGTCTTTTACAGTAACTCCAGGCACGATGCGCCCTCTGTGCTGCTAGCCAGGGGAAAGGGGCATTTTTAAGAAACGTTTATTTATTTGGCGATACTGAGTCTTTGTTGTGGCATGTGAGATCTAGTTCCCTGACTAGGGATCAAACCCAGGCCCCCCTACATTGGGAGCGAGGAGTCTTAGCCACTGGAACATCAGGGAAGTCCTCAAATTGGCATTTTTTTTAAGGGTACTTCCAAGTTAGGTGGTTTGCTGCCAGCTGCGTTGGGCCGTTTCCCCAGCGTCCTTGGGAGCAGCGTTCTGTTCCCATAGCATTGCGGGGCACTGGTATTCTTCACAAAGCCCTTCTTGGCCTTTAGACTGGCCAACTCACCCCTGGTTGCTGCTGTTTGTTGTTTCATCACTAAGTTGTGTCTGACTCATGTGACCCCATGGACTGCAGCACACCAGGCTTCACTATCTCCCGGAGTTTGCTCAAACTCATGTTCATTGAGGAGAAGGCAATGGCAACCCACTCCAGTAGTCGCACCTGGAGAATCCCAGAGACGAGGGAGCCTGGTGGGCTGCCATCTATGGGGGTCGCACAGGGTCAGACACAACTGAAGCAACTTAGCAGCAGCAGCAGCATGTTCACTGAGTTGGTGATGCTCTCTAACCATCTTATCCTCTGCTGCCCCCTTCTCCTCCTGCCTTCAATCTTTCCCAGCATCAAGGTCTTTCCAGTGAGTCAGCTCTTTGCATCAAGTGGCCGAAGTAATGGAACTTCAGCTTTACCATCAGTCCTTCCAATGAATATTCAGGGTTGATTTCCTTCAGGATTGAGTGGTTGGATCTCCTTGCTGTCCAAGGGACTCTCAAGAGTCTTCTCCAACACCACAATTCAGAAGCACCAATTCTTCAGCTCTCAGTCTTCTTTATGGTCCAACTCTTACTCCATACATGACTACTGGAAAAACCATAGCTTTGACTAGACAGATCTTTGTTGGCAAAGTAATGTCTCTGCTTTTTGGTTTGCTGTCTAGGCACTAACTCACTCTTAGCTGCTCAGAAATCAAATAGCTCTTCATCGCATTCCTCCTGTTTCCTGTAAACACTTAACTCAGAGCTGAGCACCCAGCAAGCATGCAGTGAACATGCTCTCTCGTCAACCTCACGGCAGCCTCATCGTTGCTACCTCCAGATCCCATCTGTCGTGGCTGGTTTCTCCTCCTCTTGGCTCGGTGAACCCCTGAACTTCCTTTCTGGTTTTCTGGATCTTGACACTTTCTGCTTCCTCTGGGTTTGCTGAAAAAATCGCTAATCTGATGGCAGCTTAGTGCCCAGGTTGACTTTTGGGGCCTCCCAAGGCCTCTCTCCATCCCCTCAAACCAGCTGGGGCACTCCCAGTCCTGGAGTACTGGGAGGCTTAGAGCTGACGGAAACTGTCAGCAGGAGAGCTGATTCCAGTTTCTGGCTCTGCCTCTGTGAAATAGGAAAATAATCCCTGGCTTGTTACTAATGGTGGGGATTAGAGATAGGAAGTGTCTGGCACATTGGCAAAGTTCAACAGCTGGCAGTTAATCTTATTATTAGTACAACAGTAAGGCAGAAAATGATGTGTATTATGAAATGAGAATACATTTATCAGTCTGCAAATTCTGCTCTTTTTTGCACCCTCAGAAGTGATTGGATTTTGTCTTCATCTGGACAGGCCTGTGCACGTTGCACACCAAGTTCTATAGGTAGACGCTGAGGATTCTACACCTACTAGTACGGAAAGTAGTTTACATGATTTACCCAGAGAACTAGGAAGGAGTGGTGAGCAAACTTCATAAAAGTAGTGATTGTCATCTTTTTCAGTAACCAACCCCCCCGCCAAACTATTTATGGAACGATGAGGAGAGCCCCAGGGAGAAACAAGGCAGAAATGATGAGGTGGAATGAATGAGTGATCACTGTCTTCTGCCTTATTCCATGCCCGTCACTTTTGGCCTCATCTTCACACTCACGACCAGGGACAAGGGAAAAGCAAAGGGGTGTAATGTATCCCAGTGATGGGCATGGAGGAGGGCGTCAAGGTCAGGAACGCAGCCCAGCCTCCGGAGGGTCTTGAATGGGGCCCTGGAAGGATGCTGGCACCTGCGCCCTCTCTCTGCACCTCTGTACCCCACTTCTCTCTTAGCATCTCTTTCTGCCCTTTTATTTTTTGGCTGCACCATGCAGCATCTTAGTTCCCTGACCAGGGATTGAATCCGAGCCCCCAGCACTGGAAGTGAGGAGTCTTAACCACTGAATTGCCAGGGATGTCCACTCCGCATCTTTTTTCTCTTTTGCTTTTTGGACCAGGGTCTCTCTCTCTCCTTTCTCTGGGCTACGTGGTAAACGAAGGCTGCCCCACAGCCCTGCAGTTTCCATGTTAACACTGGGAGCCAAGCTCGTAGCTGGACGTGTCTCTTTCCATCCCAGTTGCACATACTTAGACGAGCAGATGGGAGGTCATGGTTGGGTCAGGTGCCCACGCCCCAGCTAATCCTCCATTCATCCTTCCCAAGGTCAGGGCAGAAGTACTCCTGGAGGCAGCCGTGTTCTATCTTTCAAGTACATCAGGGGTGTAATACTCTACTAGGGGAGCCAAGGAGAAATGCATTGAAATGTCAGAGCTCAGGCAACCAGGAAGTGAGTTTTTTTTTTTTTTTTTTGGTGTGGTTTTTGGTTTGGTTTTGCTTTTGATGGGCTTGTTTCCACCTACCAGTGCACTTGGCTCCGTTCTTCCCCTCGTCCCACGTTGGAACCTGGTGGTGCTTCTAGTCTAGGTCAAGGTTCTGCAGTCCAAACGCGTGGGCGCGGGGGGTGCAACGGTGGCTGTGCTCGGGGGCTGGTGAGCAGTTACTCCCGAGGAAGGGCTGGAGGCGCTTGGCTCTCAAATGCGCCTACTGCTCACCCTTCCGTGCAGAGACCTGCCAAGTAAGCCCTGGAGACTGGTGTAGAATACTATTCAGTGAGTTGTGCAGGGAGGAACTTCCTGTTGTCAGCAAGCCTTCCCCACTCTCCCCTTCCCCTGCCAGATCCCCTTCTCCCCCTCCTCTTTTTTCTCTTTCTCCGTCTAGCCTTGTTAACATCAGTCACATATTCTGGAGTTTGGACTTTTTCTGATTCAATCAGGCTAACTGCAAAAGTTAATTTAAAAAAAAAATGAATTGAAAATGTATCCCAGAATCACTGATTCTCAGAAACAGAAAACAAAAGAAACCTGGAGGTAACTCAGCCCCTTCTCTGCCCCAATCCAGGTGCAGGACTTCCTTTTGTGGAAAGCCCCCGGAGTAAAGTGCCCTAGTCTCTGCTTAAATGCCTCCCAGGGTGGATAACTCAATCCTTTGAGGAGGTCCACACCCCCATCCATCCACTCAAATCAGAGGCGGGTGTCACAGCTCAGAGACCTACAAGTTTGATATCTGCCAGTCAGGCCAGAAATTCTAAACTGTGCTGGTAAACTCGAAAAGGCAACCCCCATATAGTAATTTACACAATTCGCCATTACAGGATTACAGTAATAAAGAATCTTCTGAGTCTGGTCTCAGGATAGATTGCGAGCAGGGACCAGACTATAAAAAAGTCTGTGTGGGTCTCTTTCTTTCTCCTAATCATTAAAGATGTAGGAAGACTTGAAGATGCTCAGAACAGACTTGCCATCAAACAGCTCATCAAGGAGGTTGGGGAGCCTCGCAATTATGGTTTAACGGACGAGGAAAAGGTGGAAGAGGAGCGGAAGGCTGCTGAGGAACGGCTGGCCAGGGAGGCCATGGAGGAGGCAGAGAGGGAGCACAAGGAGGCAGTGGAGACCGCGGAGAAGATCGCCCGCTGGGAGGAATGGGTGCGTGTGCGCATGTGCGTGGGGTGCGGGCGCGGGGCTGGCAAAGCCATCGCGGCCTGTCGCACTTCCCTTCCTGCTAACAGAGAAATGTCGTGGAAATAACTGAAACAATTTTTGTTGTTGTTTGTTTATTTTTTCATATATATCATTAAAATTGTTTTTCTTTCCTATGTACCATTTAAAAGAACATGCCCTTGGTCTTTTGCTTAGGGTAAACAATAACAGTAAAAACAGCTAGGTCGGGATTCCCTGGTGGGCCAGTGGTTAAGAATCTCCCTGTCAATGCAGGGGACACAAAGTGTGACCCCTGGTCCCGGAAGATTCCACGTGCCGTGGAGCAACTCAGCCCGTCCACCACAATCACTGAGCCCGAGACCCTAGAGCCCATGGACAGTAACAAAGGCCCAGCACTGCCCAAAAAAAGTTAAAAAAAAAAAAACCAATGAGCCCCTGATGTAGTATGAACAATACTGCTGCAAAAGTGTGCCATTTGGCNAGCAACTCAGCCCGTCCACCACAATCACTGAGCCCGAGACCCTAGAGCCCATGGACAGTAACAAAGGCCCAGCACTGCCCAAAAAAAGTTAAAAAAAAAAAAACCAATGAGCCCCTGATGTAGTATGAACAATACTGCTGCAAAAGTGTGCCATTTGGCTGCACTGTCAACCTGGCGATTTTGTTTGGTTTCCCTCCATTTACCCATCTAACTTGGGTGGTCAGCCTCATTTCACCCTCCTCCTCATCACTGAGTCTTCTTATCTATTCTGCCTCCAAAAACCGCACACAGATCTACCCACAGGGCTCCACTTCTGCCGACCAGGGTTCTAGACTTATGCGGTGCCTTCTGGTTGTCTCCCCAGCTCCAGCCCCTCCATCTCCAGTCTGCCCCCCTGCTGATGCCTGGCGGTCCATCTGAAATACAGACCCACCGCGGCCATTCCCTGTTTAAACTCTTCACAGACTGTTCATCATCATGATGAAAGCACAAACTCCTTATCGTGGGCCCCAGGGTCCTCTGTGACCTGGCTCCTTCTAAGGCCATTTAAACAGCCTGCCACCTGTGTGATTCACTTCCTCCTTGCTTTGAGTCTTTGCTAAATGAAGCCTTTCAGTTCAGTTCAGTCGCTCAGTCGTGTCCGACTCTTTGCGACCTCATGAATCGCAGCATGCCAGGCCTCCCTGTCCATCACCAACTCCCGGAGTTCACTCAGACTCACGTCCATCGAGTCAGTGATGCCATCCAGCGATCTCATTTAGTCTTTGTCAAATTAAGTCTTTCTAATGAGGCCTTTCCTGGGCACCATATTTAAAGTTCAACACCTGCCCCTCAGCATAACATGTCATATCCCTTTCTACACATTTAAATTTCCCCTTTGGGGACTTCCCTGGCAGCCCAGAGGTTGAGCGTCCATAGCAGGGGGCATGGGTTCGATCCCTGGCAGGGGAACTAAGATCCCGCATGTTATACAGCATGGCCACATTCATTCAAAAATGAATCTGCACTTATGATCTGTACTCTTGGCACTTATTTCACCTCTGTCCATGGGATTCTCCAGGCAAGAAGACTGGAGTGGGCTGCCTTCCCCTCCTCCAAAGGATCTTCTGGAAGTAGGGATCAACCCAGTGTCTCCTGCATTGGCAGGCAGATTCTTTACCACTAAGCCACCAAGGAAGCCTAAAGCAATGTATATTTTGTATCTTTGTCTTGTTTAATATCTTTTGCTGTCTTTGGTTTAACTAGTGTCCAGGAGTAGGCTGGACTGATGTGCTTAAGCCCCACCCAATCCCCTAGGCTGAAAAGGGAGATTTCTCAAAGGAAATCTGGAATTATTAGTCCTGAGAGGGAGGGACCAGATGCTGAGCAAGGCATAAACACAAGCCCACCAGACCTATACCTTCTAGACTTTCTATTAGACTTCTACAGTTCTATGATCCTTCCTTCCTTTCTCTCACTTTGCTTGATCTGGGCAGCTAGAAATTATTTCAGTGTAAGAAGTGAGGTAGGTATCCAGCTTACTATTTTCTAAGTGACTATGCACTTGTTAAAACACCGTTTACATCTTTTCTCTGCCGATTGGAAACACCATCTTTATCATAACGTAACGAACACTGCTACTTCTAGTGGACTCGGGGGTGAGTTGTATGAGACTGTTTTTCTTTTTCTGACCATTTACCCTACCCACAATGTTCTATTTGTAGAATAAACGACTAGAGGAAGTGAAAAGAGAAGAAAGAGAATTACTGGAGGCCCAGTCTATCCCCTTGAGAAACTATTTAATGACCTATGTTATGCCAACACTTATGCAGGGTCTGAATGAGTGTTGTAAGGTCAGACCTGATGATCCTGTTGATTTTCTGGTAAGAGATTTAAGTGTCATTTTTTTAAAAAATATCAATTTGAAAATAAAATATGCCCAAATCTAAATGAAAAACCAATTGAGATAGAAAAATTGTGTGTCTGGTTATTTTGGAAATAGCTTCTAATACCTTCAGCATAGTTTATAATAAGTTTCATCATAGTTTATAAGACTTTTATTACTCATTTGAAAGTAAAAAGTTTATATACTTCCATTTTTATTTTTTAAAGTATTGGTTTGTTTTATTATTAAATGTCTGAAAGTGAAAGTGAAGTTGCTCAGTTGTGTCTGACTCTTTGCGACCCCATAGACTGTAGCCTACCAGGCTCCTCCGTCCATGGGATTTTCCAGGCAAGAGTACTGGAGGGGGTTGCCATTTCCTTCTCCAGAGGAGAGTACTGGAGGGGGTTGCCATTTCCTTCTCCAGAGGGTCTTCCCGACCCAAGGATCGAACCTGGGTCTCCCAAATTGTAGGCAGACGCTTTACCGTCTGAGCCACCAGGGAAGCCTATACTTAAAGTAAAGGAAACTATGTTAATAATGAGGACTATTTCTTATTTAGTCGCTTCTAACTCTTATGCAACCCCATGGACTTGCAGTCCTCCAGTATCCTCTGTCCGTGAGATTTCCCAGCAGAGAATACTGGAGTGGGGTTGTCATTTCCTTGTCCAACTTCCATTTTTAAGTACAATGAATTTTCACTTTTATAGTACAAACTAATGTACTATTAATTCTAAAAAAATAATACATTTTAAATTGCTGACACTTTTTTTTTTCTTTTCAATTACAGGCAGAATATCTTTTCAAGAATAATCCTGAAACACAGTAAAACTTTGAAGATATCATGTCATCTGCTTTACTGAGCTGAAGATGAGCTTAACATAGTAATTTGAAAAACTGCTTTAAAAAAAAAAATGCTTTTCTAGTTTTGAGGAAATTCTTTTCTTGCTTCCTGCAATCAAATATTTTATTAAGTAAAATCATAAAAAGCCCTATGGTAATGAGTCACTATTCATTAAAACCATGTGTGCTAAGTTGCTTTTGTCGTGTATGTGTGTGACCCTATGGACTGTGTGACCTGCCATGCTCCTCTGTCCATGGGATTCTCCAGGCAAGAATACGGGAATGGGTTGCCATTTCCTCCTCCAGGGGATCTTCCTGAACCAGAGATCGAACCCATGTCCCCTGTGTCTCCTTCACTGGCAGGCAGCTTCTTTACCTCTAGCGCCGCCTGGGAAGCCTAATTAAAACCATATTTGAGAGGTAAATTGTTAGGGTGTATCTGTGTATAGCTCATGGGATAAATGTTGATTTACTATTTCACTCTTCATCTGCGTATTCTGCGTGATAATGTTCATAGTAATTCAATTTACAGCATGAAGAAAGCCAGACTACATATTATTCCAACATGTGAGCTAATGAGTTTATGTGACTTGTTATGGCCGCTAACACCAATGGTGTTAGAAATGAAAATATATCAGAACAGTTTATGCTTTTTGAGTCACAGGAAGTCAAACAGGGTTGGTTTCTGCAAGGTGGTTTCTGAGTTTAAGATCAGCACCCAACCTATGAGGCAGAGACAATTATAAACCTCTTGGTAGAAAAATTCATGTAACAGGACGAATAATTTTTAACGTCTGTGATAATTAGAAAGTAGCTGAATATTCTTAACACACTAACTTTACCATATAGGCATAAATAATCAATCCCAATGGCCCTTTCCAGTTCTAAAAATCCCATAATTCCCACAACTACACTGGATGAGATATCGATTTCAGTTCAGTTGCTCAGTTGTGTGTGACTCTTTGCGACCCCATGGACTGCAGCATGGCTATGTTTATATTAATGACATGTATCATTTCTTTAAATAATATCTGAATATAACTGCACTACACTTTTTACACTATGTTTTTGTATGGCAAAATATACACAGCATAAATGTATCATTGCAACTATGTTAAAGTGTATAATTCCGTGGTACTAAGTAAATCTGTGACATTGTCCACTCATCACTACAATCTAGCGGCAGAGCTTTTTCATCCCCCCAAATGGAAGCCCTGTACCAATTATCACTCTGCGTCATCCCCTTGCCACAAGCTTCTAGCAAACACAAATCTGCCTCTATGGATTTGTCTACTCTGGAGAATCATAAAATGTATGGCCTTTTGTGTCTGGCTTCTTTCACTTAGTATGTTTCCAAGCTTCATCCATGCTGTAGTATCAATATTTCATTCCTTTCTATAGCAGTCTCTATCACTCTACACATAGACTGTATTTTGTTTAACCATTCATGGGTTGTTTCCACCTTTTGGCTGTTGTGAATAGAGCTGCTGTGAACATCTGAACACAAGTTCCTGTTCGAACCCCTGTTGTCAATTTTCGGTAGAAACCTAGCTGTAGAAATATAGTCATACGGTAATTCTGTGTTTGACTTATTGGGGGAATTACCAGACTAGTGGATGTGTAGTAGTATCACAGTGTGACTAAGTACATTTTCATGTGCTTGATGACCATTTGTGTATGTCCTTGGGAGAAATCTATATTTGAACCTTTTGCTCACTTTTTATTTGGTTGTTATTTTTTTGTGACTGAATTGTTAAAAGTTCTTTATGTATTCTAGATAGAACACCCTTATCAGCTATGTGATTGGCAAATATTTCTTCCCATTCTGTGGCTTGTCTTTTCACTCTCTTGATAATGCCCTTTAATGCACAAAACTTTTAATTTTGATGATATCCAATTTACCAGTTTTTCTTTTACTTCACTGCACTGTTTTGTCCCCATTTTTATTATTCTTCACTTTTTTTCTTACTCTTAAATTGTATGTATTTTTTAAACTTTTTGATTTGTATTGGACTATAGCCGATTATGGGGAAGGCAATGGCAACCCACTCCAGTACTCTTGCCTGGAAACTCCCATGGACAGAGGAGCCCAGTAGGCTGCAATCCATGGGATCGACAGGAGTCAGACACGCCTGGGCAACATCACTTTCACTTTTCACTTTCATGCATTGGAGAAGGAAATGGCAACCCACTCCAGTGTTCTCGCCTGGAGAATCTCGGGGACGGGGGAGCCTGGTGGGCTGCCGACTGTGGGCTCTGTCTCTTATACACATCTAGATGTGTATAAGAGACAGGAATACGGGAATGGGTTGCCATTTCCTCCTCCAGGGGATCTTCCTGAACCAGAGATCGAACCCATGTCCCCTGTGTCTCCTTCACTGGCAGGCANGCTCGCATAGCGTTGGATACGACTTGAGGCGATTTAGCAGTAGCAGTAGCAGCATAGCCGATTAACAATGTTTTGGGTGAACAATAATAGGACTTAGCCATACAAATATATGTATCCATTCTCCCCCCAAACCCTGCCTCCATCCAAGCTGGCACATAATACCGAGTAAAGTTCTATGTGCTATACAGTAGGTCCTTGTTGGTTATCCATTCTGAATAAAACAGTTTGTACATGATCTTCCCAAACTCTCTAACTAACTATTCCCTCCCCCTGGCAATCGTAAGTTCATTTTCTAAGCCTTTGCATCTCTTTCTGTTTTGTAAGTTCGTTTGTATCATTTCTTTTTAGATTCCACATATAAGGGATGTCATACAATATTTCTTTTTCTCTGTCTGACCTCCTTCACTATGACAATTTCTAGGTCTAACCATGTTGCTGCAAATGCACTGCGCTATTTTTGATCCTTATTTTAATTGAAAATACTAAGTAACTAAAGAGAACCAGGGATGTTAGGTCCATGAATCAAGGTAAATTGGAAGTGGTCAAATAGGAGATGGCAAGAATGAACGTCAACATTTCAGGAATCAGCAAACTAAAATGGACTGGAATGGGTGAATTTAAGATGACCATTATATCTACTACTGTGGGCAAGAATCCCTTAAAAGAAATGGAGTAGCCATCATAGTCAACAAAAGAGTCCAAAATACAGTACTTGGATGCAATCTCAAAAACGACAGAATGATCTCTGTTCATTTCCAAGGCAAACCATTCAATATCATGGTAATCCAAGTCTATGCCCCAACCAGTAACGCTGAAGAAGCTGAAGTTGAACGGTTCTATGAAGACNGTCTAGTTTCTGCCTCTATGAATCTGACTATTCTAGATACTTCATATGAATGAAGTCATACTCTGCTTGTCCTCTTGTGATTGGCTTATTTCACTTAACATTATGTCCTCAAGGTTCATTCATACTGTAGCATGGGTCAGAATTTTCCTCCTCTTCTAAAGCTGAACAGTGCTTCTCTGTGTGTATGTTTTCATTTATCCGTCAGTGGACATTTAGGTTGCTTCTATTTCTTGGCTGTTGTGAATCATGCGATGAGTGTGGGTGTACAAATCTCTCTCCGAGTCCCTGATTTCAATTCTTTTGTGTGTCTACCCAGAGTGGAATGGCTGGATGATATTATAATTCTATTTTTAATTTTCTGAGGCACTGTCATACTATTTTCCGTAGCAGCTATGCCAGTGTACATTGCCACCAGTGGAGCCTGAGCTAGGATGTTGTGTTACCTCTTGGTTTCCATGACTGTAGACACTAGAGAACTCCTGGGCCCAGTGTAAGCTGAAGGGCTTACAAAGACCCCTGGGCTCTGTTGTCCTAGGTCAAGATAGTGCTTTCCCAGCACTGGTCCCACTGGCAGCCTCTGCAGTATGGCAGCCATAGTCTCAGGGGTGTCTTTGAGGTGTAACTGATACCACTAAGCAGAGATATAACTAAGCACTAACTCACAGCCCCAGCCTGTCACCTACTTGCTGAAAACCGTTTCCACCTCCACTTACTCACCAGCTAGGTGTAGGCAGGCTCAGGCTGCATCCTTGGAAATTCATCTCTAGGAGCCAAAGATGCAGTTTTCCTGATGGTTAGGCATCTATGCCCCATCCACACCCTCCTTTGTGAGATCCCCCAGCATGTCTCCTAACAAGAATCCCAGAGGCTTTGAGGAAGCCCGCTTTCCTGTCAGGGCACTGCAGACTCCTGGGAGCTCAGGTGGGGGCTCAGGCCTCCATGGAGAGGGTTTTGTGGTGGTTCACAGTTTTTTAAAACTCCCACTGGTGGTTGGGAGGGCTTTCTGGGAGGAGGGCCAGAGGCCAGGGCATCTAGGATCGGAGGCAGAGCCCGTGGAAGGGAACTGACTCTGGATGCAGGTTTGGGATGCAGAGGTAGGTATTAAATGCTCTCAGGGAATTCACAGTCATGCCCCAAACCTGATGAGCTGAGCTGGTCTCCCAAGTCAGGCAGGAATATCTTCTCTTGGTCCCATCCCCAGCAGACTGTAGGAAAAATGATGGATGAGGATTGAGTCATCTAAATGTTTGCCCAGATCTCATTGCTCTGTCTAGACCCATTGTCAGTTTCATTTTTCACCTCCACCTCCTGGAAGAGAAAGAATGAATAACACATTTGGGTATGTCTTCTGGGAGCACAGAACAGTGGGATTTGAAGTCTGAAGTGTCATGGGTTGGAATCTCTGCTCCTTGGGTAATCTCCCCCACTGCGCTGAGTGCTGGTTCCTGCTCCATGAAAGGAGGAGTTAGTAACTTCCACAAGGGTGTTTAGAAAGAGAAGATAAGCCATGGAAAGAATCTGGCCCTCAATAGA
>SJYX01020185.1:674512-747403 GCA_006410675.1 Oreotragus oreotragus
GGAACATTTCATGCAAAGATGGGCTCGATAAAGGACAGAAATGGTATGGACCTAACAGAAGCAAAAGATACTAAGAGGTGGCAAGAAGAACTGTACAAAAAAGATCTTCATGACCCAGATAATCACGATGGTGTGATCACTCACCTAGAGTCAGACATTCTGGAATGTGACGTCAAGTGGGCCTTAGGAAGCATCACTATGAATAAAGCTAGTGGAGGTGATGGAATTCCAGTTGAGCTATTTCAAATCCTAAAAGATGATGCTGTGAAAGTGCTGCACTCAATATGCCAGCAAATTTGGAAAACTCAGCAGTGGCCACAGGACTGGAAAAGGTCAGTTTTCCAAAGAATGCTCAATCTACCACACAATTGTACTCATCTCACACACTAGTAATGGAGAAGGAAATGGCAACCCACTCCAGTATTCTTGTCTGGAGAATCCCAGGGACAGAGAAGCCTGGTGGGCTGCAGTCTATGGGGTCGCACAGAGTCGGACATGACTGAAGTGACTTAGCAGCAGCAGTACACGCTAATAAAGTAATGCTCAAAATTCTCCAAGCCAGGCTTCAACACCATAAACTGTGAACTTCCAGATGTTCAAGCTGGTTTTAGAAAAGGTGAACCAGAGATCAAATTGCCAAAATCCACTGTATTATCGAAAAAGCAAGAGACTTTGAGAAAAACCTCTATTTCTGCTTTATTGACTATGCCAAAGCCTTTGACTGTGTGACTCACCACAACCTGGAAAATTCTGAAAGAGATGGGAATACCAGACCACCTGACCTGCCTCTTGAGAAATCTGTATGCAGGTCAGGAAGCAACAGTTAGAACTGGACATGGAACAGACTGGTTCCAAATAGGAAAAGGAGTATGTCAAGGCTGTATATTGTCACTGTGCCTATTTAACTTAGATGCAGAGTATATCATGAGAAACACTGGGCTGGATGAAGCACAAGCTGGAATCAAGACTGCCGGGAGAAATATCAATAACCTCAAATATGCAGATGACACCATCTTTATGGCAGAAAGTGAAGAAGAACTAAAGAGCCTCTTGACGAAAGTGAAAGAGGAGAGCGTAAAAGTTGGCTTAAAGCTCAACATTCAGAAAACTAAGATCATGGCATCCAGTCCCATCACTTCATGGGAAATAGATGGGGAAACAGTGGAAACAGTGTCAGACTTTATTTTGGGGGGCTCCAAAATCACTGCAGATGGTGATTGCAGGCATGAAATTAAAAGATGATTACTCCTTGGAAGAAAAGTTATGACCAACCAACCTAGACAGTATATTCGGAGAAGGCAATGGTACTCCACTCCAGTACTCTTGCCGGGAGAATCCATGGACAGAGGAGACTGGTGGGCTGCAGTCCATGGGGTCACTAAGAGTCAGACACAACTGAGTGACTTCACTTTCACTATTCTCTTTCATACACTGGAGAAGGAAATGGCAACCCACTCCAGTATTCTTGCCTAGAGAACCCCAGGGATGGCGGAGCCTGGTGGGCTGCCGTCTCTGGGGTCACACAGAGTTAGATACGACTGAAGTGACTTAGCAGCAGCAGCAGCAGACAGCATATTAAAAAACAGAGGCATTACTTTGCCAACAAAAATCCGTCTAGTCAAGGCTATGGTTTTTCTAGTAGTCATATATGGATGAGAGTTGGTCTATAAAGAAAGCTGAGCGCTGAAGAATTGTTCCTTTTGAACTGTGGCATTGGAGAAGACTCTTTGAGAGTCCCTTGGACTGCAAGGAGATCCAACCAGTCCATCCTAAAGATCAGTCCTGGATGTTCACTGGCAGGACTGATGCTGAAGCTGAAACTTCAATACTTTGGCCACCTCAGTTGAAGAGTTGACTCATTGGAAAAGACCCTGATGCTGGGAGGGATTGGGGACAGGAGGAGAAGGGGACGATAGAGGATGAGATGGCTGGATGGCATCACTGACTCGATGGACATGAGTTTGGGTAAACTCTGGGAGTTGGTGATGGACAGGGAGGCCTGGTGTGCTGCGATTCATGGGATCGCAAAGAGTCGGACACGACTGAACTGAACTGAGGCTTACAAGCAGGCAGGAGAGAGACTGCTGCACTCCAGCAATTTCTACAGTGAGGCTACAGGGCTACACTTTTCTAATCAAAGGAAAAGTGGGAAGAGGAAGAAAAACTTTTCTGTCATTTTTTTTTTTTTTGACAGTTGGCCCAAAAAAAAAAAAAAAAAAAAAAAAGCCAGTTATAGATCAGAACTACAAGGGCTGAAGATTTGCAATTTTGAGACACTGGTTATAAATTATCTTTAGAGATTAAAGAGAGCATTGTCAACATGATCATGGAACTTTCATCATTCTTGGGTAGACGTCATGCTTCCATCATTAGTTCCTCTTTGTCAGCTACAAATTGGCACTTACCAAGAGCACTGTCAAGACTGAACAACAAAGGCATTTCCCATCAGCCTCTAAGGAGACTGAACCCCATGCTGTTACAGCTGTTGATCCTTAACAACCCCTGAGGGAGTTCAGGGTGGAGTGAGGCACTTGGTGTGCCAGGGACTCTGGTGGGACAGGTCTTTAGATAGGTGGATGTTTTTAGGAACAGATTTTATGATCTCAATCCTCAGTCCCCTCAAATCTAGAGAAGCACTAAATCCCTTCAGTGTCAGTCAGTCAGTCATGTCTGATGCTTTGTAACCCCATGGAGTGCAGCCCACCAGGCTCCTCTGTCCCTGGGATTCTGGAGTTGCCATTCCTCCTCCAACACATGCATGCATGCTAAGTCGCTTGAGTCATGTCCAGCTCTATGCGATCCTATGGAGAGCAGCCCACCAGGATCCTCTGTCCATGAGATTTTCCAGGCAAGGATACTGGAGTGGGTTGCCATTTCCTTCTCCAGGGGATCTTCCCAACCCAGGGATCGAACCCCGGTCTCCTGCACTGCAGGCAGATCCTTTAGCAACTGAGCTACAAGGGAAGCCCAAATCCCTTCAAGGGGACATCAGATCCTCATGACTAACAAAAAAACCTTTTGTAAATTGAGTGCTTCATGGTACTGAACTCCCCCTTCACCAAAACCTTATATATTGGCCTTCTCCCACCGCTGCTTTGGAGCAGTCTCTCAGAGCTGAGATGCTGCCTCCTGGGCTGTGGTCCTCATTTTGTCCCAAATAAAACTTAACTCTCAATTCTCAAGTTGTACATCTTTTTTAGTCAACTTTCTCCAGGTTGGGCAAGGGAGGTTTTTTATTGTTGTTCCTACGTGGTCAAGCTAGGTCTACAAAATACCGCTTTCATGGGTGCAGGGAGTGTATCTTCGGGATCACTAACTTACTGAGCTCAGTGGGTAGGACGTGGGCCTCCTGCCACCACTGTTTCATTGTTCTGGGGCACATCTCCTGCTTCTGCAGCCTGGTTTTGTTGCTAAGCAAGCCTGTTTGGTCTTGGGGTTAAGCACACCTGCTTTCTCTCTCTTCCGACAGTGCTGGGCCTCTGTCGCTGGAAGGGCTTTTCTCTCAGCAGGAAGGGGCTGCTCTCCAGTTGTGCAGTGAGGGCTGCTTGTTGCAGTGGCTTCACAGGCTCTAGGCACACGGATTTCAGCAGCTGCAGCATGAGGGCTCGTGGCTGTGGTGCACAAGCTTTAGTTGCCCTGCGACATGGGGAGTCTTCCCGAAGCAGGGACTGAACCCACGACCCCTGCATTGCCAGGCGAATTCTTATCCACTATACCACCAGGGATTAGGGTGATGGCAGAGTAGAGTCTGGATGTCAGGTGGATTTGAGAGGTGGAACCAGTAGGACTTGGGTATGGGCAGTGAGGAAAAGGAAGGATCAAGGATACTGACTTGTTCTGAACTTCAAAGGATGACTGAGCTAGAGAGAGAGGCAGAGATAAGAGAAAGCACAAGTCTGGGCCAGTTCTAATTAAAGTGCTACTGCAGTTCTGAGACAGGAAGCAGGAAGGGCAAAACTTTTAAAAGAATGACCTATGACATAGCCCGCAACATAACCTCATTAGAATCAACTAGGTCCAGGACTTCCCTAGTGGCTCAGATTAAAGCGACTGCCTACAATGTGGGAGACCTGGGTTCGATCCCTGGGTAGGGAAGATCCCCTGGAGAAGGAGATGGCAACCCACTCCAGTACTCTTGCTTGGAAAATCCCATGGACAGAGGAGGCTGGGAGGGTTGCAAAGAGTTGGACACGGCTGAGCAACTTCACTTCACTTCAAGTCCGAGAAGGCAGAAGAGCAGACTTCCACCTGAGTTTGAGCCTCAGTATATGCTCACTGTAGCACATCAGCACGCTAAATGACACACCCCAGATGCCATGACTTGCCAAGGACAACCACAGAAGGTCAAAAAGTGGGCAGTGGCCCAATTCCTGAAAATCCTCACCCCTTCCCCCAAATAGCTAGAATACTCCTCCTACTCATTAGCCTATGAAGTTACCCACCCCTACAAAAACTGACAACCCCCATTCTCCCCTGCAGCTCTTGCCTCCTGACATGGCCCACACTCCTATGGAGTGTGTATCCTCCCTGGATAGACCTGTTTTCACTTTACTGTGGCTTACGCTTGAACTCTTTCCTGCTAGAAGCCAAGAACCCACGCTTGGCAGCTGAGGGACTCAGACAAGACCTGTGATGTCACCATCCTCTCTCTTTCCTGCAAGTCCTTCCTTTCATGCAAATAACAGAAGACACATTCTTTAAAACATCAACATCTGAAAGGGGAGTGAGAATTTAATGAAAAGATAGCTCAAGAGTACAGCATTATTAGATAGAAGTGTTTGCTATTATTTTGACTTTAGTGACTCATAAATCTGACTTTCGATTGAAATTTTAAAAAGTATACACCAGTAGTAGCCAAATGAGTCATTATAGATTATTTGTATTAAAAACATCTCTGTATCAGTCTCCAATGATCACCTCCTAAATAACACAGAAACACAAACCAGGTAGTCCTCAATAGGTGAAGAAATTAAAAAAATATTTTCTGAGCATGGAACTTACCTGGTGGTCCACCGGTTACGACTCCGACTCTTTGCAACCCTACAGACCGTAGCTCGTAAGGCTCTACTGTCCACAGGACTCTCCGGGCAAGAATACTGGAGTGGGTTGCCATTTTCTTCTCCAGGGGACCTTCCTGACCCAGGGATCAAACCCACACCTCTTAAGTCTCTTGCATCGGCAGTCTAGTTCTTTACCACTAGGACCACCAATTAAATAAAAATTTTTTAAAATTCCTCTGCAATTTTTTATTTGCATGCACTATGTACCTAAGACAACCAATCTGGGAATCTTCCCACCAGGACACTGTTTGTGTGGAAAATGCAACTTGAATGATACTTAAGATTCAGGTAGAAAAACATCTCCCCCCTTTCTTAGCAGCTGGTGGAAAGTAGGCCGTGGGGCAGGCTGTTGCAATAAGGCAGCAGCTGGAGGTAGTGGGCTGGAGCTCCAAGGACATGCAAGGAAAGGCTAACACTATACAGATATTGTCTTAACCAAAAACTGATAATTGGCTTTATCTCACTCTCCACTTTCCATGGCTCAAACTACATCCTTAATTGACGATTTGTGACCACCTAGCTCATTACTCACTTGTGAAATATGAGTTGGATTAGATTGTAGTGGCCCGGTGAGGCAAAGCCCTTCCAGAACTGAAATAGGATTCCAAGACACCATCAGTTGCTTTCAGAGTTTATAATCTGTCTCCAGCCTTTACATCTCAATTCCTGGAGTGTTTTCAATAGCCTCACAGACTTTTCTGAAGGTCCCAAAGGCACATCAACATCAACCTATATCAAACCATTCTCACAATCTTATCTCCTGGCTCAGTTATCTTGTTTCCTAATTCATTTGTTCTGTCCCCTTCCTAGAACCTTCATAATCATCTTTGTTTTCTTCCTGCCCTCCTACCTCTAAACCAGGATTAACCACAATGCCTAAATCTCCCTCAAATTGGATTAATTGGAAAAAAACCAATTAATTGGGAAAGATTGGGAGCAAAAGGTGGCAGAGGGTGAGATGGTTAGACAGCATCTCTTGCTTAATGGAAATGAATTTGAGCAAACTGGGAAATAGTGACGGACAGGGGAGCCTGCTGTGCTGCAGTCCGTAGGGTCACAAAGGGTTGGAAACGACTTGACAACTGAACAACAATCCCATTCCCATTTTATAAGCTCCAAAAGCTTCCCCGTTCACAAAAAGATCCAAATCTTTCAGAAGGGCTACAGGTCTCAGGTCAGACTGTGTCAACTATAAATTGGCCCTTGCCAAAAGCACTTGCCATCTGCCTCTGCAGGACTGAACCCTTTGCTGCTGCAGCTCTTGACCTCCAATAGGATCTGCAGGGAGTTCAGGGTGGAGAATGAGGCATTTTGTGCTCCAGGGAAACTAGTAGAACAGGTATGTAAAGAGTTATTTTCAGGAACTGATATCATGATCCCAATCCTTGCATCTCCTCATATCTAGAAAAGTACTAAATCCCTTCCTGGTGACATCAGCTCCTCCTGACTAACAAAAAACCTTTCCTAAGATTAAGTGCTTGATTGTGTAAGCTCCTCCTTCACCAAAATCACATATATTGACCTTCCCGCACTACCCATTTGGAGCAGTTTCTCCAAGCTATCTGAGGTGCTGTCTCCTGGGCGGCAGTCCTCATTTGGCCCCAAATAAAACTTAACTCTCATGGTGTGCATCTTTTTCAAATCAACAGTTGGCTCCTCTGACTGTTTGACCACAGTATCTAAAGTTGAACTGATTTATTTTTATTCTTGGTTCTTATTATGAAGTATAATTCCCTTATACGTTCACGTATTTATCTGCTCTCACTCACCCAGAATGTAAGGTAAGCAGGTCAGTATTTGACCATCATCAGTGCCCATTTTTATGAGTAACTTATAAACATGTTATTAATTTCACTGGAGCTTAGATTTTCAAAAAATCTAAAGACAAGTCTATTACTGGGCCCCCAACTAAAGCCACAAGAGCTAAGGGTTAACAAGTAGAACTGGAATAAAACACAAGTCTGTCTCCAGGCCACTGCTTTTCAGTACAATTGAGGGCCACATATATAATTTATATTTTTGTAGCAGTCAAGTTTTAAAAAAGATGTTTATTTGGCTGCATTGGAGCTTAGTTGCACACACAGGATCTTTAGTTGTCACTTGTCTCACGCAAACTCTTTAGTTGAGGCATGTTCCCTGACCAGGGATGGAATCCAGGCCCTCTTGCATTGTGAACAGTCTTTCCCACTGGACCACCAGCAAAGTTCCTAGTAGTCACATTTTAAAAAGTAAAAAGAAACATTGGAATTTTCATATTTTTAATGCATTATATTTAAATCAAGATATAAAAAACTGTCAAGTGAGGTATTTCACATTCTTCTGTTCACACTAGTATCTCTGACAACACATGTGATTTGTACTTACATGGTATCTTAAACGGACTAGCCTCATTTTACATGTGACAAACGGCTACCCTATTGGACAATGTGGGTTTTAGACCCTTGTGGTTTTCCAGTCCCACTAAACGTTTGGTGAAAAAAGGGAAATCTTCGGTTAGACTTCCTGAGAATTTACAAGAGCAAATTAACACGTTTAAAGAATTTAGAACTTTAATTTTCCCTATGACTGCTCCCCTGTCCTCCTTTAAGCTCTGTGTGACCCTCTGGAATGCGTTCTAAATTCGAAGGAAGGAGAATCAGAGTCTAGTCAGTCTGGGGCATTCTTTCTGAAACTTTGGCTGGAGGTTCGGAGTGAACGCTTAGGGACAGAACGGGTGGAAAAAAACATAGCCTTGGGGAAACTGGAGGCGAAAAGGCCTTTGCTAACATTCCAAGGGTTACGGCTACCTACGTTTCTACTGAGTGACAGCTTTATTAGTGAGTTCAGGGCCCCAGTTGTCAAAAAAAAAAAAAAAAAGAGCTCGTGTTCCTGAAGCCGCGGTCATCAGAGTCCTAGCCTTCAAATTTCTATTCACTCAAGTTATTTCTCGAGCGCCTGCGTACACACACTGGTGGGCAGAACAACTCCAAGGCCTCACGCTGAGTTAAACGGAGTCTAGCAGGGCAGGAGAGTCCTAGCGGCGACCCTGCGCTCCTCTCTGTTGCTGGCTGTGCCAAGCACCCCTCGCATTATCGCATTCAACAGGCGCCAGTCCCCCGCGGAGCAGGCAGACACTCACTCCAGAAAAGCAAGGAGAGGCTGAGTGACTTGTTACAATTCAGTGACACCGTGCCGAGCCCCGCGCTCGACTGGCACCCGGGGCGGCTGGTGGGCCCGCGCGGGCGCCTCAGGCCCCTCCAAGCGCCTCCACCGACCGGTCCGAGTAGCAGCGCGACCTCGGGCGGCGAAACCTGGGCGACCTCACAATGCACCAGAAGCGACGCCCCTCTAAGGGCCCTGCCGCGCGCAGTCCGGGCCGCATCGGCGACGAGACCAGCCCGGCAAGAAGGGACACCCGCTCCCTTCCGCCGCTCAGAGAAGGAACCCCTCACCTTTCTCACCCTGTCCCGCACCCAGACTGCAGCCGCGGAAGGTGGACGGGATCCAGGCGGCAGTTACCGGGCCGCCAGTCGGAAGTCGCTGGGGCGCAAGCAGGCTATTGAACTACCCTTCCCGTGAGGCTTCGCGGCGCCGTGCGGCTGCTGCGCGCAGGCGCGCGCCCGGCGTGCGTGGCGACGTCACCGGTTCTAGAACGTTGCTGTGGTAGCGCTCGGGCGCCATGTTAGGACGAAGGGGAAGGAGGAGAAGCGCTTAAAGCGGCGGGAGCGGGTGCGGGAGTGGGGTAGGATCCAGGGCTAAGGCAGGCCCCCGCCCCCCTCCCTCCCGCCTCAGTGGATCATGCCCAGGGCGGCAGCGGCGGCGGTTGCGGGGGGGAAGTGACTGGGCGGTGCCGGCGCAGGAGACGATGCCGTTGTAAGTGATTTGTATTCTGTTTTCTCTCGCATGCCGACGGGGCCTTGGGGGGCGTCGGGCGAGGGGGAGGGGTCGCGGGAGCCGGGCCCTCACCCCGCGGGGGAGGCCGGCAGGACTGGGGCTCTTCCTGTTTCCTCTCTCCCGTTCGCCACTTCACTTCCCCCTTGTGCTCCGTTCCCGCTTCCCCCACCCCCCTCCTCGCTTTGGCGGCTGTCGGGCCGGGGGCCTTCCCCTTCCGAAAAGGGCCGGAGGAACCTCTTTAACTCGACTGCTCGAGCTTGGTCCGATAATAGAAAGGAGGCGAGAAAAAAAAAAAAGAACCCGGTGGCCAGCGGCCGGGGCGGAAGGCCCTGCTGCTCCTCGCGGGGTCAGCCCTCGGGGTTCGGGCTTGGCCCCCCGTCCCCACCCCGGTGCCTGGCGGGCTCATTCCGCTGCTTCTGTTCCCGGCCTACGTCTCCTCACCGTTTCCAAGTTGGCCCACGTCGTGCGCCAGTGTTAACCCACTTCACGTCCCAGCTTGCATGAACACGAGTTCAAAAAAAACAAAACCCAGTTTTGAGCGTCGAGCCCCGCTGTTTGAAACCTCTAACCCCTCCACCCGCCCCAATCCCCTCCAGCCTTCAGTCCCCGGAAAAGGGGCATTTTCCCGGGCGCCCCCATCGAAAGGCCTTGCGTTACGTATTGCTCTCCCGGTTTTGTTTTGATAGGGTCGCCGGAGTTCTTCCTGCTTCCGTCTCTCCATCTGCAGTGATAACTAACTTTTTTTGTCTTTCTGATCGTAGGCTTTTTCTTTCTGTAGTTCGTCTTCGGCTTTTAATCCCACTAGGCCCACATCTTTTACTTTCTTTGCCTTGTAGAGGTTTGTTTTGTTTTGTTTGAAGTTTTCTTTTTCTCTTTGAAAGACAGATGTAATATGAGAACTCATTGTTGATAGAAAGATTACAGCGTTTTTTCCCTGCGTATATACACAGCAGTGCAGAGGTCTAAATAGTGAGACTGCATTTCTTCCATTTTTGAAGATTCAAGGGTAAGAAACGAAGGACTGAGGCGTTCTCTTCGTTGTAGCCCCCAAGCATGTAATCGACCCTTGAAGTTTTGCTTCAGGGTAGAAAAGAAATTTTAGAGTTTCTGACACCTACTGTAGCGCCTCAGGTGTTTCTTTTTTTTTTTAAGTAAAATCAACTTTTCCGCAGATATATGTGATTATAGTTTTACAGTTTTATTTATGTATGTATATGTGTCTCTCTTTACAGGTGAGGCTGTAACTTTGAAACAGGCATTAAACACACCTGTCGTACTTTACACGATATTTTTAAAAAGAATTTCACGCTCCTTCTCACTCACTCCAGTCATTTTGTTAAGAGGCCTATCAGCGTATTATTTCTGTAATGAGAATATTTGTTAGTTTTAATTAAACATATAGACCTAAAGTCTTGTAATCTGCAAGGTCCCTGTTAATTGATTTCTTCCTTTTATGGAACAATAAAGAGGGTTACTAGGAGAACCGAGTCTTAGCAGGATTTTTGTGGCATTTTTCAGTTCAGCAGCTATTAAAGTCAACCTTAATGTTTGCAGTAACGCCACGTGACTGTGTTAGCTCACATTTTACTGCTGGTTTTGAAAAAGGACTTCTCTTTCTGATAATCCATCATGTCAGTATTAAACATTGATCAGTAATACGAAATGTGTTCTTAAAATGGTTTAATGAAGAAACAATTTATGTTTTTTAGAAATTGACAGTTCTTTTATACCTACTTTTCCCAACATTGGGGAAGGGAAGTATACATTTCTTTTAAAGACCTAAGTGCTTCAGATTTTTGGGAAGCTAGTTCAGATGTTTAAAATGGGAGACACAGTGAAGGCAGCAGATTCCCACACATGGATATTGCCTTTCTAGTGTGTTTTGAAATGTGGACAGATATTCATTAGCTGTCCCTCTTATTTTTAAGCCTAATGTACTGTAGCCCTTTTGAAATAAACTGGAAAGGCCAAAGACAGCCAAGTTAAATAGGCTCCCTGCCCCCCATTCATTTACTTTGTTTTTCATGTTTTGGTGTCATTAATTTTATTTCATGTTTTGAATTGTGATTTGCAAATTGTATTGTGTTTGACTTCCAGTTACATATTCAGTATGGCTGTTAAAATTGTATGGGGGGTGGGGTTAAGGTATAGACCATAGATAAGTTGTCAGAATGGATAAAATCAAAACAGATTATTGAAGTTAGGTCATTAGAAAATCATTAGAAAACATTGTGAACAAGTCTCCCATATATTATTCCAAAGCATATCTAATTGCACATATAATTTTGAAAAGCTGACATGGTTTAAGAGCCATGGTGATGAAGTTTCCAAGATTTTTGATAGTCTTCAGACCCATTAATACAGGATTTCTCATCTTGTTACTATTGATATTTTAGGCCGATAATTCTGTCATGTGTATTGTAGGGTGTCTTGACAACATCCCAGACCTCTAGATTTCAGGATTCCCACTCCTCATATTCTGGTAATGACAACCAAAAATGTGTCCAAATGTTGCCAGGTATACCCTGGGGACCAAAATCTTGTTGAGAGCCACTGCATTAATATAAAGTATAATACTGTATGGGGACTATATTACAATTTCTGCCTTATTCTGTGCTGGTCAAATCTTTATTTTTCAGCTCACTTCTGGCTATCACTGGTAATGAAAAGACTTCAAGGAGAATAAACGTTATCAATGATTTAAATTCATTCCACATTTGTAGGATATTGGAAGAGATATTTAGCAAGAGTTGGCGGGAGACAATAGCTTTTCTTCCAGATACTTGGAGTTGTCACCAAAAAGGGGGGAATTGGAGTAGTTTCATGTAGCGATAAGAGCTGGAACTGGGACCGTTCAGTGGATAGTGATATTGTGTAGTGGTGGTTTTCAGACTGTGACCTGTAGAAGTCTGGATGTCAGGGATCTTTGATCCTTCGAGAGTACATAAAATCCAAACTATTCACAGTGTTGAGATGTTATGTCTTTTTCAGTCTGTTGATATTTGCACCAGTGCTGTAAAAGTAATGGGTAATGATGCTTGTGCTTTAGGAAGAATTGAGGCAGAGGTGCCGTATCCTTGTAGTTGTCGTTATTTCACTACACACATGCACACAGACACACAGTTTGAAAAAAAAAGTCCTTGATGAAGCAATAAAAATGTTAATTTTACTAAGACTCTTGACCCTTGAGTTTGTCTTTTAAGTATGTTGTGATAAAATGAAAAGTACACATTAAGCTGCTAAAAAGAAGGATG
The DNA here is from genome assembly GCA_006410675.1 of Oreotragus oreotragus. Classification (NCBI taxonomy): domain Eukaryota; kingdom Metazoa; phylum Chordata; class Mammalia; order Artiodactyla; family Bovidae; genus Oreotragus; species Oreotragus oreotragus. The sequence continues at coordinate 686,700 of SJYX01020185.1, forward strand.
GTTGTTTTGTGAAAAGCTCACCTGGTTGATTTGTGAGCTAAGCTATTGCTTTTCATATGGAATTCTGTTTTTACCTGAAAGAACAAGTGATGAACCATGATGTTCATACTTGATGACTTAGCATTTGCTTGAAAAATGGAGTCTGTCTTTAAGGAAAACAACTGAAAATGTAGTCAGTGATAAAATTTGAGCTTTCAAGCAAAACTTAGAATTTTGTAATGCTTGTTTTTGCCATTGTGAACTTGTCAGCCTCCCAATAATTAAAAATATTTCTGATTTGATTGATGATGATATTAATGAACACTTTAAAAATACTATGGTTTTTCAAATGTGTCAACATTTGGAAGGCAGGTGTAAGTGCAGGATGGACCAATGGATTTTAATACAAGAATACAAAGGGTTTTTTGCTGTGGTTTCTGCTTTCATATTGTAATTAGGCTTTAAGAAATTACCACTTGGGGCATTTTGGTGTAGTATTAAAGAAGAATATCCACAATTATTTGGAAAGACTGTTAAAATACTCTTCCTTTCCACTTATCGTGGTGTAAATCCAGGTTTTCTTCCTGTGCATCTACCAAAGCAGTTTATCAAAAAGGATTGCATGCAGAAGCAGATATGAGAATCCAGCTGTTTTTGATTAAACCAGAATTAAAGAGACTTGCAAAAATGTAGAATAGTGCTATTCTCACTAAATCTATTGTTTTAGAAAACAGTTATTAAAAAAGAAACATTTATGTTGGCATATGATAGATCTCTTGTCACTTAAATGAATTGGCATTTAAAAAAATTTCTGTTGCCATCTCTAATGCACTAACCAGTGACAGACATAATCCACATAAACATGAGCTTATTTGAGTCTTTGTGACTTGTGAAAGACTCCTAAGACCCAAAAGTTTGAGAACTGCTGATGTATAGTAACAGCTGACAGCTGTTGGCAATGGTGGTGTCAGTGCAGCATCTCTGGTGGGTTTTGAACTGTCTGGAGGAAGGGACACACCTGATATGAAGACGTTTTTTGTTAATGAAAAACGATGTATTAGGTAATCTTTAAGAAGGGTAACGTCTGAGAGTTTTTGGTTATCAGATTTTAAGATTTAGAGGTTTTGTAATGAGCTGCTTGCTGCTTAATAATGCTGGTTATGGTTTTGAAATGTGATTGTTGTTGTTTAGTCAGTCGGTTGTGTCGACTCTTTATGACCCCATGGACTGCAGCCTGTCATGCTCCTCTGTCCATGGGATTTCCGAGGCAAGAATAATGGAGTGGGTAGCCATTCCCGTCTCCAGAGGATCTTCTTGCACCAGAATCAAGCTTGTGTCTCCTGCATTGCAGGTGGACTATTTACCGCCGAGCCATGGGAAAGCCCATGTGATATTTTACTGTAAACATGTTTTCAATTCATGCTATTTTGATGGAGAAATTGGGAGGGAAAGTATTGAATCTGGGTAAATTTATAAGCCTATTTACTTCCTACTCTCTGACTGCCCCCCACCACCACTCCCTTAAGCCTTCTAGCTTGAAAACATGTTTTAAAATGTTTTGATTCATCAGAATATTCCATTTCTTGGCAGCTGAACTACTTCAAGTTTTAATATTACAATTAAATTTCACCTTCAGTTGCATGTAGCCAAGTTTATAAAAGCTCACTTTAGGCAAAATGAGGCCAGTTGGAGTCCCAGCTAGTTTTCACTTTTGGTTGGTGGAAGAGGCTTGTCTTTCATTTGGTACGTTCATCGTCCTGATTCTTCAGCAGCTTTTAAATGACTGTACAGTCTCAGTTTCTGACTCATGAAACAGCCCCATTGCAGGGGAGATTCGTTCTTGAATGAATAAATGAATGAATGTGACAGTTGCTCAGTCATGTCTGGTTGTGACCCTATGGACTAGATGGTCCGTTGAATTCTCCAGGCCAGAATGTTGGAGTGGATAGCTGTTCCCTTCTCCCGGGGATCTTCCAATCCAGGGATTGAACCCAGGTCTCCCGCACTGCAGGGGGATTCTTAACCAGCTGAGCCTCAAGGGAAGCCTGCTAAGTTGTAGAACGGAACCAAATTCGGCTCTGGGTTCCGTGTTTCGTTCTCATCCTAGGACTGTAGCATCTCCTGTGTGCCTCAATTCAGTTGGTGCCTGTTGATGTGTCTTAAGGATACTTAAGTTTCAAGATTGGGTTCTCGAAAAATATTTGTTTAATCTTTGGATTGCAGGTCTGCAGAATTTTGTAGCATTCTGATTTGAAAACTTAAGAATTTGGGGAAGAAGAAAATGTAGAAATTTAAAATAGATAATCTTTATTCCTCTTCTGTTACAGAATTGTCTCTCAAATTTCTATTCCCTCTCTATTTCAGAAACCAGATTCTTGTATTTTACAGTCTTTGTGGTTTTTAAGGTTTTATTTAAGAATAGTATTCCTGTCATTTTGGTTATTAGCATCTAAATTGTATATCCTGGAGTTAATGTATATAATACTATGATACAATATGTTGTTGAATATTTTTTTCTGATACACTTAAAAATTTTTTTTAGATTCTTTAGTTATATTTCCCTCATTTTCAAATTATGCTTGACAAATACTGATGCAGGAATGCTGTCATTTGGCCATTTTTGTTGTTTTTACTTCTAGCCCCTTTTAGACAGCAAAGTGACAGTTAGAAGTGCCCTTAGGAAAGAGGGGAAAATACCTGGCCTTTGTTACAATTGAGTGATGAGTGCTTTTCTCTGTATAATCAACCGTTTATTTCCAAAGTTTGACCTTGGGATTAATCATAATTTGTTCCCCCTGAGGGTGAGCTATTGCTTCATCTGTAGGTGCTCTGATGCTTACTAAAATACTGGCTGGATGAGCCACCTGGACTACATATTTTAAGATTGTAGTTAGGTTCTAACTATATTTAGTACCTCTTACACAGGTTGAAGGTGATATAGCCATTTATAATAACGTCTTAGCAAATACTGTAAGCTTGACTGTTAAGCTACTAGTAAAATTTAAATATATTTTAAACTTCTTGTGAAAGAGTAGATTGTATTATTTCTGCTAAGAATTAATATTTAGTGCACATTCAGATATTTTAGAGAGATTGCCTATTCTTATTTTGTTCAGTGTCCTTTTATCCTCCTTGAGTGGACACATTATGTTTACGGTTAAGGCCTTTAAACAGCAAATTATATAATTTACACCTAAAGATTATATATAAAGATATATATATTATTGTGATTTGTCTGATTACTTTCAAGGAGGGTAAGTTAAGCTTTCAGTTTTAACTTTACTGACTAAAACTAACCAGAAATGAGTGTTTTCTGTTGACTAGTATCTACATTTTGAGGCAATTGGCCCTGTTAATATGATGGGTCTCCAGTTCCCATATGAGGTCTCCAAATGTCCCATATGAGGAGGCAGGGATTCATCAGTAGCTTGAGCTTTGTTTAAATTGAGGTGAAAGCCATTAAATATTAACCGTTTCCGAAAACACCATCGGTGCTTTGTTGTCCTTTCGGTTAGTGTGTTATCTGCTGAGACTGCCCTTTTCCTGTTCTCCAGTTGTTTCGAGTGCACACCTCCTTACCCTTTTCCTTTGGCATAGCCTTGATTCTTTCTTTCTGTACTATTTATTACAAGCTTTTACTTTGCACCGATCTGTTGTTTATAGATCTGAATCCCTGACCAAATTTGAGGTTGTCACTGAGGATAGAGACTATCTTTGTATTCCTGATTTTAGTATTGTCTCTCATACATATCCTAATTCAGTAAATTTCAGCCTAGTAATATAGTTTTTTGGAAAAAAATAAATGAGGAAAAAGTGCTTTTAGGAAAATTGGATTAATGAAGTTTGATAGATAACCTTGAATGCTTTGCTAGTGCTCTAAAGCTGTGAATCATGGTTTGTATTTAATTTTCTAATCACAGAGCATCACACTGAAGAGGCCATCTTAAAGTTTTTATTTCAGTTCTTTAAAATAACTGTTTGATTAAGATAAACTACAGAGCCAATAATCAAAATGCTAATTATTGATTTAAATCAAGCAGTTATTTGGTGTCTCTTGCTGTTGGGGAATGATTTCGGGGGTGCGGGGGTTTAGCCACTTTACTATCTCACAAACTTAATGATGAATAATAAGAATTAGATTTTCAACTTCTGTATGATTTCATCAGTTTTTTTTAAAAAAATACTTTAACAAATCAAAACAACATGTTATAAGATGAAATTATTCCACTAGTCAATTCTGCTTGTTACATTTCTATGCATGTATAGACCTGTCNTGAATAATAAGAATTAGATTTTCAACTTCTGTATGATTTCATCAGTTTTTTTAAAAAAATACTTTAACAAATCAAAACAACATGTTATAAGATGAAATTATTCCACTAGTCAATTCTGCTTGTTACATTTCTATGCATGTATAGACATAATAGACATAGGTGGTACAGATGGTAAAGAATCTGCCTGCAGTGCAGGAGACCCAGGTTTGATCCCTGAGTGGGGAAGATCCCCTGGAGAAAGGGCATGGCAACTCATTCCAGTATTCTTGCCTAGCAGGCCACAGTTCATGGGGTTGCAGAGTCAGACACAACTGAGTGACTGAACAACAAGATGGATGTAATACACAAATGATTTTTGAAGATACAAGACTGTATGTTATGAAAGATGTCTGGAGGTTTAACTATTACAGTCAGATGCCTGAGGTCATACCCTGACCCAGTGAATATAGGTCAGCCTTTCCTCACTTTGGGCTTCCCTGGTGGCTCAGAGGTTAAAGTGTCTGCCTCCATTGTGGGAGACCCGGGTTCGATCCCAGGGTTGGGAAGATCCCCTGGAGAAGGAAATGGTAACCCACTCGCGTATTCCTGCCTGGAGAATCCCATAGACGGAGAAGCCTGGTAGGCTACAGTCTGTGGGGTCGCAAAGAGTCGGACACAACTGAGCGACTTCACTTTCACTTTCCTCTCTTTAGTTTCTTCCGTCTGTAAAATGGAGACAGGTAATAATAGAGTCATGCGAACATTTGGGAATAATGTAAAGTGCTTGCCACACTGGGATATCCTGAGGTTTCAGTAAATACTATTATCATACATTCTACAACACCTAACATGGTGAGCATCTTCCATTCTACTACCTCATTCTTTTTATATAGCGTAGATTTAAGTTGTAAGAATGCACCATAATTCGTCAGTCCTTTATCATATTAATGGATATTTAGGTGGTTTCCAGTTCATAGTGCACTGTGAACAATGTTCCAGCGAACAGCCTTGGGTATCTTTTGTACTATTCCTATGAGAAAGGTCAAATTCCAGAATCTGTGGGGTCAAGAGAGGTATTTATTTACAAATACCAAGCATGGTCCCTTTATAAAGGATAATGATGGAATGGGCACTGCCCATTTCAAGATCATTGTTGCTCTACAGGATTTGGGGCCCTCTCTTGAATCCATTGTATTCCTGCTCCATGAGCAGTAGAAATTTGTGCTTTACTGTACACATTTTATGTGTTAAAAATGTAAATTAAAGAGCATAAGTCTTCCAATTCCAGGACCTTCAGTTTGAGTCCTTGTGTCCTAGTGAATTGTGTAAGATAGATGGCTAGAGGTGAAATTGCTAGACATAGCTTTAAAAAAATTTTGACTCCAGATTGCTTTTAAAAATTATATGCCAAGTTCATCTCCTTTGTGATGGATAAAGTGAAAGTGAAAGTGAAGTCGCTCAGTCATGTCCGACTCTTTGCTTCCCCATGGACGGACCAGGCTCTGCGATCCATGGGATTTTCCAGGCAAGAATACTGGAGTGGGCTGCCATTTCCTTCTCCAGGGGATCTTCCCAACCCAGGGATCGAACCCGGGTCTCCTGCATTGCAGACAGACGCTTCACTGTCTGAGCCACTAGGGAAAAGTGATGGATAAGAGTGCTCATTTTCTTATACCATTGCTAACATTAGATGTTTATAAGTCTTTCATTTTTACCAGATATACATCAGCCCTCTTTTTCTCCAATCTGACAGAAAAAAAAAATGATTGTCTTAATGTGCTTCCTTGATTTGCAATGAAACTTTTTAAAAAGTTGATATAAGAACATATTAAGGATACAGGTTTCCCTCGGTATCCGAAAGTAGAGGGGTCCTGTGACACCTTTTGTAAGCCAAAATGGCATAAAATGAAGAAGCAGCTACCTTACATGCATCTTGCTAACAGATGCACAGAATAATTTTGAGATAAGGCATAGCGGCTCACAGACACCTTTCAAAGTTGTAGCAGTTTGATAGTGAACATACATATTTCCTGGGAAAGGAGGTTGGTAGTAGTGCCACTCTTGCCACTCAGGGTGCAACCTCCCTCTGAAACAGCTTGCAAAACAAACGAGCAGTGTTTTTGCCCTTTTTTGCAAAAGTGAAAATCCTCCTTGGATTTCATTCAGTTAGTGAAAACAAGTACTAATATAGGTTTTCATTGGGGTGTTCCTTACTTTCCTCACTTACTTGAAGTGGTCATCAATATACTATATCCATGACCGATCATACTTTGACTGTTTGAAAGTATGGCTACTTAAATGAAGTCACTCAGTCGTGTCTGACTCTGCAGCCCCAAGGACTGTAGCCCACCACACTCTTCTATCCATGAGATTTTGCAGGCAGTTGTACTGGAGTGGGTTACCATTTCCTTCTCCAGAGGATCTTCCAAACCCAGGGATCAAACCTGGGTCTCCAACATGGTAGGCAGACGCTTTACTGTCTGAGCCACCAGGGAAATCACTTAACTGGTTTAAAAATCATAGGAACTTGCAGCATTTGAGTTAGCTTTATATTTATGGCAGTAGAGTAGTTCTTAATGTTTCAGAGTGCAAGTATTGTTTAAACTGGATGCCTAAGCTTTTGAAACAAATCTCTAGCCAAAATAAGCAGCCTACATTCATACTCCAGTTTCACAAAAATGTTGTCATTTCTAAGTACCCTAATTAGATTTAGATCCTAGACAGCCTAGCATGGGGAAGGGAAGGATCTTTGTGTTTGGAAACTGGTCTTCTGTGACATAAATGTGTTACAGTATTTAAATTTTTAGTTTGCCATCCAAAGCAAAGAAGAGCTTTAATGACTCCATAGAGGTACAGCTTAATAAAAGTGACACAGCTAATAGCAGAGGTGACATCAGAGTGGCATAACTAGTGGAAGTGAAATCAGGCCTGCTTTCTGTTATCAGATTGCTTTTGGGTTGAGAGAGCAGATTTTGTGGACCCAGTTTTGAATGCCTTTGCCCCAGAAGTCGTGTGGTTTTTAAGGAAGCCCTGTTTTAGGAGGGTAATGTTTGGTAGCAGTGCGGATGACAGACTGGCATAGTCAGGGAATAGAAGGAGTGGGACCAAGAACGCCAAGAGCAGAACAAGTATTGGAATCGAGTTGTTAATATAAAATATTGTTGAAGTTAAAAAAAAGAAATAAAGGTGGGCATGTGTTATGTGCAAGCTTTGCCTTGGTGTAAGTTATTTTAAATATTATAAAGAAAATGCCCTTATGTTATAAGAGAGAACTCTGAAAATATTTAGTATTGTGCTCTCTTCCTCCCTGCTGCTGCTAAGTCACTTCAGTCGTGTCCAACTCTGTGTGACCCCATAGACAGCAGCCCACCAGGCTCCCCCATCCGTGGGATTCTCCAGGCAAGAATACTGGAATGGGTTGCCATTTCCTTCTCCAATGCATGAAAGAGAAAAGTGAAAGTGAAGTCGCTCAGTCTGTCCGACTGTTAGCGACCCCATGGACTGCAGCCCACCAGGCTACTCCGTCCATTGGATTTTCCAGGCAAGAGTACTGGGGTGGGGTACCATTGCCTTCCCCGCTCTTCCTTCCTCCTGACCCCCAAAACAGTAGAATAGGGGAAAGAGTGTTGCTGCTGCTGCTAAATCGCTTCAGTCGTGTCCGACTCTGTGCGACCCCAGAGACGGCAGCCCACCTGGATCCACCGTCCCTGGGATTCTCCAGGCAGGAACACTAGAGTGGGTTGCCATTTCCTTCTCCAATGCATGGAAGTGAAAAGTGAAAGTGAAGTCGCTCAGTCGAGTCCGACTGTTAGCGACCCCGTGGACTGCAGCCCATCAGGCTCCTCCCTCCATGGGATTTTCCAGGCAAGAGTACTGGAGTGGGGTGCCATTGCTTTCTCTGGAGGAGTGTTGGGCTGCCCTTTGTAATTTTGTGCATGTGAGCTCACTCACTCAGTCCTGTCCCAACTCCTTGTGACCCCGTGGACTAGCCCACCATGGCTCCTCTGCTCTTGGGACTTTCTAAGCAAGAATAATGGAGTGGGTTGCCATTTCTTTTTCCAGGGGATCTTCCCAATCCAGGGATCCAACTCTCATCTTCTTCATTGGTAGGCAGATTCTTTACCACTGAGCCACTGGGAGAGCCTTTGTAATTTTGAAGGGTAAGGCACAATTTATCTCTTGCTCTGATCCAGAAAGGATTAAGATTTAAAAAGGCTTTAGTCATATTTTGAAAGTTGGCAAGATGTTTACATTAAAGGTGGATGAAGAGGATGGGTCAGGGCAGAGGTATAAAACTAGAAGTTAGGGTACTAAAATAGTTCTTACAGAAGTACAGTGATTTTTGGATTTTTGCAGAGAACTTGCAGGATGGCCATCAGTTTTGCTGTAAGAACTCAGGCGGTAGCCTAAAGGTAGACACGGATATGTTCATGAGATGAAAGTGAACCAGTTATTCAGGAAAGCACAAGCATTCTTGATATTTAAATGGAAAGCCAGAAAGAAATTTTAATGGATCACAAATACTCTGGCTCTGTATCTAGTTTTTTTCCTTATTGTTTTATATAATTATAGAAATTGGGATTCCCTGGTGGCTCAGACGGTAAAGCGTCTGCCCTCAATGTGGGAGACCTGGGTTCGATCCCTGGGTCAGGAAGACCCCCCTGGAGAAGGAAATGCCAGCCCACTCCAGTACTCTTGCCTAGAAAATTCCATGGATGGAGAAGCCTGGTGGGCTACAGTCCATGGGGTTNCCCTGGTGGCTCAGACGGTAAAGCGTCTGCCCTCAATGTGGGAGACCTGGGTTCGATCCCTGGGTCAGGAAGACCCCCCTGGAGAAGGAAATGCCAGCCCACTCCAGTACTCTTGCCTAGAAAATTCCATGGATGGAGAAGCCTGGTGGGCTACAGTCCATGGGGTTTTTTTCCTTATTGTTTTATATAATTGTATAAGCTATTTTTTTTAATAGTTAAATGTGAAGAAAACTGCATATTGGTAAAAATGTCTCTAAAAAGTGATGGACCATGGACAGGTAGCTCCTGTGTTCAAGAATTTGAGGAAGAGCTTTGCATTCTTGGGATTGATAGCTAGCTGTCTGGTGTATGGTTCCAGGAGAAATTCTGTAAAGGAGAACTTTTCACCCATTATTAGAATGTGTATATTATTTTTGTTAGAAACAAGACAGCAAAAAAGATCCTTAAATTTTGTCCCTCTCCTTAATTTCTAATATTAAAATTAAATGGAAAAATTTGACTTCTTCCATTCAGTCATAGCTAACGTTTCTACATTTCAGACGTTCAGAGCATCTGGCATCCTAGAATTCCTAGTCTACCTACTTAGGCTAAGTTTAAGCCATTTTTATTGGCGGCATAGGTGTCTTATACTTTTCAGAACATGAATTTATTTCTTTCCTTCCATTTGGTTGTGATTTATTTTTATTTCTTTCATACATGTTCTTGAATTAGTATATATTCTATATATAACTTGTATTAAATATGTACAATATGAGAGGTGATATATATGTACAATATGAGAGGTGATATATATGTTCTTTTTTGCATTAGGTGAGTCAAGTAAATGTGGTTTATCTTCTATGATGTGACTACATTTTGAATAAACATTTATAGCTGGGGTGTGATTTGTTTCCCCATCAGAATGTTAGTATGGAAACTAATGTAGACATCAACATTCCCCTCCCCCCCAATTAAAGTAAGCAAACTTGGTGTGAATTTAGAAATCTGAGCCTCTGTCCAGTATTTTTGGCAATAAGTTGAAATAGACAGTGGACTTTCCTAGCATTGTTTTTTGTGTGACAATGAAGAACTTGAATATTTGAGAAAGAAAAAAATGAGTCTGCCAAGAAAGCTTAACGCCACAGAGAAGGGGCACCCATATTTTGGTGACATTCAAACTCAACTGGTAATGAATTTAGCCCCTTCAGAAAGGAAAAGAGTACAAATGAACTATTACTTGCTCAAAAAAAAAAAAAATCTGTAGAGGTTTAAGTTAGGAAAACATGAATTCAGTTTATACTTGACTTGAAGGCCTTTCATTGCTTGCTTGAACCAGATCTGGCTAGAGTGAACTTTATATTTGTTTTCTTTTCTGGCTCTACTTACATCAAAATCATTTATAAAACGTGTTTATAATCCTGGGGTGGTCATGAAGGGCTGTAGTTTACTTGGAGAAACTCATATGAAGCAATGAAAAATGCACGAGAATTTAATTACACTAAGCTATGTGGTAAGTGTATTTTTTTACACTTAATATGTAATTTATCTGGAATCTATTAGAGCATGGTGGGAAGAAATGGACAGTTTTGAGGGTTGTCTTTTTTATGTCAGTTTTATGGAACCTGAGAATAGCTATTTGTTGACTGACAAAAATATGTATTAACCAAGATACTATAAATGTATTTACACTTATGTTAACATCTATATTTTAATCATAATATGAGATATTTAGTCTTTTGACAGTGCTTGGTGCTCACTTGGAGCCCCAGCTCTGTGAATTGACATCATAGTCTTATATAGCAGTGGAGTTTTTATTACAGTTACTAGGAGGAAGTGATCCGATATAAATTAATTGCTATAAGAGATAAATCTGATTCATATTTATTCAGCAAATGTTACTGTAAAATCTGAATTAAAATTGAGACAGTGCATAACTTGGTCAGGAAGCATAAACTAAATGCTGTACAGCCTATTGACTAATTAGTAAACACTGTGGGTTTCCTGGCATTCTTAGGTATTGTGTTGCTATCAGAAGACAGTGTAAGTCGGGGTCCCGCCTAGTATAAACCAGAACCCAGGACAGTAGTGAATGCATAATGAAACTTGGCTGCATAGGATTCCTGCACCTTATTGCTCTAGTAGGCTATTGCACTTAAATTTAAATATATATATGTACATATATATATATTTAGAACTTGGAAAGAAATAAAGATGTGTGTGTGTATAAAATAAGTTATTTCTTAAAGAACAGAATTTGGGGCAAATAACTGATTGAAATGTTAGCTTTTTCTCCTTACCTGGTTTTGTACATTATTTGACCAGGCAGTTTTTAGTTAATAATTGTGCTGCTTTAGAATCCCTGTCCATTGACTTAATAAAGGGAGGGGAACAAAAACAAGAGTTGCTTTCACACAAAAAAATTGAGTCAGATTAATTTCCTAAACCATTTAGAACATACTGGACCTTTTCACTAGTTATGTTAAAACCCTGTTGGTTGTAAAACTCTAGAATTTCTCTTAAAATGAAAAAACATTTGACTAATCATTGTTAAAGTGTAAATCTCTTAGCAAAAATACTGTAACAAGTTTAGTGTGAATATAGCTCTCCCCCTCCAAGTTACGTTTCTGTTATTTGCCTCATTATCTGTGAGTTTTATTCATTGCTAGTCAGATGTTAAGTTTCACTTGGTGAATCTCTTGTGTTGGTAAAACTTTTTGTATTTATCTCATCTCTTTAGAAATAACAATTTAACAGATTTGGCTTCTTTTCAAGAAGTGAAATTTCTCAGAAGTTCACTGTACCCTTGATTGCATTTTCTCTGGCAATATATTTGATCGGATATTCATAAATATTTAGATGTTTAGATAGTAGCAAAGTTAAAATCATTGGAGTGGGAGGAGAACTAAAGTTTTCTTCTTGGTCATTTAGTTTTTGCATTACTTTTTGTTTTAAAACATGTTTTTGGAGTATGGTAGGGAATCAACTATGTTTAGAAATGCATTTTTTCTAGTTATGCTGATTTGTTTCAAATTGTGGAAATTTTTTGGCAGTAATTTTATCCAGTTCTGTTTGCAGTCCAGTTACAACACAGGGATCACAGCAAACACAGCCGCCACAGAAGCACTATGGCATTACTTCTCCCATCAGCTTAGCAGCCCCCAAGGAGACTGACTGCCTACTCACACAGAAGCTAGTTGAAACTCTGAAGCCCTTTGGGGTTTTTGAAGAGGAAGAGGAACTGCAGCGCAGGTCAGTGTGTGTATGTTTATGTCTTCTTTTAAGGTACAATCTTTATTAACGTAATAGGCTAGTTTTGAGGAATTCTGTACTGAGAGTCAGAATTTTTTGCCCCATTATATATCTGTTTCAAACAAGAATGATACCTCGAAAAGATCTGTTTCCTTTATTTTGATTTGCAATAATTTTCCTTAGTATAGTACTACAGCATTGTCAGGAGAAAGAGGAATGCCTTGCTTAGCTAAAAGATTGCCTTGTCCTGTGTAACAGTGCCTACATGTAGCTAACTCCTATAAACTTTCTGATAACTTAAAAACTGGTTAAAATTTAGGAAGCCGCATATTAAAAGTAATCTGGAATAACAACTTGATAACTGATATCTTCTATCAACAGGATTTTAATTTTGGGAAAATTAAATAACCTGGTAAAAGAGTGGATACGAGAAATCAGTGAAAGCAAGGTAAGGTGACTTAACTGTATAGGAAGAAATTTATCAGCTGAACACAGCAGTTGGCTTATCTGTTCTTACTGAGTGAATTTAGAGTCTTGAATGTTTAGAATCTTTTGTTTTAGACTGTTGACAGTAGAATTTGGTGTCTAGCTATTTTGAAAACAGGAAAAACAATTAAATTCAGTGATTTTATAAATACATTTTAGTTGAATACTTCAAAGCTGAAATTCTGTGATTACTTACACATGTCAGAAATATTATTTCCCTCAAAAGGTGCTTTAAAAAATGTATTAAATATATATATTAAATATTTGAGACTCTTGTTACCTTTTAAGGAATTCTCCAACAGTGAGCATTTTTAGGCCTTCAGATATTAAACTCAAACTAAATAGTTTATTTAGTTTTTTATAATAACATTTCTTGAGTTTTTAATATTTCATAATAAAGAAATAATACAACTGTTGAATTAATGACCAGGCTTCTGGTAAAGGAAATGTATTCTTAAAAAGTTGTGTAGAAGCCATTTTTAAAAAAATTCCATAAATAGTGGTTGTTTTTCCCGGGTAGTTGAAAATGCATATTTAGTCTATAGTACAGTTGAGAAATTGATGGTAAGAGAACTAGAAATAGAAGAAAACCTGAGGCAGGGTATCCAGGTAGAAGAAAAGTTAAAATCTTCTAGCTTTAGTCAAATTTACAATATCGTTTTCTTAAAGCAGTGTATATGTATTTCAAGAACTTGACTAAAACTGTAGCAGCCAGATTATTCAAAATTGAGGATTCTGTGTGTATTACATATTTGTCATTGATAGAGTTTTGGTAAAAATGTATTTTGAAAAGAACTTCCTTTTGAGCTAAAGCAAAGGATGTGCAGGTTTAAGTATTTTTACTCATTTATTGAACTTTGTGATTCTTCATTCTTGTGTAGATTTTTATTAGACCTTTAAGTTGAAAATCATAGACAAGGCCAAAGCTTAAGATTTATTTAATATGAAACAAGAGTTCCAACTCATTGATAGTTTTGTTTCAGTAATTTGAGTACCTTGTTTCATTAACTGATAATTCTTGATACAATTCTTCCTCATTTTCCTAAGGGTAAGAAAAATTATTTGGATTAATGAAGTTAATTTCATTAATTTCATGGGCTTTCCTGGTGGCTCTGCTGGTAAAGAATCCGCCTGCAATGCGGGAGACCTGGGTTCAGTCCCTGGGTTGAGAAGATTCTCTGGAGAAGGGAAAGGCTACCCACTCCAGTATTCTGGCCTGGAGAATTCCATGGACTGTATATAGTCCACGAGGTCACAAAGAGCTGGACACAACTGAGTGACTTTCACTTGGTGAAATTAATGCTCATTCCTAGTCACATTTGTGTCCTTTTCTCTCTAGGCTGTCAGTAGTAAATTTGGTTAGAGAATGGGACTTTAGTGGTTAGGCTTTACAGGTTTGATCTTTCATGTCTCTTTTCCTAGGCGGCATTTCTTCTTTTGTTGGTTTTAAGACTTGATGCAGAATTTCTTCATATTGACACTGTTGATACAGTTGGAACCACATAGTTCTCTCTTTGGATCCAGTTCCTCAACCCAGGATTGAACCTGTGCCCTTGCAGAATCTAAACCACTGGACCACCAGGGAATTCCTTATATAGGTCTTTTTTAGGGATTATGCTGGAAGATGTTAAAAGCGGCACTCTTCCAATGGAATGCACTGCCCCTGTCTGGTCTCCCCAAACTGTGACAACTAAAAATATCTCCAGTTAAATCAGTAGAGAATTTTTAATGTATTAGTTACAATTTATAAATATTTTGGGGAAATTTTATATAAAATTTGAATTTTCACTTAGTTTGATTTATTTGCCATCCTGTATTCTGACACTTAAAGGTTTTCAGTTGAATTGTTTTTCTGTGAAGTTGTATTAATTAAGAAACAAGAGAGTCCCTGAGCTTGTTACAGTTTGTGTTTAGGGTTTTTGGAGTATGAAGTAACAATTTGGTGTTTTTGGAAGGGTGGTGGGGAAGAGCTGTCTTTTTTATGTTCTCCTACTGAACAAGACTTGACTGAGGAATTAGAAAGTACAGAGAGATAGTCACCTAGCACACATGAAGATTTTGTGTGTGTGGAGAGACATTATCCTCCTTATCCCCAGGGGCAGTTAAGTATTCTTCATAGTGTAGTAGTGCCAGGGTCAGGAACATGAAAATCATCAGTAAGTTTTGTTTTTCTCAGAATCATCCCACTAAACTATTAAATCATCCTACTGAACTATTAAGAGTAGCATTATTGGCCTTAAAGTTACTCTTGATACAGTAAAATACTGTTAGAGTATCACATTCATGATTTATGCAGCACCTTGTCATGATTAAAATATGTGATTCTGACATTGCTTCTGTGGAATCACATGATCTCCTCAACCACCTCATCTTTATAGCAGTTTCCAAAAATGTGACAAAATATTAACACTGATTAAAAGTTGAAAATTGCTTAAATTTCAAGTTAAGTCGATCTGTGAAGGCCTAATATTTTATAGAGCTTATTTACCTTGTATATAAATTTGCATGGAAAGTGTTTTTTTTTTTTGTCTAATGTACAGTGTTACTTGAAATAGTTACCTTTGTGTTCCACTGGCAAAATGACTAATTTTTTATTTGCTTCAACAGAATCTTCCACAATCTGTAATTGAAAATGTTGGTGGGAAAATTTTTACATTTGGATCTTATAGATTAGGAGTACATACAAAAGGTAAATACTGTATTAATGATCTTGAGAAAGAATACTTTTAAAATTAAAAAAAAATTGTAACAGCACATCCATCTCAGTTACTTATGGTGTATTGTTATGCAGCTTAGGTTTGTATGGAAGTACTTCAGGAAGCCTAAATTTGATAAGAAGAGTGATATAAAGTGATGCCTTCTATACCTGTACTCTTCAATGTAGTATTGAGTAAAATTATGTTTCTTAATAAAATTACCCATATTTTCATTGTTGAATAACCACAAGTGGTTAGTGGCTATCATATTAGAAAGTGCTCGTAAAGTACAATTTTTGCCATTGGGGAGTGATTGTATATCATTTGGTCTACCTGAAGAACATCAGTTTGGAAATCAGAACAAAAATGAATTAAAGTTCTGCAGGGGAAATCCGTGGATTTCCTTTTCCTTTTTATTACAAAGTCATGAAATATACTTAAGAAAAAAAAAAATGTGTGTCTTCAGTCAGTATCAATCGCTAATAATATTTTCTTAAGCATTAGTAGGTTTTTCCCCCTGTTGGGGAGAACATTATTGAGGTCTTTTTTTTTTTTTTTTAACTGAGCGTAGTTAGTAAGCCTTTGGTCTTAATGATTTTATGTATTGTTCAATATTTTTATGTAACAGATAGGAGTCTGAGACTTAAAGAGACAATATAACTTGAACAGTTGCTTCCAGCCATCTCCTGGCAGAGCTAGGATTCTAATTCTGGCAGTCTGAGGTAGTAGTTTTCAACCATTAACCAGTAGCCTCTGTTAAAACTATCTGTCAGGGGACAGTCCCTGGTGGTCCAGTGTTTAAGACTTGGCTTTGCAGTACAGGGGATGCAGGAGCTAAGATCTCACCTGCATCCTGGCCAAAAAGACCAAAGCATAAGATAGAAACAGTATGGTAACAAATTGAGTAAAGACTTTTGGAAACAGTTACCTGCCAGTCTAGTATTCTCTGCATTGTGGCGTTATTCCTTCTCCCCAACTCCTGCTACTCTGTGCTGGAAGCAGTGCATTTGCTTTGGATGTTTGCTGTGAACTTTACGTTCTTTTCTCCCTTCATGAATATGCCAGATGTCCTGCCTTCAGAGTTAGTGCCTCAGGTATTGAGTCTTTCAGGATAATGACCATGTTGACCTGATTTCATATTGATCTCCTCTGTTTATGACCCCAGTTACTGGTTTTGATCTTTTTTTGTGCTTGCTTATATACTCCAACGGAGAAGGCAATGGCACCCCACTCCAGTACTCTTGCCTGGAAAATCCCACGGATGGAGGAGCCTGGTAGGCTGCAGTCCATGGGGTCGCTAAGAGTCGAGCACGACTGAGTGACCTCACTTTCGCTTTTCACTTTCATGCATTGGAGAAGGAAATGGCAACCCACTCCAGTGTTCTTGCCTGGAGAATCCCAGGGACGGGGGAGCCTGGTGGGCTGCCGTCAATGGGATCGCACAGAGTCGGACACGACTGAAGTTACTTAGCAGCATGTACTCCAATGCTGGCCTTCTAGCAAGTCCTGAATTAATAGCAACCGTCTTACATGGTTTACCTTTTTGGATTCTTGCCGATGGTGCTGCTTGCAGTGTATAGGTCCCGTTGAGGTGCAGGTAGGAGCCTGGAAGCCGCAGTCATAATGTACAGACAGTGACTGATGCTTTTTGTTTCCCTGATGAACATCGCTGCGACTAGTGACACCAAGATACTGAGTGTGTTCTTAATTAATTCCTTCTCTCACCATAAAAGTTCCCATCTGAGTCAGGTTTCTTTGACTCCCAGTTGACCTGGGCCATTGCAAATGGAAGTTGCTTTAGGAAAAAATATATCCCATCAATTAGGTTCATGTTTTTATTATACTGACTGGTAGCTTTTCTTCTTGTTTTTGTTTTTGTTTTTTAAGGAAAGGGGTGCAGTTTTAGAGGCTCCTTACTGTCAAATACTGCCATGATAAGGTGCAAAATAATTTTCTTGTAATACTAATTAGTAGTTGGGCTTAATTTTTTTTCTAGGTGCTGATATTGATGCATTGTGTGTTGCACCAAGACATGTTGATCGAAGTGATTTTTTCACCTCATTCTATGATAAGTTGAAATTACAGGAAGAAGTAAAAGATTTAAGAGTACGTAAATGTTCTGGGTGAAAGGGGAGAAGTTAAAAAAGTCAGTTTAGTCAGTTGAGTGAGTTTTTTATGATGTAGCTATCAACTTTATTGAACTCTTGTAATTTGCCAGACCCTTTTAAGCTTAAGATAATACATGCTTGTGTTTTATTCTTTACAGCAGTCTAAAAATCATAAATCTGTAATCTCATGTACAGAGTAGGAAATGAGGCAAACAAAATAAACACTAAGCAACTTGGCCATCATCATATATCATAGTAGCAGAGATCAAGGATTTGAACCAAGGCTTGTCTGATTTAGGATTCTAGTGTCTTAAAGTATTTACTGAGAACCTAGTTTGTGTCAGGCATTCTAGTAAATTATATTTAAACAGTTTTAAGTATTGCATTTATTTAAGTGTACTAAAACTAGTATAATTCTAATATATGGTTTCAGAGACACTAAACTTACTTAATTTTCTCACAGGCTGTTGAAGAGGCATTTGTACCAGTTATTAAACTGTGTTTTGATGGGATAGAGGTAAGGTTCAAATAGACAGTTCTTACAGTTCTTACTATTGTAATTTTGATAGATGCAGGTTAAAAACTTGACTTATTTAAGAGTTTTGTAATTGGTGAGATGGTGTGATATTAATAAGAATTTTTTTAATGGAAATGGTAACCTGTTCTTTTATAACATTTTTAGTCTTTTTTTTTTTTTTTTTTAAAGAGACTTGTGAAACCTGAAGTTAAAATACAGACAAAGTACTGTCTTTGAAATGCTGCTGCAGAACAGTTTCCTTGATAGGTTTTCCATATGCAGATTCTATGTACTTTTAATCTCACTAAGGCAGTCCATGGGTCACAAAGAGACATGACTGAGCAACTGAACCGAAAGCAATATAACAGTGTATTTTTGCAAATAGAACTTTTCCTTAACTTTTATTTAAGTGAAATATGTAAGAAGTTGAGAGGAAATTGTGGCCTGGTGTTGTGTGTGCTGAAATGTTTTCTGATAGAGAAGGATAGCTGAGCTTAGGTTCTTGAGGTGACGTGCCGTTTTCTTTGCTGTTTCCAGCGTGTGTCATGACACTAGCTGCAGTGAGGCTGACAGTGCAGGAGCTTCAGCATTTGTTACTTACTTCCGCACACATAATGGTGCCGGAGCACCACTGAGAGTGATTACAGTTGTGAAGTTCTACAAACTGAAAAGATAATACTTCAGTTTTGAAAAAGTGGTTTCTGTAATTGCTGCATAAGGTGCCTAATATATATGACTAATATGTCGACATAAAATGCTAAATTCGGTAAAGGATTGTCAAGTTCAGGCAGTTTTGATTTACTAAAGTGAAAGTTGCTCAGTCGTGTCCGACTCTTTGCAACCCCATGGACTATACAATCCGTGGCATTCTCCAGGCCAGAATACTGGAGTGGGTAGCCTTCCCCTTCTCCAGGGGATCTTCCCTACCCAGGAATCGAACCCAGCTCTCCCTCATTGCAGGCGGATTCTTTACCAGCTGAGCCATACTTACTGTCAGTTTATTAAATATAAAAAACAACCTGTAATGTAGGTGATGCCTTGTTTTCCCAAGTTTTTTTTATTTTTTTGGTGGAGACCCGCCTCATTGTGTAAACTTTTCAGAATGGAGACAAAAGTCAAATGGTTAGTTGAAATATTTAATGTGTTTGTTACCACTGAGTTGCTTTTTGAGTTTATATTTTTCCCTGCTTTAAGCATGTAGTCTTTATTGAAAGTGAAAGTGAAGTCGCTCAGTTGTATTCGACTCTTTGCGACCCCGTGACTGTAGCCTACCATGCTCATCTGTCCATGGGATTTTCCAAGCAAGAGTACTGAAGTGGGTTGCCATTTCCTTCTCCAGAGGATCTTACAGGGATTGAACCTGGGTCTCCCCCGTTGTAGGCAGACACTAGGGAAGTCCATAGTCTTCATTATTTCTGTCTAAATTGGGGGAGATACTAGATTTTGGTATCTGTATCATTGGAAAATTTAGACTATACCAAAAACTTGATTTGTGTAGTTTTTTTCCTGATCTTATAGGTAGGTGCATGTTTAAATGATTTTTCACAATAAGCTCTTAAAATATACCTTTTTAAAGTGGTCTTACAAAAAGACTTGTTTCTCTAGCAGCAGAGTTTGGAACCATGAAATCATGCTTTCAGGAATAATTACCAAATCTTTGCCAAGTTTTCTTTTGCTTCCACCTTTCCTTGAAAAAAGGAGAAAAAAAAAACAATTTTGTCAGTAGCATTCTATGAATAGACCTCAAAATTAGCCAGTTTTTGTTTCTGTTAGTCAAAACTAAGTTGGAGAAATAGACTAATATTATATAAATACATAAGTTCATAAATACAAGAAGTATCCTGACATGTTTATTTGGGCCAGATTTAATCATATTAGCCTTATATTTGGGAACCTTTCAGCATATAATCAATACACAGTTCACGTATTAATGGATGGAAACTTAAACAGTTAACTAAGTAATCCAGTATGTATGCATTTAGCAAGGGTAGTGAATTAAACTTAGTGAGTATGATTCAAATGGCAAGTAACTATAAAAGCTGTTTAGTATTACCCTGGTTAAGATTGGTTGAAATACCTATGGTGAGAATTTTGTTGGAACTTGTGGAATTGTCATGTTAACAGCTGATGAAAAAGATCCTGGTTTTAAGGAGTATTAAGTCTTTTCTTTTTTAAAGAAATGTCTTAAAACTGGCTTGGAAAAGAGTAGTACATGCATATGTATAACTGAATCACTTTGCTGTACAGCTGAAACTAATATAACATTGTTAACTATATTCCTGTATAAAATTAAAAGTTCAAAAAACAGTTTGACAGATATGGAATGTTAAACTTTGTTTTTGTTTTAGATTGATATTTTGTTTGCAAGATTAGCACTGCAGACTATTCCCGAAGACTTGGATTTAAGAGATGACAGTCTGCTTAAAAACTTAGATATAAGATGTATAAGAAGTCTTAACGGTAGGTAAAAGCCTACTTCCTTTCGCATAATAGCAGTTTTAGTCAAATATGAAATGGCTTTCAACTCAGGTTTTGTAATGAAGCTTTTAATAGCCCTATTATTTATCTGTAGTGAGTCATATAGAGTCATATAAAATGAGCTTTTTACTTAATAGTTAGACTGCAGTGAGATATTTAGTAATTTGTTGTACTCGTCGATGTCTTGCACTATTACTTCTTTGCTCTCTGGAACTTTTAAATACTGTCTGATATTTGTACTCTGTTGCTAGGGGTTTAGGTCTCACTGTGTAACTCTGTTTAAATTTTGATCCCGATAACCTTCATAACATTTTTGTATGTTGCTGCATTTGAACACTTACTTTAGCATTGCTTGTTACAGTGCTCTTAAAGAACAGTTCTTAGAGACTTAAGTGGCTCATGCCCTATTCAGTGTGTCTGAACTGGAAGACATGTTAATTCTGGGTTGAAAGTTTGAGATGAAACAGAGTACAATTCAGATTCTTTGGTTTATGTAGTGCCTCTTCAGTAAAAACATTACTGATTTTACCAAGCAGATTTTTATTTAATTTGACATTAGTCTCAGAAAATTTTAAATGAGTACTCTGATTAAACCTTTGATGATCTTTTTTTTTTTTTTCTTTTTACTCCTGTTAATCAGGTTGCAGGGTAACCGATGAAATTTTACATCTAGTACCAAACATTGACAACTTCAGGTTAACCCTGAGAGCTATCAAACTGTGGGCCAAACGTGAGTTCAGAATTTGTTGGCTAGCATATTAAACATGTTTAAGCTTTTGTTCAACACTAACTTTTCCTTTTTGCTTTTCCCTATCAACAGGCCACAACATCTATTCCAATATATTAGGTTTCCTCGGTGGTGTTTCCTGGGCTATGCTAGTAGCAAGAACTTGCCAGCTTTATCCAAATGCAATAGCATCAACTCTTGTACATAAATTTTTCTTGGTATTTTCTAAATGGTATGTGTTTAGATTATATTAAAATAAAATTGATTGTAGACACTGAAGTTTAGTCTTATTTCTATGACATTTCTGCAGCTGGTCTCAGATTCAAATTTAAGTTCACGATGTGGCAGTGTAGATAGCCTTGGGGAGATCATGTTATATATAAAGTGACAAGCCTAGTTCTGTTCCTTTTGCCAGCTTTCCCAGGGTAGTAAGGCAGGTCCTGTTTGTACTTCCATGCATAAACCTACTCTCCAAATAAACTGAATTTTAGCTGTAATGTTTGCTAAAATCCACTGAGTTGATAGGTTGGGATATTAGTTCCTTTGGATAAAACTTGGCACCTCGTTTACTCTTTGAATTCTTCTAAATCTGTAGACCATGTCTCATGGGTGTTTGTTTTGCTTTCAGCTGCCCATTTATCTTTGGTAGAATATTAAAGATATAAATGTTTATATGGCTTTTAAGGGTAACTATAAGTGCTTGAAAAGCAATTGATTATCCCTTTGAAATTAATTATTAACTCAGGAAGGGTTTTTTTAAAGCTCTTCCTCATTTAAGCTTGGTCACATTTGTCGACCGTTATTTAGGTAAGATAAAAGATTGCTATTTCATATTAGTTGCTTTGACCCAAAAGGTTGGAGTTCTTGGTTTTTAATCAAATTAATCTGAAAGCTTTGTCTTCCATATTTGTGTGTCAGCCTCTCTACCTTCTCCCTCTAAAATAGTGTTTTAGTAGGTTTATAAAAATTAAGAGTTATTCAGAGACAGTTTATAATTAGAGCTTTGTCACTCTTTTCAGAACACACCCTATAATTTATGGATTTGATAGCATTTAATTATATATAACTAAAATTGGTGAGGAAAATGTCAGAATTTCTCTTAATGCTGCACGTACATAGCAAATAATATTTTTAAGAAGCTAATCTTGATACTGTGTGGTGCAGGCCATGGGTTCACAAAGAGGCACAACTTATGAATGAATAGCAACAACAATCTTGATGCCAAAGGTGCCAGCTGTTTTCCAGTTTTTAATCTCTTCTATAAAGACTGGAGTAGCTAACTCATAGGACACAACTTTAAAACAGTGTGTTCACATCATTACTCATATTCATGTTAATAACCTTTAAGTCATGAGATAGAGATTATAATTATTCATACTCCTTTGCCTGTAATGAATTAAGCTTTTCATCCTGGGTTGTCTTTGGAGCTAGCATAAAGATAGGGTTTTTGTCTTTTCATGGGAGATTCTTTCCTGTTCAACATTGAGATGAACACATCAGATTGTCTTGGGGTAGTACTTTTTAATTTGAATAGTGCTTTATCAGTTCTTTGAGAGGCAGAGAAGATGTTTGACTTCAGTCTGAGAAAGCTACCAGGTGGTTGGAGTTAATTTCATAGAAAAAAAATTAATCCAAATAGTCTTAACGTCGACAGAGGAGTGAAAAGTTATGTATACCAAGAATGCAAAATGAATGAAGAAGAATCACATTCACAAATGCTGTATGTTTAGCAAAATACGTGTAGATGGTAATATCCAATAGTCTTATAAAGTGCTACAATCTTTTTAAACAGGGAATGGCCAAATCCAGTCCTATTGAAACAGCCTGAAGAATGCAATCTTAATTTGCCTGTATGGGACCCAAGGGTTAGTGTATTATTTTTTCCCCTACAAATTCACACTGTGCAATAACGAGTTGAAGTCATCTGCATAAACTGAGGGAGACTTCCCATTCTGTTACGTATGAGTGGACATGTTCGTATCACATTTTCTTTTTAATCTCAACTAGAATTGTCCTCTGGTGTGAGAAGCATAATTATGTACCCTGGATCCACATTTAATTGTACGTAGTTTATAATATCAAAGTCACTAACAATTTATATATAGAACTACCTTGTAAGTCAAAGTTGTGTGGGCATTTGTGCTTAAAAAAAATAATAATAAAAGGATACTAAAAATCCCTGTATTTTTTTTTGTTCGATCTAAATATTCTGTTAAAATTGGGTTATTTTAGGAAAACTGTTGCTTAATGTTTAATCATGATAGATAACGTCTAAGCAATATCACTTCAATTACTATGATGTAATTGTAAAAATTGGTTTGGCGAATTCAGATTACAAAAGCATGGTTGGGCTGAAGAGGAGCCTCCATTCTACTTTTTTGGAAGTTATGACTTTCACTGCTAACTCAGTTTAAATGTTAACAACATGCACTTTATTAATGGATAAAAGAAATTTAGGTTTGTAAGGATTTCTAGGTTTATAAAATTCTATTTATCTACACTGTTTAATTTTTTCATTACAGTATCAAAAATATTTTCAGTTTTAAGCCTTGTTAATGACATCAGGTTGTGTATTTTCAGGTTTTCCAAACCTCAAGACATTTAATTTGGGAAGGATATGAATTTACAATTTTTTCTGTTAAAAAAAAAATGCCACTTTCATCATTAGTTATATGGATTAAGATTAATAGTTATTAAATTGTTTTGTTATCTTTTAAAATTATACCAACATGGATAATGTAGTTGTACCCTGTGTTAATAAGCTTCTACTCCTGATAAGTTAAGGGTATATTAAAGACTAAGTTTCCAGCTTGTTTAAAATTCATTTTACACAGAACATGCTGTAATGTGACGTTTCTCAAAAATGTAATTGTGTGTGCATCCCTGTTTCTGTTGTTGACAAGAGGAAAACTAAACACCAGTAGGTGCCAGTTAGAACCTTTATTTTGCTCAACAGGCTCACTGTTTCTAGTAAGGTCACCAGAGTAGTCATGCCCAAATGATTGAAACAACCCATTAGTTAGGACCAAGTCACAGTTTCTGTAAAGAATTCCTTAAAAAAAAAAGTCTCTTTACATGGTTTTTCTTTCTCAACTCCAGCTATGAATGAAGTAAAATTTAATCATTGGTTCAGTTTAACAAGGGGTAAAAAGTCCAAGTATCTGTTGACTGTGTACTTGAAGAAACTGATTGGCTGTTGTTGTATGTAGGTAAACCCCAGTGATAGGTACCATCTTATGCCTATAATTACACCAGCATACCCACAACAGAACTCCACGTACAATGTGTCCGTTTCAACACGGATGGTCATGGTTGAGGAGTTTAAACAAGGTAAGTGTTCATCCTTATGCTCTCCTTTATACAGGAAGGATTTGCATACCATTGTTCACCCAGTAATCGGGTGTTCAGTTAAATGGAAGAAAGCATTCACCAAAGTGGATTCTGGTGTTACTAATTACAGATTATATTTGAGAATTGAAAAACTTAGTTTAATTTCTTTTAAGCAAATTATTCTTGATTATATATTGGAAGATTTAACATTTAAAGCTGTGTCCTTAGCTGGGCCTTTATGGTTTAGTGCCGTACTATTGCCATGTGAAATTTTAAATATCAGTTTCTCTCCATTGATTGACATGAGAGGCTTTTAGCAGGCTGTATACTTGGAAAAAGCTTTGGGTAGGATTTTGGCCACACTGCCCACTGTTTTGGAATAACCTCTAAACTTCTGAATACTATGAGTATTGCTAATTTGAAGGAGTAGCTATGGTAAATGGTCTTTGAGGGAAGTAGTTTGAACTGGATTATTTTAATTTGACACAAGTCAAGGAAATAGAATCAGCTATATGACTGCCAACTTCAAATGCAGATTTGTAAAGTTGTTTTTGTAGTCTAAAGGTGTTCTTCACGGGAAGATGTTACTGTCCTTTTACAGGAAATTTTTTTAGAAGGGCAGGAAAGCTTATGGAAAAAAATTTTTTTTCCTTGGGTAACAAGTGCTTCAGTTTTAGGAGAGAGGCATTCTATGAGCATGGCATTTTAAAGTAATGGCAGGTTTCCAGAAACGTGGATCTCAAGTTCTCCAGCTTTTTTTGTTTTTGAAAAGAGTGTACGTATGTAAGAATCTTTATGCTGTAGAGTTTATAGACTAAAATTGCTGTTAAAATTATGATTTTAGGATTATAATGAATGCATGTGGTATATTTAAAAGATCTTTAAAATTCTAGATTCTTAGACTGAAGCATGCAAATATTTTAATATGTTTTTAATTTAGGTCTTGCTATCACAGATGAAATTTTGCTGAGTAAGGCAGAGTGGTCCAAACTTTTTGAAGCTCCAAACTTCTTTCAAAAGTACAAGTATGTATTTTAAGGCATGTCGGACATGTTGCTCTCTTAAGTATTGGTTTTAATGGTAGCATATGTGACATCTCTTGCTAGACTAATGTAGTTTGAATTTTCCTTTAAACATCTATACAAGTTTTCTTCTTGTTACAAAGGGCATACTGTTTCAGAAAACATATTATTATTTTGTCAAGGTACAGTGTAGTCCCTACAGTTTTGCTGCTGATGTAACCGAATTTCTGCATTTGTAGCAACATCAGTTCTGAGGGTTTGGTAGTCATCACCAAAACTCTAAATCTGTATACCTTGGCAAAGGAGTGAACTGTTAAAATCTGTAGTTAATATTCTCTTCTAAATAATTATTTTCATCCAGTTCTGGAAGCTTATTCTTAAGATTCTCTATAATACAGGCAGAGCTAATAAAATGTCAATATATGTAGTCAGCAAAATATTTTCAGTCGTTACAGCACATGATTGGCCGACCATTTTCCCCTACTGTTCATAAAGCCCCTCAAGTATTTCTACAAATATTTTCATGGAATCTCAGTGGGTGTCACATTTTTTACTAATGGTTTTAATATAATGATTTAATACTTCAGTATAGGTTAATAGCCTGATTGTGTTGGTTTTGATGAAAACTGTAAGTTATAATAAATCTTACTTTTTAAAAAAAACGGACTTGCACTTTTATTTGCCCTGAGCTGAAAACTTGCCAAAGTCCCACTTAAAAAAATTTTTTTTCTTTAATGCTTGAAACTTTCCTGACCATTTGATCTTATGTTGGATTGTGTTTTGTAATAATCTAAGCAAGATTGCTTTATGCTATTTCCCCAATTAAAAACAAGAATGATGACCTTCATGATGTCTCTGTGTTTTGTTTCTGTATCTTTTGCATGAAAAAGCAATAATGGAGCCAGCTTAATTGTTGTGTTCTGGGAGCACTGCATTGTCAGTAAAAATTTTAAACAGCATAACTGAATGTTCTTGCTTACTATTCCCCATAAGTTGTGCTTTTCCATTTGGCGGACAAGTTTGCATCGGTTTTTATTTTAACCACTGTTGAGCGAGTACCTTTGAACATTTAAACTAATAAACATATTTTTATACTTTAAAAACTGGCATGAGAGAGCACATGATTACATGTAAAGAGAATAAAGAAACTGATCTTGTAGAAGTGTCAGCATCTCCTAATCCCTGAGAATCCAAGATGAAGCTAGATAGATTCTTCTTTTTGTCCCATTTTCTTGTATAAATGAGAAGGGGGTAGAATGAAGTTCTTCTAAGTACGTACTTAAGTGGTTTCTTTCTTTTTTCACTTTAAGAAAGATTAGTGTTGAAGCTGAACAAATCTTGATATTGTTATCTATTTAAATTTGTATTACTAGAACTTTGAAGGGTTTTTGTGTGTGTGTGTGTGTTTTGACGCTTGTTTAATCTTTCTTTTAAAACTTTTAGGTTATCCTTCAAAACCTGTGCCAAATAGTACATGTAAGGTGGTCTGTTGACTAATTATCTTTACTGAATTCTCTTGAAACAAATTATTTTAGGTTATTAAAAGCAACTTGAAACAAAGAAGTGAGGATGTAGCAACAAATAGAGGAAATTAGATAATTTCAGCTGTGAGTCCTGGGAAAAAAAGATTTGAAAACATGACAACAAGCAGCTGATTTTACCTATACCGAATTCACTTATGTCTTAACTTTTCTCAAAAATTTTTCCTCTTAAAAATTTTGTAATTGTTATCATTAGACTGAGTATTCCCAGGTCTGAATTTTTCTTTACTATATTGTATGAAATACCCCAAAGATTAGCTGTTCAACTGAATTGAAATGCTTAGTTTTTTTTTTGTCACAGTTGGTTAAGCTTATAAAGTGTTGTGTTTGTATAGGATTCTAAGTCATCTGTGGTCTACCTGCCTACCTTTCTTGGAAGGGAGGAAACCAGGAAGGAAATTTTCCTTGTCTTAGGAAGCTTGTAGAAAAGGGATAACATTGCCTTGTGGAATTTTACAGTCCTAAGAAAATATTTTTCATGTTCTACCGTTAAAGATACTCAAGCCGCCATAAGTAACCAGCAGTAAAGTAAATCACTGTTGACATAGGAAGTGTGAAGACTTACTTCAGATGTTCAGTTTCCTTAGGAAACAAGGAAGAAAAGGTATTAGGGGAGAAAAACTAAATGTTCTCAGGAATAAGGCCAATAATTTATCCTTTCAAGGAGTCTGTATGTATAGAATAATTTAGCCTCAGAATGTGTTAAAAGCTTTAAGAACAATGAACTCTATAAAACCTGAGTTACTTAAAGATGGAATTGCAAAGATTTTTGCCAAAGAGATAAATTAGATTTTCGGTATGATGTTTTGAGTTGTTACCTACCCAGGGAAAGTGTTCATGTGATGAAATGGCCAGGAAACCTACCCAAAAAGATGCTTTTGGGGGGATGAATAGTTGTGAGGTAATAAGAACAACTAAATTAAGTGTTTTTAAAGAGGTTTTATTTGTGGTAGGTTCTTATTAAGTTGGTTTTTTTTAAATTGAAAACTGATAATCTTTAAATTTGACGAAAAGTTAATCATTATTGCATTGGCTTCAAAGTCTTGTGAAGCCATTTTAGTACCTGAAGCACAATCATGACATTGAAATAGAGGACAGTATTTTTTGAAGCAGCAAAAAAATTTAATATAGTCTAGATTTAGACCTATTTTTAGTCTCTGTACTCTGATAGGAAACTTATTAATGGCAGGTTATTTCTATTAAACATAATTACTGTGTTTTATATCTCCCACTTCATATTTGCTTAAATGTAGCTGAATCAAGAACGTTTATCGTCAGCATACATACTTGTTGGTTGTTTAACACTTTCAACTATATTTAAACAGATGGCTTTATTGTAAACAATGTGCAAAGTAGACCCCTCCCCTGCCCTGGCCCCTTGGATTTCAGTAAGAACTAAAGTTAAACTCTCTAAGCTTTAGAACTCTCTAAGCTTTTAGAACTTTGAATTGCCAACGAGATTATGTTCAAGTGAACTTTATATTTTGCCATAAATAGAGAACAGTGTATCATTTAAGCTTTTGTTAAAGACTCAGATGGTCATTAAGAGCATCTGTTTCACTAGTGTGGTGCTAGAGTGTTCTGGAGATATGAGTTTTGTCCTAATAGGTGAACCCAGACAACTTTGTCGTCTTGAGTGTTTGTGTGCATGGCCTGCTTTTTATACTTTGTCTTCTCCTGTTACAAGTTGTTATACTTTGATTTTTTCTCCATATCCCTGCCTCCCCGACTGCCCCCCACCCCCCCCCTGCCCTTTAAAGATTGTTGTCCATTTTCAAACTCCCAGGAAACTGGACTCAGGTTACTGAGCTTATTAGGGTTTTGTTTGACTTAGAAGAGCATTTTGGGCCCTAAGAGAGTTTTCTGTATACGTCAAATGCATGAGCTTTCAGTGCTTTTATGTGACTTTTGACTTCTTTTTACTTGGGCTATCTGTTGTGTTCCATATATTTGGTTTGCTCTAAATAATTGCTGAACAAATTAAACTGGTGAAAGAAAGGAAGTATTGGTCTGTGGAGTTGGACTGCATATTTACTTCTCTCTCTGGATGTTTTCATATCTGGACTCAGGTTACTGAGCTTATTAGGGTTTTGTTTGACTTAGAAGAGCATTTTGGGCCCTAAGAGAGTTTTCTGTATACGTCAAATGCATGAGCTTTCAGTGCTTTTATGTGACTTTTGACTTCTTTTTACTTGGGCTATCTGTTGTGTTCCATATATTTGGTTTGCTCTAAATAATTGCTGAACAAATTAAACTGGTGAAAGAAAGGAAGTATTGGTCTGTGGAGTTGGACTGCATATTTACTTCTCTCTCTGGATGTTTTCATATTTATGTGTATTATCTCTGTTAACCTTAAGTTGATACATGAAGTTTATTTAAAATTGTGGTCATACTCTGACTTTTTCAACTAGTATCTGGATTCAGTAATGATGTCAGTTTGCTTTCTGAGGTAAAGTTTCTGGTGAGAAGTTTGACTTCTGTCACCTCTAAAATGGGTTTTGTAGAAAAGTATATTGGATTGAATTTTTTTTTTCAGTCTTATGAAGTTGAGTTATACTTTAGTTTTAAATAGTTTGTTTCAGAAACATTTAAAAATAGATACTTGGTCATGATCGTGTTTTCTGAAATGAAAACTTGATTTTGTTCTAATTTGAAGAATTGAATTCCACATAGAAATCACATTACTTTGTTACTTTCATGTTAATGATGTCTACTTCTTTGTTATTGAAATTCAGTGTTGTTTGAAAAAAATCATGAGGCCGGACTTATTCAGTTTAATTTTTGCTACCTTTTAATTTGAATTAAAAAGCATAATGTATTGAATACTATTTTTGAAATTACTGATGTAATATGTGTATATTTAGTGATCCTGCTTTTGTGGCTAAAGCCTTGGTGCTTTATTTCCATCAAAGCAATTTTGCTTTAATGGGTTATATTTTAGTGAGGTGGCTCTTTAAAGATAAGGCACTCCACTAGAATCGTTGAACCAAATTATCAGTGATGTTTAGTCAACGTTTTTGAATTAAGCTGCTTTGAGGGTAATTTTTCGTAAAATTACTTTCTTTTACAGAAGAATTAAACTTGCCCAGTAGTCACTAAACTTGTGGAATTTAGTGTTTATGATTTTACATGCAAACTGAAATTGCAGTTCTCTCTTGCTAAATTGATCTGTAACTGTCACGAAGCTTATTACATTATGGTGTTAATATCCAGCACAAAGCACTTAAATGAAATAAATAGCATGTTGTCTTTATCTTCAAAGGCATTATATTGTACTTCTAGCAAGTGCACCAACTGAAAAACAGCGCCTAGAATGGTGAGTATCAGATTAGACTTTACAAAACAAAAACAGTGCTTCAAAATGAATCTGATAGCCCCAGAACACAGTAGGAGACGGAAGTTCTTAAAACATCAAGTTTGATTTTGTTCATAAATGCAGCTTTATTACTTAAATGGAAGTTTTAATGGAAGTATAGAAATTTGGAGATCCATATACAACATTTTTTTTGTCTTATAGAGATCCATGTATTATTTCTTAACTGTATTTAAAGTGCTTTCTTTTAGTTTACTGATTTTTTGTCTGTAAATATTTCTGGGGATGTCTTTTGTAACCTTCCTAGTTTGAAATGTGACTAGATTTGCTTCTCCCTGTGGTTTTTATTTCATCATTTTTGAGCTAGAACATAAGGTTTTAATTTAATCTATGGGAACTGAGACAGTTGAACTGCCCTTGTGTATTTAAGTTATCTTCATATTATAGCTTTATACAAACTACTTGATTTTGTGCATTTTGTTTTATTTTTTAATTAAAAAATAATTTTCATTAATAACGAGTGACATTTGTTCAGGGTGGGCTTGGTGGAATCAAAAATCCGAATCCTGGTTGGAAGTTTGGAGAAGAATGAGTTTATTACACTGGCTCATGTGAATCCCCAGTCATTTCCAGCACCCAAAGAAAATCCTGACAAGTAAGCAGCAGTCCTCTAAAATCTGGATTCCCCATCTTTTCAGCTTTTGCTCGTGGAAGTTTTATAGGCAGTTTTTAATAACTTGAGTCACTATTTTGAGCACATCAGGGTCAGACCAGTGAGTCTGAATTCTTGACTTCAGCGATATACTTTCTCCCCTTTTTGTAGAGTGGTGTTTAGAATAGCTGCAAACATCAGTCTTTGCTTTTTGCTTTTTTTTTTTTTAACAAAGAGAAAATACTTTGGTTTGACCTTGCAAAAATTTGCTTTGTTGTAGATTCTGGCACATTAAAAACATAAGTTACTTAAAAGCTGCCTCACTTTATTTTAAAGATCTTTTATAGGTCAATTTCCAGTTTGATTGTTGCTGTTTTATTAAGTATATGAAATTCTGCTTTGCCTGTAACCACTTTATTTGGTGGGCAAGGGGAGTTTTAATAGCTTTTTTTTTTCCAAAGATAGAAAAATATTGATAAATAGATCACTTAAGTTGGTGGCGTAATAGACTAGCTGTTACTGTTTTTACAGATTAATTTCTTTTGCATTCATGTAAAAGAGTTGCCATTTGAGTTTTTCATCAATTTTCTGTTGATGCAATCTTAATCATTAAAAGACCTATCCATTCAATAGATGTATCATTAAATGTTCAAAAGTAGCTGAATCAACTATTGTTATTGCTGTGGTCAGACTTCATGCTACCTTTTCAGCTGAGTTTTAAAAGTTTAAGGAATTAATATATTAAGGTCTAGTTAAATTTTTATATCTAGACTAGTTTTCTTTCAGATTTTTCTAAATGTCATTAATTTATGTAACTTTCTTGATCATTGTAACATTTGTAACTTCCTTGATCATATGTAGCATTTCTTTCATCATTAAAAACACTGGCTATTAGTACATAGATAATGAAGAGGATATTTGTCTTAGGACTCCAGTTTTTTATAAAGCAGTAGAAATACAGAGGGCAGATGTAGAGGAGGAGTTTGAGTTTTAATGGAATTTGGTTTATAACTTAGTTTGCTTGTGTATTTGTATTCTGAGTTTTCCCATGTACATCAGATTGTGAAGCACATTGATAACTGTTTCCATGAAATCCTGATAAATTATTGTAATACTCTTGTAATCTCTTTATTTTACAGGGAAGAATTTCGCACAATGTGGGTGATTGGATTAGTGTTTAAAAAAACAGAAAACTCTGAAAATCTCAGTGTTGATCTCACCTATGATATTCAGTCTTTCACAGATACAGGTATATTTCTCCTTGGATAATCAAAACATGTACTTGCATATTTGAATCGTCTTCATTTATACCATAGTAGAATTTGTAATAACTTGGGAATTTGTAATTACTTGGGAATATTTTACAGTGATCATCAAAATAACCTTAATATTTTTGGATTAGGTATTAGTTTCAGTAATGTCTAATATGTTAAATAATTTTTTTCTTTTGTGGTATACCTAAAATTAAACAGTTGAATCACTTTAAGTTGCGTATGATTACTTTATGAAATTAGAAATAGCCTGGATATTTGATTCTCTTAAAAGACTTGAGTCTGTCTGATTGCCTTGATAGTCCTGAAGTGAAGTGAAGTCGCTCAGTCGTGTCCGACTCTTAGCGACCCCATGGACTGTAGCCTACCAGGCTCCTCAGTCCATGGGATTTTCCAGGCAAGAGTACTGGAGTGGGGTGCCATTTTCTTCTCCAGGGAATCTTCCCAACCCAGGGATCGAACCCGGGATTTTCCAGGCAAGAGTACTGGAGTGGGGTGCCATTTTCTTCTCCAGGGAATCTTCCCAACCCAGGGATCGAACCCGGGTCTCCCGCATTTTAGGCAGACGCTTTACCATCTGCGCTACCAGAGGAGTCATTAATAGTCCTGAACCTTAGAAAAGTTTGAAGCTAAACTTTGGTGAAATGAGGTTATTCATCCTGTGAATTATAGACTCACGTTTTAATTCATGAATGTGCTTAGTCGCTCTCTCGTGTCCGACTCTGCGGCCCCATGGACTGTAGCCCTCTAGGCTCTGCCATGAGGATTCTTTAGGCAGGAATACTGGAGTGGTTGCCATTTCCTTCTCCAGTTCATGAATAGGGAATACGACATGAGTTACGTTTTGGATTGACCTGAGATGCAACATAGTATGGTTTACCTAAAACCTTACTGCTAGAAGTAGTTGGCAGAAGCTAAGGCTCTACAGAAGTAACAAATCATGTAGAGATACTTGGACTACAAAATTTTTTGTGCATTATACCTCGTTGAACTGCTTATCACAGTTTGTACTCATGAGCCATCAAGATTTTATAGCATATTAAAGAAATATGGGGGAAAGAAATATTTGGTTGTCATGTATCTTGAAACATTTTAATGGAATACTTTGTGGGATTTTCTAACAAAACAAATGTAACATGTTGAAAACTAAAGTTCTTGCCCTTGTCTCCTTTAGCATTAAATCTTTTTAATCTCAGTTGAGAAATGAGATCTGACAGCTGTGAATTTACAGTTGCTCAAGTTAGAAATCTTGCAGTCTTTGAATTCTGTTTTCCCCATACTTGGTATTAATCTATTAAAAAAAAATCTTGTCCCTATTTTCAGAATACATTGAGATTCTTGCTACTCTTTGCTATTTCTACTGCTTTTAGCCAAGCCTCTTATCACTGGTCTTTTGGAGTACTGTCATTGTTGTAATTTTCTTATTCTGCCCTTCACCTGTTCTCAGGCAGCATCCAGATGATACTAAGCTAAATCATGTCTCACCTACTAAAAGCATACCCTTCTCACTCTGAATCAGTCCATATCCTTCCTGTGGTTTGCAAGCCTTTATGTGACCTAATCTTCCCATTATGACTCTGATGTCATTTCTTTGTAATTGTGTACATATATATATATATATATATATAATTTCTTTATGTATATAAAACTTGTAATAAGTTCAGAATCCTTTATCTCTGTGTCTTGAGGTCAGGAAAGTAATAAAGTAATAATATTTCCAGTGGTGAGCAACATTCTATAGTCAAAGACAGTAATATTTCTAAACAATATTTACATACAGTATAGGTACAAATAGTTGAGCTCAGAATTTGTCTTTGGGGATTTTACAATTACAGATAAAGGCTTACGGATCTTCTACTTTCCCTTCTCCCCATGGCCTTTTTGTCATTCCTCAGACATCCCAAGCATACTCAGGACCTTTTGTTCTTAGTGTTTGCTGTTCCTAGAAAGGATCCCACAAGGTATTCTGAGCTTATTTACCGACTTTCATGCAGTCTCCACTCACATGTAATCTTTCCCTGCTAAGCTTCCTGTTTTCTTCCCCTACTCACTTTTTTCCTCCATAGCACTTATCACTCATCTGATATGAAATATACATTGCATTTTATTCTGTTTGTTTCTCCACTAGAATGAAGTTTGAGGGTTTTTTTTTTGGTTTCTTATTTCCTGCTGTATTCCCCATGCCAAGAACATGTGATATTTTCCATTTGGATACCTTCTGACTTTTGATTTATTGCAGTTGTTACATACTTGGTCTAGAATTTTTAATTATATTGCTAGCATAAATAGAATCCCAGGGACGGGGGAGCCTGGTGAGCTGTCGTCTCTGGGGTCACACAGAGTCAGACAAGACTAAAGCGACTTAGCAGCAGCAGCAGCAGNTCCCCATGCCAAGAACCTGTGATATTTTCCATTTGGATACCTTCTGACTTTTGATTTATTGCAGTTGTTACATACTTGGTCTAGAATTTTTAATTATATTGCTAGCATAAATAGAATCCCAGGGACGGGGGAGCCTGGTGAGCTGTCGTCTCTGGGGTCACACAGAGTCAGACAAGACTAAAGCGACGCAGCAGCAGCAGCAGCATAAATAAGTATGAATTTAAGAAACCCCTTTTCTCCAATTCTGTCACTCCTTGAGGAGTTAACTCTTTTATTACTCTAAGAGTTATTACACTGGAAGAATTAATATATTCTGTTTTTATTCATTATGTATACCTTGTGGTAAAAGACGAGTTTGCTCAGGCAACGAATTATGTCAGATCAGAGATGACATTTTGACCAGATAATTTTACTGATAGGCAGTATTAACTAAGAATGGATTCCTACTTTAGAATAGCTTCTCATGAATGAGTTTAACTGCCTTTATTAGCATGTTTCTTTTGCTTGTAACAATTTCCTAATTTGTATAGTTTATAGGCAAGCAATAAACAGCAAGATGTTTGAGGTGGACATGAAAATTGCTGCAATGCATGTAAAAAGAAAGCAACTCCATCAACTACTACCTAGTCATGTGCTTCAGAAAAAGAAAAAGGTAAATTTAGAAAGTACTTAAAAGGCATTACTAATCAATGTTTTATGTATCCAGCCTATCAGTATTTCAGAATTTAGGCTCAGTCGATAAGTTGTATTTGAAAAACAAATCACAGCATTTTTTAAAATCTCTTATATGGGGAAATTCCATTATGTGAAACTTTGCTCCTAATCAGTTTCTTGCACACACTTCCTTCAGACTTCAGACTAGTTGAAGTACCTCACAGCATTACTTTACATATATATTTGTGTTCTCTTTTCAGAAATCTCTTCTTCTTATCAATTTAACATCACACATTAGTATGTACTTTCCTTTGAAAAGTAAAGTTAAATTACATAATATGTAGATCAAGTAAATTATATGACTTTTTAAATGAAAATGATTTTATTTTGTAAGAATTAGAAGTTATAAGTTGACTGGCAGTGGTAACCAGATGTAATGTTTTGTAGTGTGTTCTTCTGTTGTTGATGCTTCCTGTTGGATAAATTTTGTTAGCCACATTTTTCTTATTTGGATTTATTATAGTGTACTTATTAAAATTTTAGTGCAGAAATAACATTTTTCTTCAAGTGGTTTCCAAAGTGTCTTATTTTTAAAATGAAATACAGCAGTGAAAATACGTGAGCTCGAGGTACATATTTTGGGTTAAAAGTACAGATAGTTAAAAGTACAGATATTCATAGGTTTGTAATATATTTTATAAGATAGAATGCAAAATAAAAGTATGTATTAGAGGATAAGGACTGTTGCATTCTGGATGATGGTTTATTATCTGGGCTTGGGATTGGGAAGAAAGGGAAGAAGTTAACACACAGTTCAAGTTCAGGCTCCACTGCCTCCTAGCTGTGAGACTTGGGGCAAATCTATTATAAATATCATGTTCCTGATTTGCCTTAGAATTGTGGTAATTTTACCTACCTTATTATGTATTTTGTGAGGATAAAATATACCTAAACCTGTAAAATTAGTGCCCGGCACATACTGAATCCTCAGATTTGTTCCTGTTACCACCACCATCATTATTATTCATAACATAGAGGTACTATTTTTTTAGGTATAAAATGGATAAAAGTATATTTAATTTTTAAAAATAGCATTACATTAAAGCCTTCATACACGCTTATTTGTTATTCACTTCTCATGAATTATCAAATTAATCTAGAAAGTGACAAAATATATTTCCTATTTTAAAATAAAAGTTTGTCTTCTGATTGTACCTTGGTGTCACATTATTAATGGGTTTAAGCAACTATACTTGCATGTGTGTTTACTGCATGCAAAAATAGATAACCATTTTATGTGTTTTTAGAAGTGAATGTGCATAATTAGATTATGTTCTTCTATGCTTAGCCATTTTAGTGAAATAGAAATATTTATAAAGGAAATAATTAGGTTTTCCTGAACCTTTAATTCAGATTAAAAACTGAATTAAAACCTTTATTTCAGATTAAAGACTTCTAAAACTCCTGTTTATATGTATATTTGCAACAACTAAATTGTAATTAAAGTAAATTAATTTATTCTGTTACTTAAGGTAGTATCTAGATAAAATCTTCTCGATTATAAAATGTATCTTTAGTGATCAGACATTTATTTAGTCCAAAAATTGTATCAAATAGAGTTTAACCATAATCTCACTGCCGATTTCACCTGTCTCAACATTTTAGTGTATATCTCTTCAGACTGTTAGTGCATGTATGTAACCCCAGATCATGTGGTATTTTTTAAGAGGTTTTTAACGATACCTGCTCTTTTGTGACCTGCTTTTTTGGGGTGCTTTCAACTTTGTGACCATTTAGCCAGATTATATTACAAATACTAAGTGTCTGGTTGGTATTTCTTTGTATGGCTATAGTATGATTAAATCTCGTCTTGCCCATTTGGTCAGTATTGATTTATATACACAAGTAGTATCTCTGAGGCATTCACTCAAAGATTAGGTTATCTTGTCATTTGGGAATTGGAGTGGGTATACATGTGTTGTACACATACACAGGCATGCACATACATATGGGGTATGAGGTTTTTTTTAATAATGCAAATTACTTCCATTAAAATGTTTCTGTAGGTGAGTGAACACAAACTAAAAGTGTTCTGAAAAAAATGAAGAAATCATTTTGATGTTATAATAGTGCTGATTGCAGAAACAGAAACTTTAAGTTAATTTAAAATCAACTTTTTTCCCACCCCCTACCCCCCGAGGACCTGTAGTTAAATTGAGGACCCCAAGAAGTCAGAAACTATGTGTCCCAAATCTGCTTTTTATATTTTGGCATGACACTTCTGGTTATCCTAACCTTATTGATTTGTGCTTTTCAGTAGAAGTCATTATCTGTTAAGTAAAAGATGTTCATGTTTCAGAGATCTGGATAACTAAAGGTATAATTGACTAAATACTGTACTAATTGATTGCAGCATTCAACAGAAGGCGTCAAGTTGACACCTCTGAATGACAGCAGCCTCGACTTGTCTATGGACAGTGACAACAGCATGTCTGTGCCTTCACCTACTAGTGCTATGAAGACCAGTCCGTTGAACAGTTCTGGCAGCTCTCAGGGGTAAGGACAAAGGGAAAGGAAGTGGAGTGGCTGTTTGAATAACCAGTTTCTTAAGCTGAAATACCTATTGCCTGTGGTGAACTACATGGTGTGCTAAGGAGAACCAGAAAGAGGGACATAATTACATTTCTGTCCTGGAGATGCTTATCACCTATGTAGCGGGTGGTAAATATCTGAAAATACTGGTGATCTTCCAGAGAAGATTTATGTGGACTTTTTTTAGTGGAAATTTCTTTTGAAGAATTGTCTCTTTAAGAGCATGGAAAGCAGCTTCCCTGAGAGCTCACTTGGTAAAGAATCCCCCTGCAATGCAGGAGACCCCGGTTAAATTCCTGGATCGGGAAGATCCCCTTGGAGAAGGGAACGGCTGCCCACTCCGGTATCTTTGGGCTTCCCTCTTGGCTCAGCTGGTAAAGAATCTGCCTTCAACACGGGAGACCTGGCTTCGATCCCTGGGTTGGGAAGATCCCCTTGGAGAAGGGAACGTCTGCCCACTCCAGAATTCCAGGGACTGTATAGTCCACAGGGTTGCAAAGAGTCAGACACGACTGAGCAACTTCTACAAAGCAGCTAAATATTTTTATCTTGAAGAAAAAAGATGGCTGTGGTGGCAAAAATTAGAACGAAAAAGCCATATTTATGTTTTAACTTCTGTAAATCTTCATAGTGTATCATTGCAGATTTGTTTTGAATGGATATACTACTGTATTTTCAAAGGGAGCTGTTTGTAGATTTTGGGGACGCTGCTGGTATTTTAAATTGTGATGGTTACATTGATCCCTTTTTTTAGTGAGTTGGTACTTAAACCAGGAACACTTTTCTAAATGCATGTTATATATATTTTTTGAAAAGAGCAGGTTTAAAAATTGAGTTGTTAAACAATAGCCAGCGGCAAGGGTGCAGGTTGGGATGAGTCTTTGGATTCGCAGGGAACAGAAATGCCAGGGTGCAGTAGATGATGGGGATTTAGTTTCCTTCTCTTTGGCTTTGAATATGTGATGTATTTTTAGGCCAGTCATACATAATCTGAAGTCTTTGGGCATCAACCTGGTCCTTAAATCTTGCAGTTTTAAAGCAATTCTGCATTTGTACAGCATTAACTTACAGATTCGTATTTTTAGTGGTTTCATCTGTTTTTTTGTTTTGTTTTGTTTTTTGAGTGAAGAAGCAGAAATTTTAATAAGAATTTTGGAAGTTGTATAAAAACCTTCGTGTACTTTGAGTTTTTTCACGTGTATGTAAAATAGATCTTTGCTCAACTATTTACTATATACTATCCTTTGCTATTTTATTTGCTATTTTATTTCAGGTTTTCTCTTGCATCTGTGGTGGTTCTCTTTTTTTCTTTTCTGTTTAATCATTAGATGCTTGTGCCTTTTCAGGGCTCTCTTTTAGTCCTTTATGCCTTCCCTGTATTCGCTTTGAGGGTGTGGCATCACCCACTCCCTTGACCTCATGTCTTCCCATGTACCGGTGAGCTCAGAACTTTAATAAGCTGACTGCTCTCGCTGCTTGTGCGTGTCTTGTAAGCATTAGAAATCCAAGTCCTCTAGTTTTGCCCACCTTGATATGGTGTTCAGCAGTTGGAGAGTGTAAGTTATTGTGGAGGGAGAGCGAATAACCACAGGAGACACAGGATTTATTTGAGAGAGAAAAATTAGAGATAGGAGAGTGAAGAGGGGGTGATTTGAGTTTCCTGAGACAAAGGGTGAGTGGGATCCGGAACACTGAAGGAGAAATTGGGTTTTGAGATCATTTGTTGTTTTATCTGGGCCACTGGATGCATCGCCTTTTAGGATTTCATGAACCCTTAGGTTTTGCACATCAAATCTTATTTCTCAGACCATTTTCTTGTCTTACAGCTTTTGATGGTATTTTTTTATACCCCAAATCATTTAAATCAGTTACCCTAAATCAAACAAGAACAGATCTTTTTTTTAGCTGTTCTAATATGGTAGTCATTGGCTATATGTGCCAGTTTAATTAATGTTAAATGAAATCAAACATTCTATTTCCCATTAGCTGTATTTCACTTGCAGAGTAGCTACCTGTTTATAGTGGTTACCATACTGGTTAGGGTAGCTATAGATCATGGTTAGAAAAATTCTGTGGAGCAGCACTGTTTTAAAATGTTTCTGTGCTTGTGATTGTTGATTATATTTTGTCAAAGTTAGTTACTGATGTATACATATGTATGAGAAATAAACGAAAGAATCAATCATTTACTTTAAAAATAACTTCACATATTAGATTTCGTTACTGAGTTTTATTTATCTCTGTTTGCTCTTTTTCACTTTTTAATTTTTGTTCCCCATTTTTAGCAGAAACAGTCCTGCTCCAGCTGTAACAGCAGCATCTGTGACCAACATACAGGCTACTGAAGTTTCTGTGCCACAAGTAAATTCCAGTGAAAGCTCAGGGGGTAAGGAGATGCCAGATAAGGAAATACTTACATTATATTTGGTTTTAGCCTTCATTTTGAAAAATGGCTTTGTTTGTTATGTAGTTTGAATTTAGTTTTTTTAATACCATATTTTTTTATTTCCCTGTAGACTTAAAAAACTTGTAACTTGGTGTTCTGTGATTTAGCGCTTATGTATTTATATACTTACTACTTAGGTACATCGAGTGAAAGCATTCCTCAAACTGCCACACAACCAGCCATTTCATCACCACCAAAGCCTACGGTCTCCAGAGTTGTTTCCTCAACACGTCTGGTAAACCCACCACCGAGACCTTCAGGAAATGCAGCAGCAAAGATACCTAATCCTATAGTAGGAGTCAAGAGGACATCCTCACCTCATAAAGAAGAGAGCCCCAAGAAAACCAAAACAGAAGAGGTATCTATATTTAGTCAGTCTTGAGAATAACCACCTTGCCTGTTTTGATACCCAGTGGAAGAAAACCTTGTGAGCCCAAATTGAGAAGCAGCAAGGAGGAAAGCTTTTAGGTTATTTTAGATAGTGCTTCAGTGCTGTAGTTTGCTCTTTTCCCCTTGGCCACTCTTCAGTAGCTCACTCTCTCATAAAGCTGTGTTTCTCGTTTCAGTTTCTGTGGCACGTCTAGGCTGTAACACGCCTTAGCATGGGTCT
This sequence comes from Oreotragus oreotragus, assembly GCA_006410675.1. Taxonomy (NCBI): domain Eukaryota; kingdom Metazoa; phylum Chordata; class Mammalia; order Artiodactyla; family Bovidae; genus Oreotragus; species Oreotragus oreotragus. The sequence continues at coordinate 727,736 of SJYX01020185.1, forward strand.
GCGTGTCATCTTCACGTGTTCTCAGAGCTGTGTCTTTCACATGTGCCAGTTCTTCAGTAGCCCCTTTGCAGACAGTTTTCTGCTTCTTGTCTCTGTATTCCAGGTGGAGTTTTGGAGCTTCTGCATTGTACTTGGTATCAAAGGGTCACTGAGAGGTTCTCAGGGAATTCTTACTGAATGCCTGGCCATAAGTTGCCATGTCAGATTAGTTTTGGTACCTTGAATGATTGTGATTATATCCTCCAGCCCTTCAGGAAATTTTCTAATAGTACTTCGACTTTTCACAGTGATTGGTTTACCTCATCAAAGTCTCAGTTTTAGGAAAACTGTTAGAAGTGTACATTGATTTTGGTGTTTATCTTAAAATAGAAATAGCCTTGAAACACACTTTCATTGTTCCCTGGAATCACTCTTAACTGTGTTTTCCTGTTAATGAGGCATTCACCACTGTCCCAGAGATGACAGCCCAAGACAACAATTTTGTTAAGATTTTTGGCTGATAACTTGTTATTTATGAACCTTCTCGTTACGTGAAAGTTTCTTTAGAATGGTGGCAAGAAAGGAGGGCTCCTATATAGTGATTTGATTTTTAACGGTGAAAGATTATTGTCTCTAAAAGTGTTATTCCAAGCTTAATCTGAATCCTTTCGGTTTAGATTTTTTGGAAACAGTCACTGTTAACTAAATATGAATAATTTAATGAATTTTGTCACTGTGACAATGCTAAATGAGAATGAAAAATGGGTATAGTATATCATGTTTTGTACCATGTATTCTGAAACACATCTATCTCTGTAATTATCTCAAGACAAGTTGATTTTCAGCCTCACTTTTTCAGATTTTGTTGTTTTGATTTTGCTTTTTAAAATACAGATTTTAGGGCTTCCTCCAAATACACTGAATCAGACTCTCCAAAAATTAGACCTACTAATGTTTTTATTAAAGACCCCAGTTCTACATGATACTGTTGTGCAGCAACCTAAGAATGTAGTTTTGATGTAATACCGCTTTGTGTCTAGCGATGCTTGTTTGGAGTTGTCAGAGCATTTCACAGTTCATGTTTCTTTTTGCCTGTAAGGTGTACGTAGGCATGACTCTGGATACCTGTCATTCTGTTGCTTCATGTTAATGGCCTGGTTCCTTTCCCTGTGAGAGTTCCAAAATACGTATCAGCACAGTACTTAAAATTTCATTTGTGCTTACCTTGGTAGGACGTACTCTTGTTTCATGTCTAGTTCAGAGAGGCAATAGGAATATAGAATTTTTTAACTTCATACAGAAAAATTTAAATATACATAAGAGATCATTTAATTTTTAAATAAAAATTCAAATATATACAAGAATACCCATCATGCAATTTCAGGTGTAGTGAATTCAGCCAGTCCCTGTACCCTTAATTCTTTTTGCTTTCCATTTCCCTTGTACTTGGATTATTTAGATGCAGAATTCAGGCTTCAGTCACATTATTTCATTAGTATTTTTAAAATCATGTATCTAAAAAGTAATAATTACAGGAAAGAAAATATAAGGAAAAAAAGCCCACCTTAAAAAAAATGAGCAATCAGATATCTAGTGAGTACTCAAATGCCCATGGTTGTGTCTTTGATTTTTTTAATAGTTTTTGTTTATTCAACGCTGTAAGATTAAGTATCTTTAAAAATACAGGTTCATTGCTGCCCTCTCTCCCTTATAATTTTTTGTTCTATGTATTTTCTCAGTTTGCATCTTACGAGGACAGCTTTGTGGAGTTGACTAACAGAGGTAGAATTTTAAGATAATGAATGGATCTTAGAATTTTAGGTTTTCTCATAGACTAATTCCTTTCCCAGAAGAGGAACTTGAGCTTCAATAACTTTCCTATTTATTAAACTAATGAAAGTCAGAGTAAGGATTAGAACTCAGGCCTAAACGTCATGGTGCTAAAGGTGAAAAAGTCTGTTACAGATGCTTTGATTTTGAAGGTCTCCTACTAGGTGCTTCATTATTTGTTAATGAGTACTTAGTAGTAAAGGTTTGAGTAAACCAGAAACAAACACTGGCCTACTCAGTAATGTACTAACGTGTACAGATATTTTGGGTATCGTCAGGTAGTTTAGTTTTGTTTTTTGCTTAATTTTTATCATACGCTAAATCTTTTTGGTAGAAATGTAAAATAAATATAGAAAAAGTTTGCCTTATCACGTGAATTCTATGGCTAAATGCTGCTCTGTATGTGTGTAGATATGTGTGTAGATATGTATATATATAATTTTTAAGTTATGGAAAATTTCAAACACGTACGAAATTTTAATAAGTTATGTTTACGTCACTTAAGCTTTAACAGTTTACAACTCAGGGCCAATCTTGTTTCATCTACAGATCTACTCTCTTTCCCATTGTTATGAAGCAAATCCCAAGCATGTTGTTTCAATCATAAATATTTGTGTGATTTTATATTGGTAAATACTGATAACGTGTGTGTATATGTATGTACACATATATATGTATACACCTAGCTTATATTTACTGGTAGTATTAACTCAATAGTGTCACATAGCCAGTCAGTATTGAAATTTGCCCAGTTGTGACTTAAGTTACTATTTTTTAAGTTTATATGTTTGCAGTATACAAATAAAAGTCCTTAAGGGAATTGGTTGATACTGGTGTTAAATCTTTTCTACTCTGTAAGTTAGCTGTGTTTCTTATGTCTTGTTTTAAAGCCACATTTACAAGTAAGTTTTAGTTCTGCCTAGTAAGGAGAGCAGAGAAGTTAGTGTCAAAATTGTTTTTCTTAGAAAAGTGATGTTTATTCCAAGTCACTCACTACAGGAATGAGAAAGTACAGCCATTTTTGGTTTCTCATTTCTCCTCTTTACCAAAAATAAGTTGTTTGTTTTAAATAGAATTATAATAAATTAGGGAGGAAAAAAAGACCTGAGGAGAACATTTTTCAGGCTTCCTCCAGGATGTTAAACAAACGCTAAGCCAAGGCGATTCTGTGGTTAAATTAAGTTTGGGAAAATTAAAAAGAGACAGTCTTTCTAGAGCTTCTCAGAACCTTTTATGTACTAATATATATGAATCTCCCAAAAAGGAGGTGATAGTATTCCAAGTTCCTGTGTTTGATCAGTGAGCTCTGTTTTTCTCTTCCTTACAAAAGAAGTATTCTGTGAACTCCATAGTTGGGGGAATATACTTCTGTCGGTGACTGATAGACAATGACAGTGTTCCTCGTGTTCTTTTTAAAGCCGAATTTGTTAACATGAAAAAAAAATTTAAGCAAACCAGCAATCTATTTTAAGGACATACTTGATCTTACAGGTTAATTATTTTATACTTTAAAAATTTTTATAAATTATTGGCAAAAAGCAATCTAAATTTTCATTTTAGAGAATAAAGCTTTTTTTTTTTAAAAACAGGATGAAACAAGTGAAGATGCTAACTGTCTTGCTTTGAGTGGACATGATAAAACAGAAACAAAGGTATACTAATTTAGCCTCAGAATTCATATCCAGTTACGAGTACAGAAGATGTGGTGGAAACGTCTTTAGAGCACTGCACTGCATTTTGTTCTACAGGCTTTAGGTTGTTTTCAATATTGTGTTTAGAGATGTGTTTGTTCCTTTTTAATAGTCATTTACGGCATTGAATTTGAATTCCTCAAGTATATGAAGTCCTCCTAGAGGTGGGGGTATCTGGTGGGCACTAAATGGAATAGAATAGTGAGATGTTCCTGCCTGTAATGGAATTTGTATTTAGGTAGAGAAGATGAGAGATAGATGTGGTTGATTACGTTAAAATGAAACCAGTTGATGGTGATGAGAGGCAAGACTGCAGAAATAATAAAGACATCATAGAAGGGAGAACAGAATATTTGGAGTGATCCTTGAAGGATTCATAGGGTTTGGGGTAGTATAAGATGAGAAGGTCATCTCACTCTTGAGGAGAGAGTGTGGTATATTTACAGAGCCAGGTTTTGGCACACAGCTCTGGCTAGAACCTGGGGTGCAGGGGGCTTGAATCAAGGTAGACGGGATGGGAAAGATTGATGTAGCCAAGTATTAGATTTTTGAATATAATTTTTTTCAGAAATTGAAGCGTACTGAAGGCTTTTAACTTTTTTTTCCTTGTTGTAGAAAAATTGCAAATCTGCCTCCTTAACCGCAAATTATCCAGATCGATAGGTTAGCAAATATTATTTTGGTGTCTATAGGTTTTGTTTGTGCCTACATATACCAGTGCCTTCTGCTTTCAAATCTTTACTCACTCTGTAAAGCAAGAAAAATAGTTATGCCATTGCATCATCTGCAGATATTACTTATAGCTGCATTGAATGCTATTTTAAGGCTGTTAAACCTTATTTTATTCAACTGGTTGCCTATTAGTAATTATTTCTGTTAAAAAAGGGAAATTGCCCTTTCCTACAGTGTTGACTGTAGCTAAATACCTGCCATCCATTTATGTTTATTTTATTAGGATAAATTAATGAAAGAGCAATTATTAGGACAAACAGGTGTTTTTAAAAGTTAATATGTATTGCTAAGGTATGCTTCAGAGAGAGACTGCACTCCTCCATTTCTACTACAGTATTTACCGTTTTCAGTGTCATAGGAGAAATCTGATATTTTGTAGTTTTATTGTATATATTTTATAGAAATTCACATTTTTGTATGTTTATTTTCACATACATGTGCGTGTCTGTTATTTTTTTGTGCACTGCTTTGAAAAAGGCTAGGGCAGCGGAATGACACAGTTCACCCTGCATTTTCTGATGATTTTCAGAGTAGAATCAGTGCATTGGTTATCAGAAGGGGAATAGAAACCAAAAGGAAGGAGGACTGTTTTAGAGACATTTTCTTCTTTTAATTAAAGGCCTTAGAACAGTTCTTGTGCTTCTGGGTAATTTAATTTAATAATATGGAATTGGTTTTATTTTTTTCACATAGCTTAAGCTGAGCTTGGGTTTATACTCTGTTAATTATTGTCCGGGCAACATTTCATAATATGCGTATATGTGTCTTTAATTAGTGCTTGTTTAAAATGTCCAAGTTGAAGTTGGTTGGAAAGTCATGAGATATTTTGACCGTGCCTTATAAAGTTTAAGTAGGCAAATAGAAATTCATGTGGATCTGAAATGGTTAAATAACCTACAAGGTTTGGTTTTTTCTTTTGATGATTAACCATTTGATGTGATAGATGGTTTTGTAATGTAGTCACATCTTTCTCTTGATCCCTCCTGTCTTCCAATTTGTCTTTTTTATTAACCACCAAACCCAGTTATGTTTTTTTTATCATTTTTTTAAGTCTCTTTCCTCCCCCGTCCTCTTTGTCTCACAGGAACAACTTGATACAGAGACAAGTACAACTCAATCAGAAACCATTCAGACAGCGACTTCTCTGTTGGCCTCTCAGGTACTAAGTGCAAAAAGCAAGGGGATTTTATAAATGTTGTTAAGATTAGTGTTGCATAATTAATTAAAGTGAGTACATCAGAAGTTTATTTAAATTATCTTTTTGATAGTAAGTGCTCACCTACAAATATATTTGTAGTATTTAGAGGTGGAGCACTGGTTGTGATGAAACCATTCTTTTTGCACAGTCAGGATGCTGACTCGTCCCCTCTTTATATTTGACACTGCAGATCGTTTAAGTCCTCGCTGCACAATACGCAGTCTTCACCTGGAGGTTTTGTTATAAGTCAGAGAGTGAGCTTGAAATTACAACTTAGAATCCTTCTTCATGGATTGCTTTTAAAATTTTTTATTTTCAAAATGTGTTTCTGCTTCACTTTTCACCTCTGCTTTTCAGTTATTTATTTAGTGTAATCCATAGTTCTTTAAAGCTATTTTTTCATTTGTCCTAGAAATTCTACTGTGACAGTCCCTTGCGTACGGTAGACACTTGGACTCTTTTCATTAATTTGTGGACCTTTGTTTTGTTTGTGAAATAATTGTTTTCTTCTCGAATCCTTTCAAATTGAATATACTCCAAAGTCTAGGTCAGGCTCTGACATCAAGTAAATACTTCCTTTAAGTAGACATTGAACTGGTTAACCTCCACAAGGCTGCTGCCCAGTGGCGCTGCGGGACTGGCGAGACAGTGGCGCTGTGCTGCTTTGTGGCTCAGTTATTTTAACATGATAATTTTAAGATGAGTTTTTGCTGGCTGTTAACCTCCATAGTTCCTCTTGATATAAATGCTATGATTACTTTCTGAAATGTTTTATTTTCATAACCTTTAGCTAATAAAAATTTTGTGGGGTGGGGTGGAGTAATTCCAACAACATTAGGAAGTGTTGTACTTGATACTGATACACGGACAAACTTATTTATCAAAATTCAGTTCTGTGATTGTGACTGCATTCCCTTTGGTTAGCCGCATTAATCTCTAGGGAACTAGTTTCATAGTTTGTTTTGTTGACTTCATCCCTCTAGTGATTTATACCCTTGGGTGTTTGCCTTTTAGATATTTTTATAAGGAATTAGAATTTTCTTTCTAATGAAAAGTTCCTAGAAACATTGAGAGAAAAATCACCAAGTTATATATATAATATAAAAAGTTATGTTGATTAAAAAAAATTTTTTTAATCCCTTTATTTGGTGATAGAAGGGAGATATTAACATTGTGACTATGTCTAACAATGAATCTTTGAGATAAACTTGAAATATTTACAGATGAAATGATAGGATCTCTGGGATTTGCTTCAGAATAATCTGGGAGTAAAGGTGGGAGAACAGTGGATTGGCTTTGATGAAGTCGGTAATGAATACACAGGCATTCATTATATAAGGCTCTACTTCTGTGTATGTTTGGAATTTTCCATAATTAAACAATTAAAAATGCCATCTTGGTTTTTTTGTTGTTGTTAAAAAAGGCTTTGTGAGTAATTGTTTTTAACATAATAAAGCCGCCCTAAATTTTGAATAAATCAAATTGTTGCTCAGTTGTGTAGATTTAAATTTTAATTGATGGAGTCAGAAAATAACGCATTCACTGTTAACTGCTGCTGCTGCTCCTGCGTGTAAAGTGAACTTTAAGTATCCCCCACACGGTGGTGCTCCAGTGCCAGTTAGTATTATGACTGTTGGCGCTCTAACTGAACATGAACTTAGTAAGTGTATGATAGGTTATTGTTTGGAGGACTGTGTTTATTAGAGCTGTTTTTGAACTTACTTAGTTTTTGTATATTGCTTAAAATGTTACCAAAACATTGCTCCATATTTGAAAATTTCTGCAAGTGTTAAAACAATTCTGTAGTAATAGTCATGTTTTTTTGTGCTCCATTTTAACAACATTTTAGAGTGTTTTTAAGATTTTAATTCTTATGAGAAGGCCCTCTCCATTTCTTAGGAAGTAAAGCAGTGAAAAATCAATCTCATTGATAAGTTACAGTACTTTGAACAATGTTGTGTTCTTTGCTTTTATTCTCAGAAAACATCCAGTACAGACCTTTCTGATATCCCTGCTCTCCCTGCAAACCCTATTCCTGTTATCAAGAATTCAATAAAACTGAGATTGAATCGGTAAAAACAACCTCAGGGGTCCAGAAACAATGTCTGCCAACTCAACCTGTTGTCTTCAAATGCTAAACAAGGAGAACGGAGGATGCAAGACTAGACACGACTGAAAGTGGATTGAGGGTTTTTTTGTGACCTCCCTTACTGGGCTAATCAGCACTTGATCGGAAGTCCAGGTTAGTATGTGAAGCCAGGAGTACTATTATTATTGTGTTAGCAACAGTTGCATTAACTATTTCAAAAAATTACTGCCTTTTAAAAAAAAACCTCAAGCTATATTTGTATTCATAATTGACATCTGGACTGGGTTTATGTTTGCTGCATTGTTTGGAAAATTTGCAATACAAACTGGCATAAGAATTCTTTATTCTGATGATGCACTTTTATGTATTTTTTATTATTATTATTAGAAAGTAGAAATAATTTTAGATTTTCAGCTTGATGGATTTTCATTTTTCCTGAAGAATTTCCTTTACCATTAGTCTTCAGATCGGATGCCGTTGCGCAGTGATGTACTGTTATGCTTCAGAGAAAGGATAAGAGTACATCTAGGTCAGTTCCTCTGAGGTAGCTGTAACCTTTAAAAATGAAATGTCAACACTAGGGTATATATTTGACATTGAAAGAATAATTAGGAAATACTTCGTTTTGATGGGGTCATGATTAAGAAATGATATTGGTTTTTATTTATAGAATTGTTTAGAGTGCATACAAATCAGCGATCAGCCAGCGAATATTTTTCTTTGAGCTTGTTAAAGCTCCATATTCTTTTGCCTTCAATCTGTTGTCTTTGAAACCAAGCTTTTTGCTCTCTCCCTCTTCTTCCCTCCCCCCACCCCTTTTGCTTGTATGTGTAAGGTAGGACTTCTTTCATAAAAAAACAAAATGCCAGTATTTTCTTAAGCCATGATGTATAACCAGTGACTCTGTGGCTGTATGGCACAGAACACTAAATTTTGGTCCCATGGCTGAAACTTTAGGGTGACTAAAAATAATGCCTGTGAAACATGACATCTGTCTTGGATGGCCGTTTGATCTCTAAATATGAGGAATTTTGTACACTCCACAGAACTCCTGTCTATAGCAGAGTTGATTTTCAATATTAAACGTGGGCAAAAATGCATTTTCTCCAAGAATTTTAAACTAATTTTTATTTTTAAATGGTTGACCAAAACTTGTCAGTAAATTTTACATGTAGAAACATTTAAAAATCATTTCTAGCAAGCACTTGACATCTAGTCAGCTCTCTACTCCTTTTTCCATTTTGTTTTATCCTATCAGTAAATAATTCCTCATAATTAAGCAGCAGAGCATTCATCTTTACAAATATATGAGGGAAGCCAGATGTTGATAAACTTATTCTTTCTTAATCTGGACAAAGTAAACCTAACATTTTTCTGGTGAGCATGTTTTATGAATCCTCCATTGTGCTCCATTTTATCACATGTGCATTTTTCATGCTAAACTGCAATTACTTAAACTCTTCCCTGTTCCCTCTAAATTAATTTTCCAAAGTTGGAGTCTAGTCTTTTCCCCCTTAGGCTATGCATTAACTGAGGCTTTCTTTTCACCATACTTTGTAATGTCTAGTATACAGTATTTCTACTTCCCACATCTTTGCTCGGCACAGTCACCTTGCCCTTCCTCCCACCACCTAAGAAGATAAGATGAACAGACTAACAGGTGAAGTCTACAAGGTGTCTGTGTGTTTTGTGTAGCTTCAGAGTTAGATCGAAATTGCCAGGCACAGACTTAGTCTTGTCATTTTGTTTACACATTGGGGAAAAAGAATTCAGTTTATTAAACGTTTCATGTAACTGCACCCAAGTTTTGCCAAGCTGGGAACTTGGACCTTTTCTGTGTAGTGACTTTTTAATTCTAGTTTTCATAACCTGGAGATCAGACTGTTGCTTTCGCATGATGTACGTAGTGTCTCATGACTGGAGTTTGCTTTGTTTTATAGTATCTGTACTCCTTGTATTTTTCAAGAGCTATTTTGTAAACAGATGATGTATTTCTCCATTGAAAACACAAAAAAAAAAAAAAAACAGCACAATCCCACAGTTGGCTGGTTTCTTTTGACTGACTATTTTTTTGTTTTTTCAGTGATACCATTATTGCTACTTGTAAGTTATAGTATAGCTCTGAGTGAAGATTTGCTGAAGAATTTACTTTTGTTACTTTTAGGAAAGCTCTATATCTGACTAATTTTTGCCATTAGTAGCAGCCTAATAATAATTGATACCTCACATAATCAGGTATTTGTTTTTCATATAATTGATCATTAGGGAGGAAAACATGAATATAGTACTTGATAATTAATTTTCAGCTGACCCATCCTCCAAAATACTTGCTCTGTTTGTATAGACACCGTCTCTTTTCTTTGTATTTATTCCATGTAGACAGCAGTGTACGGACTGCTGCTGTGCTTCCTTTCAAAGCTGGTGGTTTTCAAAGCAGTTGGTGCTTTATCTGTAATGTCAGCAGGTGGCACTGTTGTTTTTCAGTGAGTTTAGGATCCTGCGTTTCTCATTTTATTAAACGCAGATCAGATTCTACTTTTCTTAAATCTTTAAATGGTCAACAAGGCATACATAACTTACGGATTAGGAATGAACTTTGTGTGCATGTGATGGTCAGCTTTTGGGTGTGGTTATCTTAGATACTTTGAGTGGAGGGATTGACATCCTTATGTTAAATTATTTCAAGGGATGTGCAGTTGTGAATATTTTCATCCCTGAAACTCCAGATTCTAATACCTTTATTATATGTCAAAATAATATATGATTGCAGTGTGGAATAACCTTTTATTAAGGAACATTTAACTTTTGGGACTATTCAGTAAAAGAGAAACTTGTTAAAAACTACCCTTGACTCCATTGTTAACACCTACAGAGTAGAGCTTACCACACCTACTGTGATAAGACGCGCAACCTTGGGAGTTTTGTCACCACATAGCCTTTTGACATTTCATGCATCTTGCTGAATTAGTAAAATGGTAATTGAAAATGTGTTTTGTGGTTCTGGGTATATTCTGGGGTAAAGTGTGTATTTTTCTAATTAATACCTCTGTTTTTTTTCTCCACACAGAAAAATGTTTTAGAGCTCTGCATAGTATTAATTCTGGCTGCACTCAAGGTGGCAATAAATGATCAGCAGCTCCAAGTAGTAATTGATATATGAAAGGATAAATCATTAATATACACAAACTTATAGACCAAGCCCTGGAAATATTAACTGTTCGTGCACTTCAGTGCACTTAAGCAGAAAGATAAACTGTTTACCTAAAAAGCATTGAACAGTCCTTTGGATATACTTTGGCCTATTTTAAAATAAAAGAATAGTACAAGGAAAATTAATTGCCTTTTACCCTGAATTGTATGTTTTGCTTTTTTTTTTTTTAATTCTCCACTTTATTTCTTTTCTGTTAGCTTTTCTTCAAACCAGAATCACAAATGGATGCTGTCTCAATTGCAGACCTGAACTTGGGGGAAAAAAAATTGTGTGTTCTGTAATAAACACGACCTTCAGTCATAGAGAGACAAGTGGTCTGTTTAATTATGTGTAATATGTTTCTCATCTGTAAAATCAATTTATTCATCCTTTCTCCGTACTTGTCAGTTTGAAAATTCTTGTGACATTTTATGTAGGTTTTGGCACCAAGAACGATGGCATCAGTAGTTCTGAGCCATGTATTGCAGAAGTGATTGTATGTACTTAATTCTAGAAATGATTTCAAATACTTGGAAAGTCATTTCAACTTCAGCTTTTCTTCCTTAGAGACATCCTTTTGTCTTAATGTTCTGGGAAATTCATTGCAGCTGATCAAACCATACACATTTGCTGAAAGGGATGGAATTTTAAGTAACATTGTTCCTTTCCTAGTCGTATCTCACTTCATAGGACTTTGCTTGAAAGGGTAGAGTTACGGTTGTGCACAAGTTCCTGTTTCAGAAAGCTCACATATGTGTGATAGCTTGTGACTGTAATTGTACTTTGGTCATCTTTTTAAATGCTTCACGTTTTCAGATAGCTGCAAACCACATCTACAATGAGCACAGTTTTGTTTAGAGTTTATCGAGTTTAGCCACCTAATACTTAAAATGTTGATGTTGAAAAGAATCATACTTTACAATATGTAAATAAGACCATGCAGTCACTTTTTTCCTGTTGGGGATCTCTTCAAATTTCACTAATAGGTGAAATGAAGAACAGAACAGTCGGTGTGTGTGCTCCAATCAAAGCTTTATATTTTTTACTATGATATTCCCAAGGTACAAGATAATGCCTTATCAAAAATAGTTTCCTCCTTGCCACCCAGCTTAGAGTTTTTGTTTACATGTGTTATTTTTACTTTTTAGTGGGAAGAATGGATTTATGTTAAATCTTTCAAAGTCCTTAATGGGTCCCAGAATTGACCAGGGAAAGAGTTTGTTGGTTTTGTTTCACCTTTACAGAATAAACAGTTCTAGAAGCCCCAGAGCTGATTGACCCTGGCCTTGAACTTAACACTCAGGTCCTTTTCTACCTGAGCACAGACATCACAGCCCTAAGACAGTTTACCTAAGACACACTATAGCAAAATGCATTATTTAGAACAGTGTAAATTCAGTTGTAGTATCAGAATCTTAAAAACATAAAAATTTGTTTTACTTATAGATCTAGAATATTTTTCAAACAATTGTGTCAATAGATTGAACATAAAATAGATTAAAAGGGAAAATCATTAAAGGTAAATCCTGATCTATTAAGTCATAGGCTGAGTGATGTAATTAATATTTCCAGTGATGAAGTATCACTTAATCTAAGTACCATGCATCTCAATATTTAGAACTACCAGACATTATACTCAGTTTATCACACAGAGTCGGACACGACTGAAGTGACTTAGCAGCAGCAGCAGCATACTTAACTTGGGTGTTTTAAAAAATGTATATATAAAGTCTCTTACAAATAAGCTGTTTAGGAACGCTTCTGTTAATTAAAGCTATTTTTTTGTTTCAACAGATTTCAGTCCCAAAATATGTGTTTTAAGTTCAAAAATGTCAGTTTTATGAGTTTCATTCAGTTCATTGCAGACATTTGTCTTAGCCCTGTATGTTTTCTAATCATGATATATAAGGGGTTATCAACTTTATGGAAAGGCAGAATACCAAAGTTATCTGTGGGAAGTAAACTGATCTTATATCACTCCTGTGCCCCTTGTCAGCCCCTGTACACAAACGTGGATGTTGAGTACGTTCTTTTCAGGATTTTAGGCATAAGAAAGTGGGTAGATGTATTTTAATATAATAATGTAAAATGTCCCAACTTTGTGCTTATTCCTTGTGGATGCTGTCTTTCTCTTGGCACAACACCCTCCTTACAAACTTTCACACTGTGTGGTGCCTGGTGCTATGTGATTTCCAGAAATCTGGCATGAAAACTGGTCCTTGTTTGCGTTTTCTGACTGCAGTGGAGCTGTTAATAAAGAGATTGATGATAAAGTTGTCGAGAAGAGACAGTTGGGTAGAACTACTCCCCATGAGTGACAGAGGGCATGATCTGCCTTCACAGCCAAGAAAGCCGCCCCCAGCGGTGAGCCGACCGTGCCTGGACCCTGTGCCAAGACTATTAGAAGGAGCGTTAGTGTACTACTAGGTTACCGCAGCTCTTTAATTTAGACTTGGTTTCACATTTCCATTTTTAATCTGTGTTTATGGCATGTTCAGGACAAATATATTTGTGAATGTGACACACTTCCCAACTGTAAAATAATTATCTTTGCAAACTCTTAAAAGCACTCATAATTCATTCTAATCTGATTTAGTAAAATTAGGTTTTATTTAGAAAATATTAAGGTTCTTACAGAAAGCCTAAGTCCTTGAAGTCTTAAGGGAGTCAAGTCTCTGACAGTCTTGAGAATAAGCACTGGCTGCAGTTAAGAATTGGTTATGGGATGTTAAGTATCTTGGTCATAGTGATTATAATTGTATATATTTTTCATCTATCACTCCTAATAAGCTTGAGTGAGTGTTATTTGGTTATGCTCTTCTCTGTTTTGTGTGGTCTCCTTGAGAGTCGGTGAGGGTTTTTGTCACTCTATAACACTCCTTTAAAGATTCTGCTGGTGATTTTTTAAATCATCCTAGGTTACATGTCTTCTGTTTTAGTTTTCCTGTATATGTGACTGTTTTGGACAGACTTCTCTTCTGTATTGTTGTGGCCTTTGTCTTGTTAAATAAATGACCCAAATGTGGACAATTTAGTTTCTTGACAATGAAAATTTTTGAAAAAGTTAATTTTGCAAGTATGGTTTTTGCCTGTGCCAATCAACGGTTGAATTCAAAGTATGTGTATCTATCATAAGGCTTTCTTTTTTTTTTTTTAATGTGTTGATAAAATCTCAGAGGAAGAACCTAATGGGGCATCTAGTTAATTGTACTCATGATAGGCTCATCCATTTACACAGAGGGAGGAGTCCCTATTTCATCCTTGCCTTTTCAAGGCAGTAGTTAAAATTTTAGATGGGGCTCACAGTGATTTCCTTGATCTGCAGCCATCTTTTTCTTTTAATTTATTTTTAATTAGATAATTACAATATTATGTTGATTTCTGCCATACATCATCATGGATCAGCCATACATATACATATGTCCCCTCCCTCCCACCTCCCACCTCACCCCACGCCTCTGGGTTATCGCAGAGCACCGGGTTTGAGCTCCCNACCAGCCACAAGCATCCAGTATCATGAATCAGTTGTAGGTATACAGATATCCCCTTTGTTTTGAACCCCTCTTCCGCCTCCCACCTCCCACCTCACCCCACCCCTCTAAGTGGTCTTCAGTAATCTTAACCGTTACCTTTAGAAGCAGGTTCTGACCGATCTGTACGTACTTTAACATGAGACCTCCAAAATGGATTTCTGCGTGTTTGCTCTGTTGGGCTTACTTTTGATTTGGGAGGAAATAAGGTGGATGTTTGCAGGGCCTTGATGCAGTGAGCCTGCCTTGAATCACATCATCCTTGAACCTCAGGGTGTCTGAGAGCCTGTTCTCTCATCGCCAGGCTTGTTCTTGGTGTCCCCTGGATCTCCCAAGAAGGCTCATTGGCCAGACCTCCCAGGGTGGGTTCTGATCACAGCACTGTAAACTGAAATCTATAAACTAGACGCTGCAGTGGCTAGAAGAGAGGCAAGCTGTGAAGAATCCTAGTGTTTTCCATCAGCTGCTGCTTGGCCTTGTAGTACTTTCTAAAATTTTTTAATTCAGAGCTCGTTTTTCGTTTTCACTTGTTTGGCTGCGTTGGGTCTTTGTTCCGTCATTTTGTTACTTGGGGTCCTTTTGTTACAGCCCGGGCTCTGGAGCGTGCCAGCTCAGTAGTTGCAACACACAGGCTCTCTAGATGGAGTCCCGTGGACTTAGTCACTCTGTGGCATGTGGGATCTTAGTTTCTCGACCAGGGATTAAACTCAACGTCTGCCACAGTGGAGGGTGGATTCTTAAATGCTGGACCACCAGGGAAGTCCCAGCCTTGTAGTACTTTCATGAAGAGTTTTGGATTTGATTGTTGTTAAGCAAACAGGCTGTGGGAGAGGTTGAAAATTTTACTGTATTTCCAGAAGAGTTTGAAATAGCTTAGACCTTTGGAATGGTTAACAGTGAAGTTTTTAAAAAGGATAACACAGTTGAGATAAAGGGGAAGTAAATCTATAAGGTGAGGTCAGAAACTTAACGAAAATAATGTCCCCTTTGCTCTTGTCTATTCAGTAATGTTTTCAAATTCTCTCTGATCCAACTCTCTGCAACCGCATGGAATGTGGCCTGCCAGGCTCCTCTGCTAAGGGATTCTCCAGGCCAGAATACTGGAGTGGGTGGCTGTTCCCTTCTGCAGGGGATCTTCCCGACCTAGGAATTGAACCAGGGTCTCCTGCATTGCAGGCAGATTCTTTACCAGCTGAGCTACCAGGGAGCTCTAGGTCAGCAGTTTTTTAACTTGCTGGCTTCATGGGATTTATATCCTAGTGAGTTAATTTTTTATTAGTAATGGCTGGTAGGAAAATGTCATTAATTCAGAATTATTTGTAAGTTCTTGTGATTTTTGGTTTGCTGACGTCAATGGAGCTTCCATGAGTAAAGGATTAGAACATAAAGCATCTCAGGGGTTCTGACTTGAGTGATATTTTATTTGAAACCTGTCATACTGGTTTCCATGAAGAGAAGATAGGGCAGGGAGAATCCCACCTGGTGTTTGAGACATGACCAGACACCAGAGCCAATTGGAAGGCGGAGCCTCATGGAGAATAAGACATGAGGTGTAGGCTTCTGGTTCAGTAGAAGACTTGAGCTGCCGTTTGTGAAAGTGGCATTGTGCTAGAGGTGCCTAGTCCCTGGTTTAGGAATTGAATCTCATAAAATACTGGATCATCTGTGTCAGGCTTGTCACATGCTAGGGAACAGTCTTCAGCAAGGCTGTTCATTAAGACATCCCGTGTTGACTGCTGTTTTATCATGTAGCTGGATTGAAACATTTAACGAACAGCTTTTCTGTGCTGGTAGCATAAAGAATGCCTGTTTGGGAGAGGTGCAGTCAGATTTTGCACTAAAACATTTACTCAGCAACACTCAACTGGCCTTAAAGTTTTGACAGTTCTAGTTCTTAGCCAAATGGCGTAGGGCAGTTTGAGCTTTGGTCCAAGGTAAGGTTTAGGAGATCCACATCGGAAAGGGTTAAATGTGAGAGTCTATTAAACTTTGTGTCAGGTCAGTCTGATTTTTGTTTGTCAATCATTATTTGAGCCAGATACTGTCACCAGTTAGTTTCGTGAAATTTTGTATCTGTGTAGCTGTGAGCAGCCTGAACATTCCTCACTGAAGCGCTCTGTAATAATGGGAGGGGAAGAAAAGGACGGTTCTAAGTAGTTTCCCTCTGATTTGTAGGTTGAGTATTGCCAGCACGTAGCCTTGCAGTTGAATTGTATTCGAGGTTACATCAGATCTTGAGCCTTTATGCTTCTGAAGCCATTGCCTGTGGTGAATATTTGGTGCTGAAGATGAGAACCTGCTCTGGTGGCCAAAACAAAAAGCCCAGGTCTTCAGGAAGTACTAATCCTATCCTGTGCACCAGAGCTTGGTGACCCTGGGCAAGTTGTTTAAAGCTTTCTTTTCAGCTTCCAGGTAACACATGATTCTTTCTGTCTTTTATTTCTTTTTGAAATTTAACGTGGATTAACGAGTAAATAACGTTTCTAGATAAACAGATTTTTAAGGACTTTGTTAAACCTAATTTGAATTTGGTAGAAGGCAGGCACAGAGGCCAACTGCAGACAGCACAGGAATATCTGACAGGCCCTGCCCCTCCTAATTCCCAAAGCTGTCTTCCTGATAGGAAATTTGGGCAGGACCAGAGAAGGGAGAAAGAAAGTCTGGAGTTGGGCAAAGCCCTCTTTCTTGTCTTCCTTTCTTTTAATTAATGTGGGAAGAGGGGCAGACTGGCCTCTTCATCAGAAAACGTTCTCTGCCTGAGTGCCGAGGGAAGTGCAGGGCACAGCTTCAGAGGGGCCCAGTGTGCCAGTGCTCCTGCCCGAGGCTTCAAACGGCGGGCCTGGGATGTCTTTGGGACAGTGTGGTGTCGAGCAGTAGGTGTCACCGGTAGAACGCCCTATGAGGTTGGTCCCGACATAGCAGATGGCGCCACCGTTTACAGATGAGACCAGGCTTAGTTTGAGAAACGCCTTGCCTGTGTCGCAGTCAGTTTGCATTCGGACTTGCTTTATTCTAAGGATGATATCCTGAAATAGGCCCTTGTGTTTTCCCACTTGACACTGTTGCTTTTTAGTATGTTTCTTTGGCTGTTGGAAAGCAGGGTTATTAGCTCTTTTTTTTTTTGTTCTGCCTAGGCTTCTCATTTCAGAACAGCTCAAATGCATTTTCTGCTATCTGGATGTCCTTACAGCTGGCCTACTGGAAGTGAGAGGGACAGAAATCTGCAAAGACAGTCTGCAGCGGGAGATGAACTTGGAAGAGTCTAGAGGAAGTGAAGGGGTATTTACTAGTGCTGGGGAGGTTCAGGCTGTGGCTAGTTCATTCACACCCACTTGACAATTAGCTTGTCTAAAGTTAGGATTTTTTTAAAGAAATGTTTATTTTCCATATGAAGGTGATTTCTTGCCTTTTTTTTTAAAGCCAATTAGGACAGCAGAGTACCTAGAGTCTGCAGTAGCTGAGATTAACTGACTGTCCATATTGTGCTGGGAGCTCTGGGGCCCTCCTGGGTGTCCCCACCCTTAGCCACAGTGACAATTCTGTCACAGTTAAGCAGCAGTGGAGCCATTATGGGTGCAACTTGTCTGTTTCCAAAGCCCAAGCCCTTTCTGCTTTGAGACACTGATTGATTCATTCAACAGCTGTGTAGAAGCCCTGGGTATCTGTGGTCAACGAAACTGGCATTATAACAGCCCCTGTCGTTAGGCAAGCTTGTCGTTCAAACGAGTCACAGGTCACACGAGAAGGCCCCGAAGGGAGACAACTGGGTGCTTTCAAAAAGGCAGGAGCCCCCTCTCATAGTGGACAGGTCTCCAGTGAGGCAGCGGCAGTGAGAGGTGCAGAGCAAAGGGGGACATTTTTCTGAAGCAGCAAAGAGTTTGAGGATGGTCCGAGTTCCTCATACCTGAGCAGGAGCTGGGCTTGTTGGTGTTGCAGGTGGAGCCAGGGCCGGTCAGTCGGGAACCAGGAGATGTTGAAGCTCTGCCGTGAAGGGGCCTCAGACCCGGTCCAAGCTCTGAGGGGGTTATACCCTATGTGGGGGTTGGGGCACAAACGGAAAGAATATGGTCCAGTCCCCTCGGCCTCGCCCCGGACCCTGCCTCCAGACCACTGCCTCTGCCTGCAGATCTCACTGTGTGGGCAGCCAGGAGGAACAGCCCTTTGCCAGTGACCAGCCTGCCCTGGGCCACCTCGGGCCCTCCCACTGCCATCCCCTGGCCCTGGCTCCACGTTCCAGTCCAGATCCAGGGTCCAGCCCTCCGGCTTGCTCACCCCTACTCTGTGACTACGGCTCAGGATACTCTCCTGCCTGTTGGGGGCGGGCCACCTTGCCCTGTAAGATGGGCTCTGTGGACCCCCACCTCATACAGCCCTTTCAGCCCCATGAAGGATTATCTTCCAGATCCCGTGGTCCTGACTGAACTTGTTTGTTCCCTGTGCTGGGGCTCAGCACGCAGTCAGGAGCCACCACCCCTGCAGTCAGACTGTCACACGCCCCCCCATCCCCAGCCTGGCTGGCCCCACTTGCCTATGACCCCCCAGGTCTGCAAGAGGAGCACTTCTCGCGTGGCTGTTCTGGGTCCCAGTTCCCTGAAACGAGTTCACCGGGCTTGTGATCTGTCACTGAGGCCAGCGGAGGCTGTGAGCCGTGTGCCCTTTCCCTTCTGACGCTCGTGTGGGGGCTGTGACATCACCTAGGAAGACAGGGCCCCACGTCTCTGCTGGGTCCTCCCCCAGAAAGCCTTTCAGTCCTTGACATCCATCACTGTGGGGGCTCGGCTTTGCTAAGCAGAATGTTTACCAGTCTTTATTAAGGCTAGAAGCAGCTCTGCCTATTCACTGAGAGACACGGCCACCCCCACCTTGCCCTCATCGCCACCTCCCAGCCACGACCCACAGTCAGCCTGTGCCTGGGCTCGCTGCTCCCTCCCTCTTTCTGTCATGGGATCCCTGCACCCATCCGTCTGGTGGATGTCTGGTGGCTGGATCCGTCTCAGTGTCCTCAAGTCGTGGAAGGGAAGTGGGAGGTGTCCGCTGTCATTGGTGGGAGAGGCTACCGTCTGACCGAAGGCACCTTGTGACCCGAGCAGGAGACCCCGGAGATGACAGCCCCACCTGCTGCGGGGCAGCGCCCGTCCTCCTGACTCAGCCGTCCGCTGTTACCAAGGACAGCCTCCGCGGAAGGCTGGAGGGGAGGGTACCCGCCAACAAGAAACATCTCTCAGCGGGGAGGGGAGGTCTAGGGGGGAGGCGGGGAGAGGAGAAATGAGGACAAATCTTTGGGAAACTTGGCTAGAAAGAGCCCAGGGGTGTGTGGCCCGAGAGGCCAAGACGCACACAGCTCAGGGTCCCTGGCTCCCCGACCCCTGGACAAACTTACCGTGAACCTCGGCTCCAAAACGCAAGCCACTCCGCATGGCAGCCTCTGA
>SJYX01020185.1:749798-763622 GCA_006410675.1 Oreotragus oreotragus
GGGGGTGGGGGGTGGGCGGTGCGGCTGTCCAGAGCAGCTGGCCTTGCGCATCCGTGACGCAGGGACGCCACTCCCCACCTGATGCCCGGCCAGCTCCCCACGCTGATGATGATCTGCTGCTGGCCTCTGCCTGGGAGGGGACGGTCCCCCTTCCCGGGGAGACCTGGAGTGGCACCTCCTGGGCAGAGAGGCCAGGTGAGGGGACCGTGGCTGTGCGTCGGAATGGGCGTGACCCCGTCCGCACTTCCCAGGCCAGAGGCTCTGGTTGAGTTCAGTTTGGNGCCTGGGAGGGGACGGTCCCCCTTCCCGGGGAGACCTGGAGTGGCACCTCCTGGGCAGAGAGGCCAGGTGAGGGGACCGTGGCTGTGCGTCGGAATGGGCGTGACCCCGTCCGCACTTCCCAGGCCAGAGGCTCTGGTTGAGTTCAGTTTGGTCGCTCAGTCGTGTCCGACTCTTTGAGACCCCATGGACTGCAGCACGCCAGGCCTCCCTGTCCATCACCAACTCCCGGAACTTTCTCAAACACATGTCCATCGAGTCAGTGATGCCATCCAACCATCTCATCCTCTGTTGTCCCCTTCTCCTCCCACCTTCAATCTTTCCCAGCATGAGGGTCTTTTCAAATGAGTCAGCTCTTCACATCAGGTGGCCAAAGTATTGGAACTTGAGCTTCAGCATCTTCCAATATTCGGGACAGATTTTCCTTTAGGATGGACTAGTTGGATCTCCTTGCTGTCCAAGGGCTTCTCAGAGTCTTCTTCATCACCACAGGCTCTGGTAGGAGGGGTCAGATGAGGGCGGTGGAGCAGGGCCCGCCCTCCCTTCCGCCACTCTCCGTCTGTCCCTCTTGGGCTGGGCCGGCTTGCACTCCTGTAGGCTGTGGCTTAGGCATCATCCTCTGAGAAAGTCATTTTGACCCCTGAGACTGGGTCCGACCCTTGCACTCCTGCAGCACTCCGGCTATATCTCTTAGCACTTGCCCTGTTGCTGTGTCACCCTACCTGGGAACTGAGCTCTCTGAAAGCTGGGGCCACGTCTTGATACCTGCCTAGAGCCACAGTCCATGATGTGGGTTAATGCTTGTCAGCATGAGTTCAGGGAATAAATTCCACCCTGAAGAGCTCCACGTGTACCAAGGTGGATCCCAGCTAATGTTTACTAAGACTTGATGGACTAGTGAAAATGAAAGTCGCTC
Organism: Oreotragus oreotragus; assembly: GCA_006410675.1. Classification (NCBI taxonomy): domain Eukaryota; kingdom Metazoa; phylum Chordata; class Mammalia; order Artiodactyla; family Bovidae; genus Oreotragus; species Oreotragus oreotragus. Next base: position 750,994 of record SJYX01020185.1, read on the forward strand.
AGTCATGTCCACCTCTTTGGACTGTCCATGGAATTCTCCAGGCCAGAACACTGGAGTGGGTAGCCTTTCCCTTCTCTGGGGATCTTCCCAACCCAGGGATTGAACCCAGGTCTCCCACATTGCAGGCGGATTCTTTACCAGCTGAGCCACAAGGGAAGCCTAAGAACACTGGAGTGGGTAGCCTATCCCTTCTCCAGGGGATCTTCCTGACCCAGGAATCAAACTGCGGTCTCCCGCATTGCGGGCAGATTCTTTACCAGCTGAGCTATCAGGGAATACTATGCTAAATGTCCTACATAGGTTATCTCCTTGCATTAGCAGTCCTTTAAGCAGATAATATTATGGTTCCCATTTTATAGATGATGAAACTGAGGCCCAGAGGCGTTATATACTTGTCCAAGGTCCCACACCTTCCAGTGGAAGGAGCCAGTTGCTATGACAGAAATGTTCAGGGTGAGGGACTGAACACAGGGCTCCCTGACTGTGTACCAAGTCCAGTTTGGCACTCTCTGCATCTCTCACTCAGTAATCCAAGTAGCCCTGTGGGACTAGGGTTCCTGCCCGAAGCCTAAGAATTCAGAGAAATTCAGTGACTTGTTCAAGGGTCCCTGCCAGAAAGCAGCCACATTGAAATGCAAACCCTCTGACGACCCCTGAGCAGACAGACAGTGAAGAGAGGAACCTGACGGCCAAGGGGTTCCTCAAGACAAGCTATTTCTGCCTGTCGTCCCTCCCCCTTATTGGGAGGAGACTGAAGTGACAAGTCCTGTTGTCGTTTACTGAATAAACTATGAAGGGAGCCCAGCTCATGGCGACATGGGTGGGACTGGAAGGTTCTTATAGCTCTCGGGGGTCAATATCCAAACCTCTTCTTTGGATTAGGACTAACTGCTGGTTACCCAAAGTCTTCTAGGTCATGACTTCCCTGGCTATGGTAGGTTTTTTAGAATAAGATGCCAGGGGGCTAAACAAATTCCTGAGAGATAGGCTAGCCAGCTCTGGACCAGGGCTGGCAAAGGAAGCTAACTTATGTGGTTTCCCAAAAGCCCAATCTTGGCCTCTGAGTCCTTTTTATAAACAAATGGACATGAAGTCGTTACCCTAATTCTCATTTCTTTATTTGGTTAAAAAAATATTTATTTTATTTTTTGGTTATGCCAGGTCATAGTTGTGGCACTCAGGACCTAGGGATTGAGCCCAGACCCCTTGCATTGGGAGTGCAGAGTCAGCCACTGGACCAGGGAAGTCCCTCTCGTTTCTTTAAGAGGAGGCTAAGTGCATTCAAGAGAGAGCAAGGCCAGATTCATAGCAAGCCTTAACTGTTTGTCCTCCCAAGGAGCACGGGCTGATTTGAAAGTATTTCCTGTGATTGTTAACAAAGGGAGTTGGTGTAAAAGGTGAGAGGAAGACTCGGGAAGGAGGGCAGACTATCAAGGCTACAACTGAGAGTCTCTTTATCTGGCCGTCTGGCTTGCAACTTGTTTCTTGGCAACTCAGCCCCGAATCTCATGAACCAAGGCTTCCGGAGCTCTGGAAAGAAGGTCCCACCGCCCATGGCTGAGGCTGGGCCCCGCCTCTGCAGGTGCATAGCACGGCTCTGCGTGGCAATCTCGCAGATCATTCCTGGGTACCAATTCATGGCCATGCTTGTGAATCTGTTTTCAAAGCATGAACCAGATCATCCTAGATGCCTTTGGCTTCAGCAGGCTTCATGTGTCCCCAGTTAAATGTTGTCACACGCGTGATCCCCTGTCCTCCTCACCCAGAGCTTGTGAAGTAAGCTTTGTTATTATAACTTCTTTTTTACGGATTAGGACACTAATTCAGATAAGAGGTGTCCAAGTTGTAAGATGTGCAAGTCTAACATAGACGGCTGCTTTGCTAATCGATTTGCTAATTGTGCCGGGGGAGGGAAGGACAGCTGCTTTTCAGCCTTTGTTGTTCAGTCGCTCAGTTGTGTCGAGCTCTTTGCAGCCCCATGGACTGCGCACACCAGGCTTCTCTCTCTTTCACCATCTCCTGGAGTTTGCTCAAACTCATGTCCATTGAGTCAATGATGTCGTCCAACTGTCTCGTCCTCTGCCACTCCCTTCTCCTGCCCTCTGTCTTTCCCAGCATCGGGATCATTTTCAGTGAGTTGACTCTTTCCATCAGGTGGCCAAAGTGTTGGAGCTTTAGCATCAGTCCTTCCAATGAATACTCAGGGCTGATTTCCTTTAGGATTGACTGGTTTGATCTTGCCGTCCAAGGGACTCTCAAGAGTCTTCTCTAGCACCACAGTTCAAAAGCATCAATTCTTCAGCGCTCAGGCTTCTTTATGGTCCAGCTCTCACATCTGTACATGACTCCTGGAAAATTTTTGGCCTCAGTTGACTTTTTAAGAGATGCACATTTTGAACCCTTGGGCTGCATCTTTTCTCTGCCTTCCTATACAGACTGGGGAAGTTTTTATATTTCTCACAGTTTGCGTGGGGCAGTCAGGTATGGGCTCAGGGACGTCTATGCCAGTCCAGTGGTTGTGACTCTGAGCTTCCACAGAAGGGGACATGGGTTCAGTCCCTGGTCAGGGAACAGATCTCACATGCTGGGAAAAAAACAAAAAACAGGAATAGACTCAGAGTGAAGTGAAAGAAAGGTACAAGTCAGAGGATACACTCAGTCCCCACCCCTGATGTGATGTTGATCCTGGGGATTCCTGTGAACAGGCTGATGGTCCATTCATCATCCGTGTGCACCTCACGTGGCTTTCTCTGAGGCTGCAGACCACCTTATACTTTAAGTTCTCGTTACAGTTTGCTTTTGCTTAGAAGTCCGCTAAGTGTTCAGCATAGGATCTAGTCTTTTTATTCCCAGCAGTATGTAAACATGTTGAAGACAAGGACCACACCTTCAGCTTTTTTTTCCCCCCTCCACACAGTGCTTAGNACTTTAAGTTCTCGTTACAGTTTGCTTTTGCTTAGAAGTCCGCTAAGTGTTCAGCATAGGATCTAGTCTTTTTATTCCCAGCAGTATGTAAACATGTTGAAGACAAGGACCACACCTTCAGCTTTTTTTTCCCCCCTCCACACAGTGCTTAGCAGAATATTGCCCTGGATAAGACTGACCTTCGAAGGATCTCCTGGATCTTTCTTTACCTATATGAACAAAAATTAAACACCACTGTAGTTGCATATGGGCTTCCCAGGTGGCACAGAAGTAAAGAATCCACCTGCCAAAGCAGGAAACCCAGGAGACCCAGGTTCAATTCCAGGGTCAGGAAGATCCCCTGGAGAAGGAATAGGCAACCCACACCAGTACTCTTGCCTGGAGAATCCTATGGACAGAGGAGCCTGGCCGGCTACAGTCCATGGGATCCACAAAGAGTCAAACACAGCTGAGTGACCGAGCATGCACTCACACACACATAATTGCATATAAAAGCAAAAAAGCCAAACAAACACAAAGCCCAAAACGAAACCCACAACTGACTGTGTGTCTTTCAGAAAATTCTGTCTTCTCTCTGGGCCTCAGTTTTTCCATCAATAAAATGAGGCCAATTGAAAGGGCTCTTGGAGGTATTTCCCGCTCCAAGCTCCTTTGGGTTCCAAGTCTCCTGTTTGGTGGAGAATGTTCCCCCCACCCCTGCAATCTATGGTTTGATGAAGAGCGTTTCTCCTGTCATTCCATTGGCCTCTGTCCTGCCTGGCTCTTGCCTGCCAGCCTGACACCCCCTGGCATGCCCCCCCCCCCACCTCTCTTTGTTTGCTGGCTCTGAAACAAGCCCAGCCCCTCCTGGCTTCCCAGGCAGTCCTGATGAATGCAGATACTGCCTTTTTTGCATATTAGCACCGGTGCCAGTCTGAACCCAGCTGTGTGCAACGTAAGGTGAAATATAGATTCCGCAGCCCAGCCTCGGCTTCTCCACGCGGCTAATGGAAAGCNCCCCCCCCCCCACCTCTCTTTGTTTGCTGGCTCTGAAACAAGCCCAGCCCCTCCTGGCTTCCCAGGCAGTCCTGATGAATGCAGATACTGCCTTTTTTGCATATTAGCACCGGTGCCAGTCTGAACCCAGCTGTGTGCAACGTAAGGTGAAATATAGATTCCGCAGCCCAGCCTCGGCTTCTCCACGCGGCTAATGGAAAGCTTTCCGAGTGGGCCCGCATTGCATATGCATAAGCTCTCCTTTGGCGACAGGGTGGGCGGAGGGTGAGTTCGCTCTCTGTTCCACTGTGTGTCTTTGTGCTTCTTTGGGTTTCCTTCAAGATCAGCAGGCCATCTGGGCTGAACAGTTATTTGAAGTGGCTTGACTGGGCTCTTGGGGTCTCTGGGGCTTGAGTCTTGAACCAGAGCCCACCCTCCTGCCCACCCACTCAGCATGGCAGCCAGAGCCTTTATTTGTCAGCAGCAACCGGGGGGAACCAAGGGTCTCCTTCACCTCCTGCAGGATAAAGATCAAGCTTCTTTGCTGGCATTAGAGGCCTGACCCTGGCTGTTTCCAGGCCCCCTGTCACCCCCGCCCTCCAGCCTCCAGACTTATGGCCAGCTCTAACCAGGCCAGGCCTTCTCTTACCTCAGGGCCTTTGCACCGGCTGTTTCTTCGCCCTCTCCCAGGTACTCCTGCAGGGCCCGGGGCAGGGAGGAGGACGCACACCCCGCAGTCTGTGTTCCTGGGCGGCGGTCTAGGCTCTGGCACGCACCTGTGCTTGGGACTCACATCTGTCCCCACTGGCCCCTAGGCCCTCCCGGCTCCGCTCAGTGTCTGCACACAGTACAGAAGGCCCAGGGCGAATGCCTTAAAAAAACAGTATTTATCTTTTGGCTGTGTAATCATTCATTGCAACACACTGGCTTCTCTCTAGTTGAGGCACCCGGGCTCAGCGGTTGTGGAACGCGAGCCTAGTTGCCCCGTAACATGTGGGATCTTTCTTGGTTCCCAGACCAGGGATCGAACTCTCGTCGCCAATTCTTAACCACTGGACCACCAGGGAAGTCCCAGGGCTGATGCCCTTTTTCATCTCCTTAATAAAAAGTTCAGCTTGAAAACCTTGCTGTTTCTTGCCATAAATGTGTTTTGCAGAGGACCAAGTTTAGGAAGAAAAGCCAGTCTGAGAGGATCATTTCTGTACCTTTAATGAGAAGGAACTACTCGGCGAGGGTTCCGGTTGGTACAGGTCTTGCCTTATAGGTTCCTGGAGAGGAAGCCCCTCAGATGCCCCTGCGGGAGTGGAGAGGAAGTCGGGCTGCCTGTCTGCCTGGGTCACAGTCGGTGGGGTGGGGGTCCGCCCTCTCCCCCCTGCCCTCCGTATGCCTCTGCCAGGCCTCCTAGGCACCCATCCTCTCCTCGATTGGGATGGCTTCAAGGGACAGCAGAGGGGATCAATGGAGTTTATATAGCTTCTCCTGTATATATTTAGAGATAAGAAGTTCATTTAGGGATTAGGGGCTGCTGCTTGTCTATGCATCATTAGGCATACCACATCTGCTACTGAGCTAGCAATCAGCAGAATATTGAGAAAAGTTATAAAGAAATCTCGGCGGTTCATTTTCATTCCCACCTCCCTTCCCTGCGTCCTGGCTCTCAGATTCTTTGAAGTAGGGGGAGCCGGGCGGGGGCTGTTGAAACCAGCCTCAGGACCCAATACTGAATTTTTAGAGAAGCAACTCAACTTTGACCTGTCGCCTTCATGCCGTGTGTGTGTGTGTGTGTGTGTGTGTGTGTGAGTGTACACTCACAGGTACGTGGGCATGTGTGAGCATGGAGGGTACACCGTGGTGGAGAGGGAATGATCTGTGGAAAAGTCCTGTTGTCTTTTCCTGTGATGGCTGGGAAGGGGCCGATGGCAGTCCTGGGTGACCTTGACCAAGCTGATTCCTGTTCTGCGGTCCAATAAAATGTGGGCATTGGACTTGGTGGTCTCCCGTGTGCTGAGTAAGTGGCCAAAGAGGACCTCCATCACCTCCTCACCCCTTTTCCCCCAAGCAAGGACCCTTGGGCTCCGCTGGCCCAGAATGGGGGCAGAGGGCTGCCTCAGCAGAGCCCTGGCCCTTGGTTCTGGAGGCTCCCGCTGCAAACCAGGGGTAGCAGGTGGGTCGCCAGATGCTCTGCATCCTTCATCAGGCCCAGAGGGCTGAGTCGCTGGGTCCCCTCCCTGGAGACCAAAGACCATCCTGACCCGTTTGGCCTCAGGTGAAGGTAGGGTGGTGGCCGGAGGCTCAGCCCCTCCCGGGCGGCCTCCCCCAGCGTGACATGTGGCGGGTTAAACTGCAGGTGTCACTCTTAGCCCTGAAATGGGGGCTCGGCTCGCGGCCCCGGGGCGGCCCACAAAGGAACTTGCCGGCTCGGGCCGGTGGGCTCGGCCCAGAGGCGCGCGGAGCCCCTCTTCCTCCCGCCGCCCCGGCCCCGGCCCCCCGGCCCCAACCCCCGGGAAGAGCGGAGACCGGGCGGGCCCGGCCCCGCCCGGTCGCCGCCGAGCGCCTGCATCGGAGGACGGCGCCAGCCTCGAGGTTCCGGGGCTCGGCCTTTGACCTCCGCCGACCCGCAGGAAGGAGGGGGCGCGAAGGGACGGGCTCCGCTGAGGACCCGCCGGGACGCGGCTGCCAGGCGGGTTCCGCGCGGGGCCAGCGCTCGGCCCGCGGCTCTTGCCTGCGCTCAGCGCGGATGGCCGGGGACGCCTCGGGGGTCGCATCCCCGCGACCAGCTCGGCCGGGCCGGGATCAGCTCGCAAGCCCAGCGCGCTTCCCTTTGCTCGGCTTCACCTCGAGCGAGGAGAGAACCCCGCACAGAGACCCGGTGTTCGCGCTCGCTTCCTTGTCCCCAAATGGTGGAACGTGCCCCCTGCCAGACTGCCAACAATTTAATGGATCAGGGTGGAAAAGACCCCCTTTTAGAAGTCTGGGTTGTTTTTTTGTTTTTTTTTTTTTTTTAAACACACACTGATTCTGTGGAGTGATTTAGGGTTTTGTACCTGGAAGTTTAGGATTGAGCCTGATTTCCTGCCCTTCCTGTGTGTCTGAGGGAGCTCCTATTTTTAATGAAGTCCTTTTTCTCCTTAATCTGCAAGACTCCGTTTTTGTTGCTTGCAGTGGTGGACTCTGCCTGGCTTAAGGAATGTAGCAAAATGTTAAACTGTTTAACTAATCTTTTCAAGTTCCTTTTGGAAGTTATTCTGTTTAAATAGATAACTCTTTAAGAATAAGGAAATAAAGCATAATATTGAAAAACAAATTTTCAGTATTAGCAAAAATCTGTTAACTCTCAGAGCATGTGAGGACAGTGGTCCTAACTCATTTGTAATATCATTTTTGTGATGTATGTGAAATCATAACTGCTCAAGAGAAAATCATGATGAAAAATCTAACAGTAGGGGAATGAATGGAGACCTTGGACAGAATATATGAAGTATTTTTCCAGAAAACCTAGGATTTCAATATACAAGTACGTCTGTGCACGCATATGTAGATGTACACCGTGTGCACATGCGAAGAGTCTAAAAAACAGAGATCACTTGTAAACAACTACCCCATACCCTAGCTGTAACCATAGCAACTGAAACTATTCATTTTCTGTCTCAAATAATGTGTGCAAGTCTGTCTCACTAACAATTCAGAAGGGATACTAACAAATGATCACTATATTCACTCAGCCATTTTCAACAGGAAGGCATTTGGCTGAATTCTAATATGACCAATGAATATTTAACTGATAATCCTGCCAGATAAGATACTGGCCAAAAAAGAAAAAAGAGAAATGAAACTAGAGTTGCTATCATGCAAAAATCAGTTAATGAAGGACATGAAAGGAAATGCTGTGAATTTAGGACTGCAAATCTGTTCTGTATTGAGTGATGGAGAAGCTGTCCCACAATTTGGAAGTTTGGAAGATTCAGTGACCCCTAGAATATCTGCCATGAAGGGTGTTTTTTCTCCTTTGTTTAATGTTTTTATTTTCAAGAGTGTGAAAGAAAATGCCTTAAAATGTTTTAACTTCAAGGCAACAGAAACAAGGTGAAATTAAAAAACTGACCAGGTCCTAAAATTTCAGACTTTTCCTCTTCATAGCTTGCACTGCATCTTAACATCTTGGACAAACTGATTTATTTTGAACCTCCACTGGTTCCAGGAACATTCAGTAGTAAGGCTCAGGAGATCCAAACTCAGATTAAATTTTCAAGCAGATTTCATAATAATTAACATTTATTGAATATTAATTACTTGCAAGGCCTTCTTCTTAGTACACTGTGTCTTTTAATTTTTATAAGAATTCTCTGAAATGGGTACTATTTTTAGTTCCATTTTGTAGATAATGAAACCAAAGTTCAGATGCATTAAAATTTGCCCAAGGTAGTACTAAAATTTAAAGGAGGATCTAGAAGTATAACTCTTAAATCTCTCTCTAAAAATCTAGGGCTGAGCCACTTGACTGCATTGCATTTTGTTTTTCTATTTCTCTAATCTTTATTTCTTCCCTTTATTCTCTTTCCTTTTATCAAATGTCTTCATAAAGTTCTCATAAAGACATACATACTCCAAAGAGAAAAAGAAAGTGAACAAAATGTATAGTTGTGACTAATTCATTAATTGTAGCCATTCAATAAATTTATGAATAGTAATTATTTATATGCACACACATTTGCTATTTGCAATATTGGACTTGATTGCTCAGCACATTTTCTTTGTGTAGGAAAGTTTTTGAGTGGTCAAGTTACAACCAGAAGGTTATTTGGAAAACATTAAATAGGAGCAATTTAATACAACAGAAAATCATAATGGCTAGTCATCAAGCTAAAAGAAACCAGGGCACTCGTCCAGGGCCATTCAGTCTATTGCCCCACAGATTCAATGCCTGGGGCTATGACCTTCTCAAGGTCTTACTAAAATGGTTAAATACTGAGGGAAAAATTTGGCTCTAAATATGAAAATATAATAGCACAATTAAAATTCTTAGTTTTTTTTCATGTCTACAAAATGAAACATTATATTAGCTTAACTCATTATTATGTTTTGGCATGCTAAGTCACTTCGGTCGTGTCCGACTCTGTGCGATCCCATAGATGACAGCCCATCAGGCTCCACCATCCCTGGGATTCTCCAGGCAAGAACACTGGAGTGGGTTGTCATTTCCTTCTCCAATGCATGAAAGTGAAAAGTGAAAGTGAAGTCGCTCAGTCGTGTCCAACTTGCAGCGACCCCATGGACTGCAGCCTTCCAGGCTCCTTCGTCCATGGGATTTTCCAGGCAAGAGTGCTGGAGTAGGGTGCCATTGCCTTCTTCGTTTGACATGGTTGAATACAATTTGCAGGATCATAGAAAATTTATGATGATTTCTGAGAAGTTATAATCAATGATAAATTAAATGAGTGACCTGTAGTCACATATTTTTCAAAGCAAATAAATATGTTTCTTTTCTAAAATCTTTACCCCAAAGTATATATGTAATGAGAATGTGGATGCATTTAAATATATTTCAGAGGGTGGTAAAGTCTAAAAATGGCCCTGCATCCATCTTTCATAGGGGGATATTCCTGCTGCTTCATTGAAAATAAATCTGGAATCAGTTGGCCAGGAATCCCTTTTACTTGGATAGTTAAGGAGATCTGTCCGACCATATAATTTTCTTGAAGAAGAGTTAATTTTCTTACATGATTGGTGGGTAACTACTGATGCTAAAATGGCTCATTTTTCCCTCCAAGTTCTACCTCCCACTATTCATCTTTCATTAGTCCATGAAGCATTTAAGGTCGCTTAGTTGCCAAATAGATTGATGATTTCTCCACTCCAGAAAATATTATTAATTGGTTTATAGAATGCTGCTCCCACACATCCTGGCATTCTATAAAGTCACCTCAGTATTAACAGAGGCTACATTAGCATAACAATGGCAGGCCACATTAAACAGCCCAGGAAAGAAATTGTCAATTTAGTTTCAGAGGCAGAGATTTCTCTGTAAAAAGTATTTATAGGCTGACTTACTGTGGGATATTCAGGCAAAATGCTGATCAGTGGCTCACTGAAAAGCAGTGAATAAGTAATTAAGACTCTGTGATCTCTAAGAGCAATAATCTAAATGGGTTTTTGTTGCCTTTGGTTATGTAGTGCTTTCCATGTATGTGGTCTGATCGTTGCCCCTAGATCTCCTCAAGAAACAATTCTTACACGTTTCCCAATGCTCTGGATCCAGACCTGCCTACTCTTCAGCTCCATGGGAATTGGGGCCCTGGAGACTATAAGTTCCCACTTGAGGAACTGAGGAGAATTGAGCCGGAGGTATCCTAGGACTGAGATACATGGATAAAAGAGGTTTCTAAGTGAAGGAGTGAATAGTCAAAAATGCTAGAAGACAGGTGTAAGGAGATGGGAAAGGAGACCAGTAGTCAAAGTTAAGAACTGTAAAAGAAACATGCCTAATTATAATAAAGAAAAAGGAATAGGAAACATTAGGGATCTCACACTGAGGCTGAAATGGCAGGTAGGTTTATCCTACACTTTGAGGCACAGTTCAGTTCAGTCACTCAGTCGTGTCTGACTCTTTGCGACCCCATGAATCGCAGCAGGCCAGGCCTCCCTGGGCATCACCAACTCCTGGAGTCCACCCAAACTCATGTCTATTGAGTAAATGATACCATCGAGCTATCTCATCCTCTGTCATCCCGTTCTCCTCCCGCCCTCAATCTTTCCCAGCATCAGGGTCTTCTCCAATGAGTTAGCTCTTCCCATCAGGTGACCAAAGTATTAGAGTTTCAGCTTCAGCATCAGTCCTTCCAATGAACACCCAGGACTCATCTCCTTTAGGACGGACTGGTTGGATCTCCTTGCAGTCCAAGGGACTCTCAAGAGTCTTCTCCAACACCACAGTTCAAAAGCATCAATTCTTCAGCACTCAGCTTTCTTCACAGTCCAACTCTCACACCCATACATGACCACAGGAAAAACCATAGCCTTGACTAAATGGACCTTTGTTGGCCAAGTGACATCTCTACTTTTGAATATGCTATCTAGGTTGGTCATAACTTTTCTTCCAAGGAGTAAGCATCTTTTAATTTCATGGCTACAGTCACCATCTGCAGTGATTTTGGAGCCCAAAAAATAAAGTCTGACACTGTTTCCACTGTTTCCCCATGTATTTCCCATGAAGTGATGGGACCAGATGCCATGATCTTAGTTTTCTGACCGTTGAGTGTTAAGCCAACCTTTTCACTCTCCTCTTTCACTTTCATTAAGAGACTATTGTTTTTCTTCACTTTCTGCCATAAGGGTGGTGTCATCTGCATATCTGAGGTTATTGATATTTCTCCCGGCAATCTTGATTTCAGCTTGTGCCTCATCCAGCCCAATGTTTCTCATGATGTACTCTGAATATAAGTTAAATAAGCAGGGTGACAATATACAGCCTTGATGTACTCCTTTTCCTATTTAGAAACAGTCTGTTGTCCCATGTCCAGTTCTAACTGTTGCTTGCTGACCTGCATACAAGTTTCTCAAGAGGCAGGTCAGATGGTCTGGTATTCCTATCTCTTTCAGAATTTTCCACAGTTTATTGTGATCCACACAGTCAAAGGCTTTGGCATAGTCAATAAACTGTGCCCAGTTAGGCAGTCACTCCTGTGATATAAATTAAAAGTTGCCCATCTGCCCAGATAGAAAGACATGGTAAACAGAGCATGGATACTGGAGTCTGCGACACTTGGCTTACAATTCTCTCTGTAAAATAACATCTATCTGCAAGGTGTTTGGGAGATAGTAGGTGTAAAGCTTGAAAGTTTCTGGGTCATATCAAGAGCTCAAAAAAGTGACAGGTAGATTTCCATTAGGGGATAAAAATACATCGGATATTAAATTCAATTTAAAAAGATGAAAATATTTATAGCAAGGTTTTTCCTATTCTACAATCTTTCAGAATTTTCCACAGTTTATTGTGATCCACACAGTCAAAGGCTTTGGCATAGTCAATAAACTGTGCCCAGTTAGGCAGTCACTCCTGTGATATAAATTAAAAGTTGCCCATCTGCCCAGATAGAAAGACATGGTAAACAGAGCATGGATACTGGAGTCTGCGACACTTGGCTTACAATTCTCTCTGTAAAATAACATCTATCTGCAAGGTGTTTGGGAGATAGTAGGTGTAAAGCTTGAAAGTTTCTGGGTCATATCAAGAGCTCAAAAAAGTGACAGGTAGATTTCCATTAGGGGATAAAAATACATCGGATATTAAATTCAATTTAAAAAGATGAAAATATTTATAGCAAGGTTTTTCCTATTCTACAAGGTCAATAAGTGTTTCTTATTCATATCGTTGGGAGAGAGAGATTTAGGTTAAATAGTATTGTTTTACTTTGGTAATTCAGCAAGCATTCATTATTAAGCTCCTACTATGTATGAGGCAGTATTTCAGTCCTGCCCCAGGGTCTAAGGAGGACTAGTCTCAGATGAGACCAAGTATATTACCCGCTAATTGACTTAGTGAGATATTTCTAACAGCACAGCTGCAGGTCTGAAAATTACTGACCCAGAAAGTTGTGAACTTGGTTGGCTGTAAAAGTCAGCCACTCACTTTTACAATGACTGCTCTAGCACATACTGTGCCATTTACTTGTTTCTTTGTGATTCTCTCTTGGGGCTGATAATGAATCAGTTGAGCATCTGAAGTACCTTGC